>JAMXBB010000003.1:32842482-33404616 GCA_024138015.1 Lumnitzera littorea
GGCCCCCCTAACTTACAAGATTTCATACTTTGATGTTGTTTACATTGAAAAAAAAATTGTTGAGAATATCACATTTCCATATTATTCTATATTATCAATAAAATATGCATTGTCCATGAGCTCAAAATAACATTACAAAGAAATGTCACTTAAATATTTATTTCAAAATTAATCCATAAATTGTCAAAAGAATTAAAGAAAATATATGAGCTTTATAAGTAAATTCTAATTGATAAATTTAATTACACAAAAATCTATAGTTTGGAGCATAAAGCTTTTAAAATCAAAATCAAAGAACACATTATAAGATTTTCTGACAATCTAAATTAATTAATTTTCAAAACAAAAATAGACTTAATAACATCTTCTTAATTACTGATGTTAAACTCAAAATTTAAGTCAATCATAAAAGTGCATTCAAAAACATTACTTAGTCTTATCAAGACATAAGGAAACCCAATCATAAAAAGCCTACAAATAAGGTGTTGATTTGCTCCATCGTACATTGATTTGATGATTAATAGAGGCCTAAGACCACCTTCCTTAATTAGATGCTCCTCATCTCTTAGCATTTTTTGAGTGAATTCATCATTCATGAAAATCCTACAAATTGATGATGGATGGATTACACCATTAGCTAATGTTCAATTGTAATAATCTAGCCAAATAAGGAAAATGAGCAAAGCAATATGGGTCTTAGAAATGTTGTAAAGGAAAAAAAAAAATTGAACATCGCATTCAACACCCAAACTTTCTAAGAGAAAAAAAAAAAAAAAGAAAGTTGTATAAATAAAAATGCAAAACTTAAAAAAAGAAAAAGAAAAAGAAAAGATACATAAAAATTTCAAACTAATCCAAATAACTTATACAATGTAAATGGTTGATAATTGACTAGATATGAACAATTCAAATGAATTAGAAAATTAACCTTTTGTAGTAAGAAAGATGTTTAATTGTTCATTATCTAACCATAATGTTGTTGCTCTCTCTTTTTCATTTGCTGTTAACATCTAAGCCTAAATTTCTTATGGTTTTTCATTAAATATGTCTTCCCTAATTTCTATTGGAACCCTAATTTTAAATCCTCAAACTTAATTGATGAGCCAAATCTCAGTCAACTAATTGAATTATGTTGCGTTTTAGGAGTAAAAATCCTATGTGAATGAAAATAACATTATGAATCCAAATTGCAGTTTTGTACTTCTATTGCAATAGAGTTCTAATCATATCATATCATATTATAATATATAGTTTCGGAAGCACTTTCTATTGATGGTCGATTTTCATCCTAAAACATTATTCGATTGACTAGATGCTGAGTAACTCTATTCTTGGCTGATGCCAATTAAAGCTTAACCCATTCGATGGGCCTTGGTGCCCGACCGATTAATATGTTCGATTTGAGCTTAGGAAAGTAGCATGAACGGTGATGATATAGTATAATCTCATTACATAACCGCTCACTATTCCTATATTTTAGGCATGTGCTTAATTACGAAATCTCTATGTAACCCACTACCACTGATTAACTGTTGTTTCAAACACCTGATGTTCACCTATAAATACAAAGAGAAAGTATTGAAAGAACTCTCTTAAGACCCTTAACTCAATATTCAGTCAATTTACTTCTCTTTAAAACAATTATTGACTTAGGCATCAAAATGGCTACACCTGACTAGCCTCGATACCATTTAGCTCTTTTTATCATTGCAAGACCAAAGTCTAACCACAAAATCATCCGACAACATTTGGTATCGTTTATTTTTTATTTTACACCCACATGGCAAAGACTCGAATGGCAAAAAGTGTAGGTACTGGCTCTTCACCTAATCATTAAGTAGGGGAAAGTATGCATATTGATGAACAGCGCTTGGTTAAGTTAGAGTAACTTTGCATTGACTTAGCCAAAGAGAACGAAGAACTTAGCAAAAAAATATGATGAGATCCTTAACCTTCTCCATAGAAATGTCCACCTATGTTAAAACCAAGAACATGATGATAATAATGTCAAGAATAGTATTGATTCAATCTATTCTCCTGAATTACCGAGAAAGCAAGCTAAAGTTACACTTGAACCTTTAGCCCTTGCCCTAAAGAAAAGTGGTAAAGGAAAACAACTACAATAGGTGCACCATACGGGACCCTCGCATGTTAGCACCCATGCTACTATGCGTAAACAATTCTAAATAAAGAAGAGCCCTTTTGTCACTAAAATATTGGATGAAGTAATACCATGGCACATTAAGGTACCACAATTTAAGACTTATGATGGAACAAGAGACCTTGAAAAACATCTCAAGTATTACCGCACCTTAGCTAAGTTACATGACTTAAGTGATGCCATGGCTTGCCAGGCTTTTCCCTTAACATTGGGGAACATAGCTAGTACATGATTCAAACATTTAAAGCCAAACATAATCTCATGTTTTGAAGCTTTGGTAGAAATGTTGCTACAACACTTTCTTGGAAGTAAGTTTCTAGTTAAGGATTCTTCTATCCTAAACACTATTAAGCAAAAATCAGACAAGTTTATCGGGGACTATTTGGCTAAGTTTATGGTCGAGATGGTCTAAATCCCAGAGTTAGATATGAGCGTTGCCCTTAACACAATCATTGATGATGTTAAACCCCATAAAGACTTCTTTAAGTCTATAGCCAAAAATAAGCCAAAAACTTTTGCTAAGTTTAAGGCCAAGGCCATATGATAGTTCCACCAAAAGGACCACATTAAAGCTCGCTGACAAGCTGATCAAAGTGAGAAGACCAGAAAGGCGACAAGAAGAAGAGTACAAAAGATCAACTTAAGACAAATGATGACCAATGTTCCAAAGGATATAATGCCAAAAAAAAAAAAAAAGCCGCACATTCTAACATATTCTATTCATACGCCACTTAATCATCCAATCACAGACATATTGATGGAAGTACACGGTCAAAGAGGCATATTGCAATAGCTAGAAAAGATGAGAGGAAATCCTTCAAGACAGAATTCGAATAAATATTGCAATTTCCATTGTGATAGAGGGCACAATACGAATTGTATCCAACTCAAAAATGCAATTGAGGATGAAATCCAATTAGGGCATCTAAATAAGTTTCTCACACATGATGCTGAGAATATTGAGTAACTAACTCAAAGGAGACATGATGAGTAGGAGAATGTCACATGACCTTCTCAGGCCAGAAAAGAAACAAGAGATGGAAGTTTAGCAAAGAACTAAATGGTATAATAAATACTATTGTCAATAGACCTTTTGCCTTAAGCCATTCTAGCTCTTTAAGCTTGATTAATGCCATACCTTATGTTTGTAACATGCAAGGCAAGAAGGTTAAGGTCGACAATTCAATTTCTTTCATAGAAGAGGATTTCGAGGGTATTCAAAGACCCCATGATGACGCACTTGTAATTAGTATAAAAATTACCAACTTTGAGGTCAAAAAGATTCTTGTTAACGTTGGAAGTTCGGTAGATATCAGTTTTCAATATGTTTTTTAAAATCAAAGCACAATTGAGATCTTATGACTACGATTTATATGATTTCAATAATTATCCCGTTTAGGTCAACGAGGTTATCTCTCCCTCTATATAGATTGAAGATGATGAATATATTACGGAAGATAAGGTAGATTTCCTCATTATCAAGTGTTGGTCCCCATATAATATGATCATAGGTCGACCATATCAGCATTTATTTGGCATGGTTCCTTCTACTGCACATCTCAAGGCCACGTTTTCCATTCCCACTGGAGTTGGTGTGTGTAAAGGGGACCAATAGTTAGCAAGATCCTTATATATAAGGGCACTACACTAAGAAGAAATTTTTCAAGTTGAAACTTATCCAGAACAAAAGTCAGTCAGTATAGAAAATGTCAATGAAGAGATAAAAGATATTCTATTGGGAAATGATCCAGGGAAGATGACCAAGATAGGGAAACCATTGTTAGTAAGCATCTGCCAATGTTTGATCAACTTTTTATAGGATAATGCCGATGTTTTTGCATGGTCCCCCTTGAATGTTATAATATACAAACTTCAAATCGATTTTAATGCAAAGGTTATTCAACAAAGGAAGAGGTATTTCACTCCTAAATGACAAATAGCCATAAAAGAAGAAGTCCAAAAGCTGCTTAAGGTAGGCTTCATTAAGGAAGAGCCTTATCTGACTTAGTTAGCTAACTATGTGTTAGTCAAGAAGTCTAATAGTAAATGGCATATGTGCATAGACTTCATGGATTTGAATAAGGCCTATCCTAAAAATTGCTTCCCCTTGCCGAGCATATATCAAATGGTTGACTCAACTATCGAACATGCCTTACTATCTTTTATGGATGCATTTTTTGGCTACAATCAAATCAAAATAGATGAGGAAAATGAAGTTTACATGTCATTTGTCACCAACTTTGGGACGTACTACTACACGATGATACCTTTCGAACTAAAAAACACTAGCACAACCTATCAACAACTTGTCACCAAGATGTTTAAGCCTTAGATTCATAGTAACATCAAAGTATATGTCAACAATATGATAGTAAAAAGCACGACAGAAAGTCGGCATCTTACAAATCCTGAAGAGACATTCAGTACTCTAAGGAGATACAATATGAAGTTGAATCCGCAGAAATGTGTTTTTGGTGCTTCTTTAGGAAAATTTTTAGGTTATATAGTCACCCGATGTAGCATTAAAGTAAACCCAAGGAAGATTGTTGCAATTCAAAACATGAAGTCTCCTTATACTGTTAAAGAAGTTTAGGAGCTGACTAGGCAAATAGCCAACCTAAACAGATTTGTGTAAAAAAGTACCGATAGATTTGCAAAATTCTTTAATATTTTAAAAAATCTGAAAGGTTTTAAGTGGATAGTCGAGTGTAAAATTGTGTTCAGTGAGCTAAAAGAGTTTCTTTTATCACTACCAATACTCTTAACACCATGATCAAAAGAAAATTTGTATCTATATTTATCAGTTAGTAGCTAAGCACTTTCCTTTGGCTTAGTTCATATTAAAGGTAGAGAGGATAGGCTAATTTATTACATAAGCCATGTTCTGCAAGGTCTAAAACACCGATATACAAAAATTGAGAAATTTGTATTATTGATGGTTCGCTCGATAAAAATGTTAAAGCCATACTTCAAGGTACATCAAATTGTTGTCCTTACTAATAAACCTTTGTAGCAAGCCTTACAATAATAAGACTCCTCAAGAAATATGATGAAGTATTCTCAAGTGTTGGCAGATCTTATAGCTGAGTTCACTAGTGAAGAAGACAGCATAGAGATGGTAAAGAAGTCGATATGGAATCTACACGTCGATGGCTCCTCTACTAAAGAAGGATGCAATGTAGGTCTCATTCTACAAGGCCCCCATAATGTGAAAGTTAACTACGCTTTGAAATTTAGGTTTCCAGCCAACAACAACAAAGCCAAGTATAAAAACTTAATAGCTAAACTAAAGTTGCCAAAAGAAGTTGTTGTCGAAAGAGTTGAAGTGTTTTTTAACTCATAACTCATGGTGAATTAAGTCAAAGGGAGTTACACAGTAAAAGAAGAAGTAATGAGTAAGTACTTGTTGATAGAACAAATGCTCATAGAAGAGTTTCAATTCTTTTCAATTGAGAAAATACCAAGAAGCAGAAACAGTGGTGCCGAAAAGTTGTCAAAGTTGGCCAGTATGGCACTCCCTGATTTAAATCACAAGATCTTTATTATCTCCCTAATAAGAGCTTACAAACTCTTAAGTAGAGCTATAAGTTGTCTCCCCACCCAAAGGAGAAATCTTAGGTAGACTAATTATAGACTACTTGAAAGACTGTGTTCTTCTTGATGATAAAAAAGATGCTCAGAGGTTGATTTATCAAGCTGTAAGTTGTAAGCTGATAGATGATCAATTGTACAAACGTAACATTTCCTAACCTTACCTTTGTTATCTTCAAACAAAGGATGCACCGTAAATACTGTTCGAATTACATAGTGGCATTTGTAACAGCCATGTGAAAGATCAAATCCTATACGTCTGCATATTGCAACTTAGCTATTATTAGCCAACTATGAAGGAAGATGCAAAACTCTCTATTTGGCAATCTTTGCAATGTTAGAAACATGAGGCACCGAACTATATGCCTTCTACTGAATTACACAACCTCACCAGTCCTTGCCCCTTCGCCTAATGGGGATTAGACATATTTGGACCATTTCTAAAGTCTACAATCCACTGGCAATTCGTCATGGTTGTAGTGGATTTGTTTTCAACTTTATCATATCAAGATTTAGGATTCCATTTATGATAATCACTAATAATGGACCACAATTTGATAATGATAAATTTCAGGCATTTTGTGAGAAATACGACATTCATCTAAATTATACATCAATGGCTCATCCTCAGACCAATAGGCAAATCGAAGTCGTTAATAAGATCATCTTGCATAGTTTAAAGAGGAAAGTTGGCCAAGTCAAGGGTAAATGGGCTAACAAACTGCCAAGTGTTTTGTAGGGGTATAGGACTACCTACAGGACTTCCACAAGAGAAACACCCTTTAAGCAGGCATATGGGTCAAAAGCCATACTGTCGATTGAATTGGATCTACCCAATCTTCATACACAAAACTTTAATATAATGGCCAATCAAGTCGGTCTTACAACCAATTCAAACACAATTGATGAGATAAGAGATGTTGCAAGGGTTAGAGTTGCTGCATATCAACGTAAAGCAATTGAATATTACAATTAAAAGGTGAAACATAAGGTCTTTTGACCTAGCAATTTGGTTTGCAAAAGTTAAAGGCTACTACCATACAAGATAAACAAGGGAAACTCAGCACAGATTGGGAGGATCTGTTACGATCTTAGAAGTTGTAGATAAAGGGGCCTATTGGCTAAAAGGTTAGATGGCACAATCATCCCTCGAGCATGAAATGTTGAGAATTTGAAGCTTTATTTTGCTTAGTTACTTTAATGGTATGGTTTATTTCTACTCTAAATTTTGTAAGATGATGTCCTACGTCTTTTCTAACAATGAAATTGTCTTTTCAAGATTGTATTTTTATTTCCCATCATCTCCATTCCTAATCAATGCATGATTAATGAATTAATAAAGTTCTAGCTATACAGCAAACAAACTAGCATTTAATAAGTTCTAGCCTATAATGGTTAACGAACTTAATAATTATTGACAAGTAACATCAATTCTTATTAGCAATAGGCCAAGAAGCTAAAGAACGAACTCTGCTATGAGTAACAACTGGTAATCTCACAACTCAAAAGAAGAAACTAGTTCATGTCCTAGGTGACTAACGAACATTATGTCTTTGAAAAGACATCAATTAAATTGCATGTGAAATAAAAAGTGCCAAAACCTAATAACTTAGGCATGAAATAATTGATGTTGAAAACTAGTAATTTGCATATGAAATAAATTGTACTAAAAGCATGAGGGCTTAAAAGTCAAATACCATGTTATAATAAATTATCAGCATCCCAACCATATTTTGTCCATGCAACATGTACAAAAATAAAAGTACAAATCAATAGAATTTCAAGAATCCAAAATGTTCTTTTTCTTTAACTGGGCCGAAGTTTTGTCCTGACTAAAAGAAGATGGGACCTTCTAGGAGCTTACTTCTTTTCTAGCACTAGGGGTTTTAGAGCAAGTAGATGTCTCTTTGTAAATGTAAGGGGTCTCCTTAGACGATCTTTCCTCGTTGTCAATAGGAGCTTCAACACTAGCTTCATCATTGTTACCCTACCCTTAAACCTCATCTGATCTTCTTCGCTGACTTCTCTGTTGCCATTGTTGGCATCATTATCATCAACATCAACAAAGACCAAACATGAAAGGTCATAGTCAGGGTAGACTTTCAAAATCTCTTTCCTTACCTATTGGACCCCTTGCAAAAGTTTCTTTCGAAGCAGTTTCTCATATTACCGACTAAGAGTCCTAATTTCTAACACTTCCTCAATTGAAGGCTTCTTCTTTGCTACCTCCTCCAATTCAGCAACACAAGATTGGAGCCTAGAGCTATTTATCTCCAACTCCTTTATTCACATCCTAAGCCTGCCCTTTTCATCACTCATTGAGCTAATTGTTCAACTTAACCTACAGCATTCCTCTCATTTCTTATGGAGCTCCTCCTTCAGGCCTTCAATCTCTTTATATTACTCTTCGCCTTTGGCCTTAAGGCTTGAGACTTCATCGGCCACCAAGGATTGTGCCAACTTCTTAGCTAACAGTTCTCTTGAAGTTTCCTAACCTCCATTTCGGTCTTAATCCTTACACTCTTAGCTACAACAATCTAAGCTTTTGAAGAGTTATATGCCTCCTTAACCTTCTATAATAAGTTAATAAAGATAAATGAGTTGTTTGCTTCTCAACAGAGCAACAACATGAAGATGTTACCTTCTTCATTTCTTTGTTGGCTTCATCTAGAGCTGTTAGAACATGGCTATTAATTTGCATGTAGATGAGATTATGTTAGCAACTAAACATGAGCTGTACATAAGAAGGTAATCGATGCTTACATCATACAACTTTGCGGTGATGTGTCCTTTATAATAGCCACACACTCAGTCGACATCTTTCTTCCCAGTCTCCTGATCCCTAAGGAAAATGACTCCTTCCATTAAGGCTAGGGATTTAGTCCTATCACCTAAGGCCAAGTCAGTATATAGAATGTTCTAGCTTCAGCATAGGACGAAGTACTCACCTACCTTACAATTAGGGATGAACTCAACACTACTGATGCTAAGAGCCTTATTCCTCATAGTGTCCTTCATCTTCTCAACTAGGTCTTTGAATTTTTTGGTCAAAGGTTGGCTGGCAAGCTCCTTTTCATTCCTTTTGTTGGGACTTAGCTCATTTATCCTTTTGGCCTTATGAGCCTTCAACCATCTCATAAGGAATAACCTTAGCACCACTATTGCCATTGATTGCTTGGCGCAAATCACCCAGCATTTCCTCCTATGGAATGTTTTCTATGTGAGGGATTTCTTTAAGCATAACCTTAATGGATGTAGTTTGTTCAATCCCTTGACACTTCTCAATGGGACGAATAACTTTTTTTAGAGTAATAGCCTGTTTTGCAGCTTTCTCTTGCATAACCTTTTTTGGTTCAACTGGCCAAGTGACAAGCGCTTTAGTGCCTGCACATTTATTAAGCTTTCATTTCTTAGCCTTTCCTTGAGCTAATAGTTTAATGGGATCAACATTGCCTACACCCATATTTGCAAAAACAATAAAAATATTAAAAATGGAAAAGAGAGGAAAATCAGCAACTTATGATATCTATGCCAAGCGAAGCTCATAAGCAACTATTCTCTCCCCAAATCACAAGAGCAACTTTCCTCTTATAGCTCTACTTCTTACGGTGACTATTCTAACACCTATCTTCTTTTTTAGAGAAGATTGGATCCCTATTTTCATATTGCTTTATTATCCTCTTGGCATCTTAAAAGAACATTTTGTTTTTCCTTCTTTCTTTTATCTTTTTGGCGACAACAGCATCATTCAACATCAATTCAATAACTTGGATGTAAATGGGTTTAGTCCATTAGGTCTAAAAATACAAATCTTCATCCGATACAGTAGACACAAACTTATCATACCACTTGTAGATTTTGGACTCGAATCCATCTATAAACTTACAACCATACCAAGCGGCCATGAAATACCAACCGTTGAATTGCCTCCTTATCATAAAGAAATACCCAAACAACTTAAGAGTAGCCTTAACTTCAACCTCCTTGCTAATTATCTCAAATGCTATAAGAAGTCAATAGGTATTCGGTGAAAACATACACGGTGCAATTAGGAAGTAATCAAAGAATTGTTTGATAAAAGCTGAAAATGGAAAGCGTAGTTTGAAATCAAGATATTTTAGGTATATATGAAACCCGCACTCCTTCGAAAAATACACCCTCTCTTCCTCCCTTAGCCTATCCAAATTCCATGTCTCAAGAAGACCTTGCTAATATTTGTTATACTTTGAGACAATTGTTTTAACAGCACCACTCACCACTCCATGTAGAGAATCACTGTAATAAACAACATTATTATACAAATACCTAGTCGCAAATCTTCCTTCCTTATCTTATGGATAGTTCGCTAGAAGAGTATTGATATGAGCAATTTTTTCCCATCGCTCCATTGTGCTATCCACCTAGCTACTTGAAGAGCATGCTAAATCATTCCTTTTTTAGAGGGGAAGTAGCCTCGTTCTCAATTGCCTTAGAATATGAAAGTACAAGTCGACAAATGACGCTTTAAACCATACCTGATTGAAGCTATATGATAGAATCACAAACTAAATGAAAATTTGGAAGATGAAGATGAAATGTCAAAAGAAAATGAGAACTTTGATAGTAGATACAGATAAGAACTAGAGTGAAGAAATCTTTTTCAGTATGGAAAAACCTTTTATATATGAACGATTTCCCCTTGTAACCCTAACACATTTTTGATAGAATGTTGTTCTGATTAGATGGGCAAGTATAGATTAATGAAATGTGTTATGAGTCAAAAATCTAACGGCTATTGTATCACTAACAGTTATTTGCCCCAGCAGCCTAATAATGGTTAGGATGATAGTTGACGTACGTGCTACTATAGAAAAGTGAATAAGCAGGAAATTAGAAGGTTGCGACCTTTCATTTAGGATACAATCCATTGTATTTTAAAATGAAAATCAAAACTCCCCACATTGCATAGCATCTGGAAAACTCATTTTGGTCTTAACCATCCAACCACCGAAGCTAAGCATTAACCTTTATCTACTCCCATAGCTGAGTTCTCGACCACGGGAGTTGGGGGTAAATATTGATGGTCAGTTTTCACCCTAAAGCATTATTTGGCTGACGAGATGCCAAGTAACTCTATTCTTAGCTAATGCCAATTAAGGCTCAACCCACTCGATGGGCCTTAGAGCCTAGCCTATTAATACGTCTAGTTTGAATTTAGGAAAGTAGCGCAAACAGTTATGATTTGATATGATCTCATTACATAACCACCCACTATTTCTATAGTTTAGGCATATGCTTGATTATGAGATCTCTACATAGCTCACTACCAATAATTAACTATTGTTTCAAACACTCGATATTCGCTTATAAATATGAAGAGAAAATATTGTAAGAACTCTCTTAAAACACTTAACTCAATATTCAATCATTTTACTTCTCTCTAAAATACTTACTGACTTTAGGGAGTAGCTATACTGAACTAGCCTCAGTACCATTTAGCTCTTTTTATCATTGTAGAAACAAAGTCTTACCCTAAAATCATCTGACAACACTTTCCACTTTTACATCTAAACATTTTATGCTATCATTAATTTATTTATACAAATATTTTACCAAATCATAATGTCTTTTCATATTTAATTTACATTTTTTCATTATTTATTACTATATATTTATATATACTAGTGAATAACACATCCTAGTTGCAGATGCCTAAATATAAAAATTATTTATATAAAATTTATTCAAATAAAAAATTATGGATTAGTTTTGAGATTTTGATAAAAATTTTTAATAATGGAAAAAAAAAATATTAGTATTGGTGTGAGATTTATTGCAATAGTAAAATGGATTATGAAAAAAAAATTAGGTAAAAGTTAAGTAAGTAAATTTGTGATATTGAAGTAAATGCTTTTCTTTTTATATAAAATTTGCTCAAAAAAAAGAAAGGAGAGAAGAGAGATAGATTAATGGGGGAAGAGAAATTAACATGGAGGAGAGATAAATTAATCTTTTCCAAAAAATGGGGAAAAAAAGGAGAGAGAGATTAATATGGGAGAAAAATTAAGGAGTTACCACATTTACCCATATTATAAATCCTTCATAGATAATATTAGTATCGATACTTTTATTGAGTAATATTAGATCGAGACTAAATATATAATTTCAAGAAAGGCAGCTACTTAAGTGTGTTTTGGCATAAATAATATATGAGATATAGATAGGTTTATCTATATTGTTATATCTATATCTATATTATTAAGCAAATACATCCCTTTTTTGACTCCATACCCTAAAATTGATCTTTGGCCACATGTATTCCTCCAATTACCCTTTAAACAAAAAAACATTCTTTTTAAACTTGGTAATACTTAAAAGTAAAATCTTGTAGTTGTTAAGGCCTTTTTTTTTTTTTTTGGTAAATTTGATTTAGCCTATTCAAACAAAAAAATGTGCATTTGATGTGTTCTTTTAAAAACATGTCACAAACATAACATATTAAAATTTTTATGTATGATAGCATATAATTAAATAAGATATATACGAGACCCTTTTTAGAGTAGAGAATTTCCAATCATAACAATCTATAATAAGTTAAGTTGCCATTGAAATAGCCTACTATAAGTGTTTGTTATTCATTATGAGATACACTCACAATCTTCTTTTTTTTCTTTTTTTCCAAGCATTTTTCTAACTATTTATGCATTATTTTCTCTTTTTTTTCCCCTTAAATTATCAATAATATACAATTTAATTCAATAACTACATAATGTTTGAAATTATATCGACCATTTTTTATCTTTTGCACATGCATTTTTACATATTTGTGAAAGTACTAGCCTTTTATAAAAAGAGAATAATTTAATATAATATATTTCCATAATTTTTTACTATATCATCATATCATATCACAAATAAGTATATTATTATTGTTGTTGCTATTTATGTTGTATTATTATTATTATCATTATTGTTAACAAATAAGTATACTAGGAAATATCACACTTGCTTTATACATTAGTAAATACAAAGCATATTTTTTATTTGAGGTTTTATGCAACTATGATTATGATATAAAGTGTGTGTAAAAGAAATGCCAAGTTTTCCATTTTTTAATTTTTTTCTTAATACTTATGTAATTACTTTATATATGTATTTTTACATCGAATATTCAATAAATCATATATAATACAAATCATTAGTTTTTAGAACCTTGTATTATTTAAATAATTTGTAAAGTATTTTTTAAGAACCTTATATTTACATTTTATTTTCATGAAAAACATGATAATCGTTATTCAAATTTTTATTTGTGCTTTGCACGGGCACTTTTAGCTAGTGTTATTATTAAAATTAGGAGAGAAAGGAAGAGAAATTAAAATTGGGGGAGAAGAAAGAGAACAACATGGGTTATGGTGGAAAAGTTATAGCACCTTTATGGTATTAGTTAACATTGAGTAGTTATGTATTGAAGGAAAATATACATATATGAATATGACTATATCTACATTCTTTTTATAATAGATGAGAGTTGAGACATCAAAATAAAGTGGGCCTTAATATATATAGATGACTTTATGAATAGAAGGAAAGATGCCAACTATAAAGAAGGGAGAAAACACTGAAAGGGGAAAAGAAAAAAAGGAAGGAACAAAACATTTGAAGAGGAAAAAAAAAAAGATAAAGTGTTTTTTAATATTGAAAATACTAGAAAATAACTTTAATTTAGAAAGGAAAGATTCTGAGAATAAAACAAAATAAAATATTGAAAGAGAAAAGAAAAGGAAAGAAGAAAAAGGAACCAATAAGAAAAAGAAAGGAAGAATTTTTCTTTTTTAATTAAAAATTTTGATTTTTAATCTATTTAATCATGATAATACCATAAAAAATTTACTACATGTAAAACCCCATGGCATTTGCCATCTCATTTCATCCAACTTACGTAAGGGACCATGAAGAACTCTGTAATGGAATGAAATTTATTATATTATTTATTTAGATTTAACTCCTAAAATTAGGTGATAGAGCTTAAAGAGTTTTATTCATATTTGAAATAATTATTATTTATTATTGGAAGAATTGGTTTGATAGACTTGAAACAGAAATCAAACTCCTAGGTCCGGGGAATCTAAGTCCTGTAAGGCTGCTCCGAATTCAGTTTTGATTTGAAACTCCACGATTGAATGAATCACGAAGGTTGTCGTAGATTACTGCGGTTCCACTTCACCAACCAATTTTCTGTTCGTACAATAATACACCCCTCAATAGTCAACAAATATGTTTCTATGGTGTTTTGATAAGATAGATGTCCCAAATGGGAAATCCCAGGTGTCCCATTTGTTGTTTTACCAAAGATAAAAAGTCTCTTAAAACTTCTCATCCGAAGACTTTTAGGATATGTCGCGCTTTCATCAATTGATTGCCATGACATTGTCCACTGTTTCAACCCTCATTCCTTTAAGATACTACACTTCGAAAAATATCAACGCTCATAAATTTTTCCTCCAACATAACACTCTAAATCAATATTATATATATGCAATTAATTTTCCTTTGTGTCAAGTCATCATCTAATTTGAGTTTTCATAGCATAGATAATGGTACATCAGTTAATATGAGTCAAATTGACCGTCGAGCGACAAATTGCTTTCAAAAAATTATTATACCTACTAATATAGAATTGGTACTGTATTAGGAAAAAAAGTTTCCCGTGTTAACATTTTTTAAGGGAAGTAAATTTAAGGGAAGTAAGTGCCCTATTTTAGATTTTCAAGGTCTTTTGTAATTTTGATCATCTTTAAAGGGGTACAACTGTAATTTATCCTATCTTTTTTTATGACAGATCCAATTATTTGCCTTCTCAAATTTAGAAAATTGATAAATCAGTTTAATTTAGTTTTATATAACTCTTTAGTATGGTTCAAGTTATTTAATTCAAGTAAAATAAATAAGACAAGCCCTTATATGCGATTAAGTCACTATACTTTTATATTGGTTCAAATAAGCCCAATAAACATTTTGGTAATTTAAAAATTCTACCAGGTGTTCCTTCTTCTTCTTTTCATATTCAAGGCACAAACTTAATCATATAATATACTTTTAAAAAACTGGGATACTAACTGCATTTGATTTAGGACGCATTGCCGAGTAACTGTACAGCTAGACATACTGTATTTTAAGTTCATATTAGGACTGCCGATATAATAATACTTCACTTCTTTTAAAAAATATGGCGCATGTTAGATACATTAAAAGATTTCAAATATGTTTATAACTTTCATCATTGCACTTGTTAATATACGATAATAAAAAAGAAATTTTTAATACAATAGTTTTACTTGTAAAATGTTGGATGTCAACGTTAAAAGTCCACTACAAATATCCTTTAAGTCCTACATTAAAATTCCGATAATGTATTCACTAGTTAATACACATCATGTTTATATGAACATGAGTTACACTACAACAATTATTATAAAATGTGAGAATTCTCTTTTCACACAAAAGGTTAAAAAATCGTCCCAACATGCCTACTGTGATGATTTAAATCCACAAAAGGAGACTCGAAATAAGTTCACCAACTTTCCTCATCAGTGAGAAAGTAGTTCTGACATAGTATATGCGTGAATCAAAAGTTTCTCGCAATAGATATAGTATTTGTGAGAAACAAATTCCCATAAACTAGATGGTGAGGTGTCAAATGTTAGGCATTTACACAAACACATCTTCAGAAAAAGAAAAAAAAAATGCAGCAACTTACTTGCATTATTAGAGAGACAACATTTGTCGCAATAATCCAATTTTTTTCCCATATCCTTAACACCTGACAATATCAATCCTCTACTACACTATGTAAAATATAAACATTAATACTTAAATGATAGCTAATCTCAAATTAATATAAAACACATAATCAAACATTTTTCTCAAAGTACTCTATAAAACTCAAATTAAGTCACATGACATGAAAATCAAAAGTACTAATATAGTATACCACAAAGACCTAATCAAATATCCTTATAATAGTCAATAAAATACAAGTCTTAAGATAAATGCAAAAGATAGCTAATCTATCATTAAATTCCACATAAACTGTTTACTATAAAGATCTTCAATCCATCACTGAAGTACCTTTACTTGAGAATATTGTTGTTGTTAGACCTTAGGGAAAGGATAAAATGAAGGTGGAAAGAATGATTGCAAATGCCTAAAATGTGGTTGCACTAGGATTGGGTTGTGATGATTGTTGTGAAGATCCATCTAATGATGTAATAAATGAAGGCCATGAAATGTTGGTAGTACCAAACTCACTAAAAAAAAAAAAAAAAAGGCAATTATTGGAATGTCAATTGACTTGGTGGCATCGTTGGTGTAATAGATGATATATGGGAGAACCATTGTTGTTGTATAGCAAAAAATCATTGTTTTTGTGCCATAAAATGATCTAGTTGTTGTTTTTGTTAAGTAATGGTATCTTCTAAAATAGAAATTTTATTCTCCGATCTTTTGCCTTGTTCAATAGACGTCATAGTTGTAGAATGAAAGATAGAAGGGATTTATAGACGAGTAGAAGGTGGCTTGGGGCCACCACAACCTAAACCATGACTGTATCTTAGCTTATGATCAAGGACCTCTCTTATAATTATGTCTTTAGCCTTTGACCTGATGATTGTGATTATTGTAACTCCTTCTCATACCATTCTACTATAGCTTTCTACATCATATTAGACATAGTTAATCAAGAGACATATGTCCAAAAAGAGAATCTTCATTAAATTACAATGGTTTAAAAATTACTTGAAGTAATAGATAAATATAACTTCTTCTTTTTTATTTTATCTGCTATAGAATTCACCTAATCACTTAATTCCCTTTTTCTTCTCTTATGGGTGTATTCAAAAGCTCCTTATCTCCAATAATCCCTAATATATTGGAAAAAAATATATGTAGACCAAAATATAAATTACATCATATTAGACATTAATGCTCAAATAGAAGCAAATCATCTACTTATCACCTCATAAAGGAAACCATACTCCACCAATTCTATAGAAGGAAAACATTACTATGTCTAATAAAATCAAAACACTACAGCTTTTAGATTAACAACATAATACAAAGTCATATAACAAAAATCACTCTATTCATCAACATTTTCATAAGTAATTATATATATTTATATATATATATATACATATATACACACACATACATATAGAAGAAAGAACACTTACTGAAATTAATGCTCGATTGAGTGTCTACCATGATTGACGTTATAATGCCATATAGTCTACTCATCTATGCTCTTACTTGTTTTGTAATAATTAATTTGCTTCTCCATTTGATCAATCTATTTTAGAATTTCCTATCCACAAAGCAAAAGCAACCCTACATGGAGCCAAATATCTTAAATGTAACATTTTTTGTTGTCGACTTTGTGTATGATACTAAATCTTTTGTCTAGTCAATCACATTTCTTGCACTGAAAAATCAAAACAGTTCAAGAAAATGGACCAATTCATTGCACTAAAAAAATTTCCTCACATGACTTTCAAGTATCAATCTCTTCATCCTTTTGAATAAATGCATCTTAAGGACCATATGTGTAGAACTTCACCAATTGAAGGATGAACCACAATATATTAGATCAAAGAACCTACTCTTCCCATTCTATGAATCATCTTAGGTTTTCTTGTAACTAACAAACTCAGCCTCTATCTCCTTTTTGTCGAGTTATCATCTGATTTGAGAGTTTTCATGACTTAAATAATAGTATATTAGTTAATATGAGTCAAATCAACCATCTGACGATAAATTGCTTTCAAAAAATTATTGTACCTACTAATATAGAATTGATACTGTATTAGGAGAAAAAGTTTCCGGTGTTAACATTTTTTAAGGGTAGTAAGTGCCCTATTTTAGATTTTTAAGGTCTTTTGTTATTTTGATCATCTTTAAGGGGGTATAACTGTAAATTATCCTATCCATTTTATGATATATCCAATTATCTGCTTTCTCAAATTTAGAAATTTGATAAATTAGTTTAACTTAATTTTATATAACGACTCTTTAGTATGAGGAGACACCGATTTCTTTAAGTTATTTAATTCAAGTAAAATAAGCGAGATAAACCCTTGTATGTGATTAAGTCACTATACTTTTATATTTGTTCAAATAAACCCAATAAACATATTGGTAATTAAAAAATTCTATCAGGTTTTCCTTCTTCTTCTTTTCATATTTAAGGCACAAACTTAATCATATAATATACCTTTTTAAAAATCGGGATACTAACTGCATTTAATTTAGGATGCAGTGCCATATAACTGCGCAACTAGACATACTTATTTTAAGTTCATATTTAAGGCACAAACTTAATCATATAACATACTTTATAAAAATCGGGACACTATGCATTTAATCATATACCGATGGTCACACAGACATCATATGAGAAGATAGCACTTTTTAGGAGCCATAGGTCCTATATTAAGGGACAAACTGCAGATAATATGATGATGGTTTTCTTCAACCTCATTAAATGGGAAAGATACTATCGAGCCGCTCAGCTAGAACGGTAACGTAATTATCATGGGCACACTTATTGCATGGACATATTTTGGCCACACACTTATTCCATAGTCTAAGTTATATGATCTTGAATGCAACTTAGAAGAAAATTCCTCACGTAGAATTGGTCATACTTGGTGCACATCATAGTCTAAGTTATATGACATTGCAACGCTATATAAGGATGATGAACTAATGGCTTCTCAACATACCTCAGACATACATTTCCTAGTTACACCTCAAATCTTAAACACTTACCAAGCTCAGACATGGATAACCTTTTCTCGTACATCCAAATCCTATTTGCACTGTATCTCTTTCTTTTCATGCTGATGAAGATAGGAAAGAGATCCAAGGCTGCCAAGCTTCCTCCAGGGCCATGGAAGCTGCCTATCATAGGGAACATGCACCAGATGGTTGGTTTACCGCACCGTGTGCTAAGAGAACTAGCTCATAAATATGGGCCCTTGATGCACCTTCAGCTTGGTGAAATTTGTGCAATTGTTGTCTCCAATGCAGAGATGGCTAAAGAGGTCATGAAAACTCATGATGCTGTTTTTGCAGATAGACCACCTGTTGCTGCTGCACATTACCTGTCCTATGACTCTAGAGACATTGCTTTTGCGCCTTATGGTGAATACTGGAGACAAGTTCGAAAGATTTGTTCTTTAGAACTGTTAAGTGCAAAACGAGTTCGTGATTTTCAACCTGTAAGAGATGAAGAAGTGGAGAAACTAATCAAATGGGTTGCCTCACATGAGGGATCCCCTGTCAATCTTACCCAGTTAATATCATCGACAAACTATACAATCACTTCAAGGTCTGCATTTGGAAAGAAATGCAAAGACCAGGAAAAATTCATCTCACTAATCATTGAGATGATACAGTTGACATCCGGTTTTGATATCGGGGATGTGTTTCCCTCTGCTAAATGGCTTCAAGTTTTTAATGGTTCAAGGAGTAGAATGGTAAGGGTGCACGAAGAGAGTGATCAAATTATTGAAAACATTATCAATGAACACAGAGAGCGCAGACTAAAGAATAGTGGGAATGATGAGGATGTTGATCAAGATCTTGTTGATACTCTCTTAAAGTATGAAGGATCTAATGAAAGTGAGCTTTCCTTGGAAGCGGACCATATCAAGGCAATCATCCAGGTATGTTCTTTCTTTTATTTTCTCTTTCCAAATTATGCGTAACACCCCCAATCCAAAAATAATCAATAACCAAGTCGACGAACATTATTGGACCTTTTCCAACTACTTTGACTCAACAATTTTATAATTAGTGTTGACAACATATTTACTACTATAGCTTTATAAGTTAATATCATTTTTTTCTTACAATCCATTTGAAACTTCATTTAACAATTGGGTATCACGTTAGGGTCACATCTAAACACTTAGAATCTGGCGTCAGATAATCATTCTTAACATACGTGTCCTCCGAATTCAATAAGCTCCTAATATGTTGCTGCATAAGAAAATCATATATGTATTCTTACTAAGTGTGTTTCATTTGTTTCTTTTTAAAGGATGTATTTTCTGCTGGAAGTGAAACATCCGCTACTACGGTTGATTGGGCCATAGTAGAGACGGTTAGAAACCCAAGTACCTTAGAAAAGGCACAAAACGAGGTAAGACAAGTCATTAATAAGAGAGGAAAATTTGATGAGACGGCTCTATCCCAATTGCACTACTTGAAGCAAATCATAAAAGAAACATTGAGATTACACACTTCTCTCCCCTTGCTGATTCCACGACAATGTGGAGAAAGATGTGAAATAAACGGATATGAAATTCCCTTTAAAGCCAAAGTGATTGTTAATGCCTGGGCAATCGGAAGAGATCCAGCTTACTGGACCGATCCTGATTGTTTTATTCCTGAGAGGTTCGGTGATAGTACAGTGGATTATAGGGGTAACTACTTTGAGTATATCCCTTTTGGGGCTGGTCGAAGGATTTGTCCTGGCTTGTTGTTGGGATTGGCAAATACAGAGCTTTTTCTTGCAAGGTTGCTATACCATTTTGATTGGAAACTTCCCAATGGAATGAAGCCTGAAGATTTGAAGATGGTGGAAGCCTATGGAATGACGGCAAGAAGAATTGATGATCTTTACTTGGTTCCAACCCTTTATCAGCCACCTTCCGCTGAATTACAAGTTACTCAGTACTAGCTAGTGTGAAATTTCCAAATCATGAAACTTATCTGGCGTCTACTATTTCTAGTTTGTCTTAAGTAAAGAATAAATTTGTATGTGAACTTAGAAATCAAGTTCCTAAAATCTCAGAAATGCGGTACACTAGCAGATTTATAATTTCTCCAGTTATTGTTGCTAATTTTTCTATCCGGTGGACCAGAGTGAATCAATTCACAAGGACAAAAGATTATGTCTACAAAGCTTCCGTAAAGTTAAGATGTTAATAAAATAAACCTCAATCATAAAATTTGGTATGCTTTTTTCTGACTCTGTAGGTTCAACGAAGAGGAATTTATTTGAATATGCTGGATGTGTTATCGAAAGAGGGATTCAATAGAGCATCGATTTTTTTGTTTTTATTTTATTTTTTGAGTGCTCTAATTTTAGTCCTTTGTGGAATGAAGCTGCACAAGTCATATGTATTCCAGGTCTTCACAAGTTTAAAACTTATCACCACTTCATGGCCAAAGAGTAAAAGAGGTTTTCCGATATGTGACCTTTTCTTTTTCATTAGATTTGTTATGCATATGCTATTAGATGAAAATTAATAAAGTAGAAAGAGTACAGGAGGTTTGTATACTGATCAAGTTATTGGATAAAAGAGCTTATGAGGTAATGGATTAAAACTAAAAATTTTATACAATATATTTGATCGTACAAAACAAATATATATATATATATATATATATTCAAAATTCCAATAATTTCTCTATTTTAAGTTTTAAAATTGAAATATCCAATGTTTTTGTAATCTACATTTAAACAATTATTTTTCAATTTTATTTATTTTCTAATCATAGAGTATCTGTATCTAGTACTATGGAAATTAAACACGGTACAAGTACATTGTATTATACTAATCTCCTTGTAGTTATAGTGTGTCGTCTAATACTCTTTGTACTGTTCTATTGTACTAACCAAATACTACCTTGTTTCAAAGTAAGGGCATCACTTTATAGAGTCCTATGGTTTTGCCTTATATGCCCAACGATTTTCTAGTACTATGAGTTTTATTTATGATCTTTTCTATTATATAATATATGAATTCTATTTTGAGATATCTTATGTGTAATTGTCTAAAACATCCATATCAGAAACTAGAATGTTCACTTATCTTTCCACAATGTTCAACCTATTTCTTTTAATAAGTTTATACCACATAATCCTATACAGTCATAGAATTTTAGTGTTGAATTGTATAAGCATATAGTATAGATGAAAACTTACATCTATTAAATACACAGAGTAATTTAAAGAATTTATCTTCTTTGTGGATTAAATAATCCCTTGATATACCCAATATGGATATACTAGAGAAAAAGATTAATCCATTTTATTTATATAATACTTTTTCTAATTTCTATGTGAATTTTTTTGGTAGTCTCTCTTGAAAAACTAACAACATTGATATTGTCACTAATATACAATTAGGCCAAGACTCAATATAATGCAACAATAGATGGTTTACTTGGTTATATTTAATTTATAATGGTCATGACTTTTATTGCAATGTAATTTGTTATATTTAAGAGTTGTAGTAATGTTTTTCTGTTGACTCTTCTATGAAGACTTTTATTCCTTTCTAATCTTTTGATAGAGTTGATAACTATTTAAGGATGCATCTGAAAATTTTCCAATCAATAAACAAGTTCAATATGTACATGATATATATTTGTTTAATTAGCGGATTATGCTATGAGCTTAGGTTTTTAGAAGATACGATAAATAAATAGATTATGTTATCGAAAAGTTCTTTTGACAATTCATCATTTTAAACTAGACATCTAACACAACCCATTATACAAATGGCTAGCCTTAATCCTAATGAGATTTATAGATTGGCTAACTTATTATGCATTGTAAGGATAAAATGCAAAAGAATCTCTCTTATTTATTCTATTATGCACTTTACTCCCCTATCCTTAAGATGGAGTTTTTTAGACGTCAAAATCTTAAATAAAAATATAATAAAATAGAATGCTTTTAAGCTGCTATATAATAATTTTGTCATTGAAAAAAGTTAAATAAATTATAAAATTGTAATATAACAAAATATTAATAAACTAAAAATACTAAAAAATGAGAGCACTCTTTGTTTTTTTTTTCTTTTTCTGTAATTTTTTTTCAAGTTTAGCATTTTTCAATTTTTAAATGTAAGGGCAAAATAGTAAAATAGGATCAAAACATTTTTTTTTTTTCTCTTTGATTAAGGATTTAAACATTCAATTTTCAGAAGGAGGAACCATAATCATATATATGGAACAAACATAAAATGGGGAAAGTTTATAATAATTTGATAATCTAAAAAACTATTTATACTATCATCATTAGCAAGTGTTATATTAATTTTCTAAGTCTTGTTGTGTTTACTAAGACCCTCGTGATTAAATTACATGAATACTCATCTTTTAACTAGATGAACCAAGTTCAATTCTCCTTCTCCCAATAATAGAATATTTATTAATAGAAATTAGATGATTAGTTATCAGTTTTATTAGTTAGTAATTTGTTAGTTAGATTAGCTCATTAGTGCACTTTATATATACAAAAGTTGCACGTACTGCAAAATTCAATTTTCAATACAATACACTTTATCCTTTCACTTATGTGTTCTTCATCTTCTCTAAATACTTAAACTAAATTTATTTTTCTATTACCCAAGGCCTCAATAATCATAGTATATATAATGATTGGCCAAAAAGAAAATCTTTTATGCTATGAANTCAATAATCATAGTATATATAATGATTGGCCAAAAAGAAAATCTTTTATGCTATGAAAATTGATTTATAGGATGTATATTTGTCATTTTTTCTCCGTTTTTATTGATAATGTTGAGAACAAGATTATGTCTATAACATGTAAAAGAGTGTAACATGTATCTAGTGTTTATTTCTTTTTTATTTCGACTTCTATTTTATTTCATATGTATGATGTTTTGAATTTTAAGATGATACCATATATTTCTTTCTCCTTAGATATTGGATTTTATACAGTTTGTAAGAATATTTATTCATATAGTTTCATTTTTTACATTTTCTATTGCACAGCTCTTAAATTAGCATCACATCTGCTTCCGGAAGAAATTGAAGAATTTCTTGAGAATCTTACAAAATCCATTCTTTCTTTTTTCTCGGATAGATGATCAAATCAATTTTAATGAGGATGGATTTTTAAAATGAAAGAAGGATAAGATTATGTGGCATAGACTTTCGATTTTTTCTAATGCCATTAGAAAGATGCTAACTATTTTTAGAAATACATTAATTAAATATAATGAATGGCTTCATGAATAATCCATATTATTTTTAATTTTTGAGCCCGGTGTTCAAATTTGATTGTGATCCTCTTTTAGCATACAAGATTAGTGTTCTTATATACAATATTTGAATAAATTTTTAGTTGCATCCTTATAAATTGTTCACAATAAAACAAAAGAAGATCATCTTGGTCTAATGACTTTCATTTAAATTTTGAGTTAGAATGTGAAAATTTTAGATTATTTGCACTCTTTAATTAAATTTAAGAATATAAAATCAATAATTAAGTTATTTGAGATTGAGATTATCTTACTTAGTTTCATGTGTATTCCATATATATGATTATTTTACATAGCTTAAGCCCATGTCTGATTTTAAATTATATCTTTTTTCAAGTCATTTAATACACCCTTTTTTTTTTTCTTTCCTTTTCCTTTTTTGAGATCATCAAAACTTAATTTCTTTTCCTTTTTTTAACTATAATTCGTAAGTGTAATTTTATTTTGGTGATTGTTTTATATTCTCGATTTACTATATAACCATATTTAATTTTTACACATACAACGTAAATGTTCACATACTAATGTATATCAGTTAGCTACAGAAAGATCTTACCAAGATATGAAATTCACTCTTTAAACCTTATCAATTTATTTTTAAGAGATACCTCAACTATATTTATTAGTTTTGATTAAATTCAAATAAAATGTCGATTGGATTCATAAATTGGCTTATATAGTATTTATTTTAATGTTTAAAATTATTAAATGTAGGACACAACTCCCATAAACATATAACGTATGAACTTATGATGACATTTATATAATAAGTGTGAGATTAGCAATAGTTTAGTACTATAGAAAACTATTTACAACAAACTGATAAATAAGCTTTTTAATCTTATCGTATTATAATTAAGCTTATTATAGTTTAATAACATAAACACTTATCTTCTAATGAGTGGATCAAGTTCGATTCTCCTCTCCATCAAATCTGTAATATAATAGTTGAGCAAAAAAATCTTATTTTGTAATAAAGTTTGTTGAGAATTACTTATAGGAAACTCATATGATTAGGTCTTGGATATTCTAATAAGATTTATAAATTGGCTTGTTTAATTTTTTTTTATTTTAAATATAAAATTATTAAGCGTAGGACATGATTCACATAAAGATACAAACATAGGAATGTGCATAGTGTTTAATCTTATCATGTTATGAAGTCTATTTTTAAAGAGTCAATGTACAATCATGATATTCATAATATTGTATACTACATCAAACTAGCTTTTTGGGATTTCCAATACAGGGGTTGGATGGCTAACATTGATTTTATGTATTAGCTTTAGCTTCATTCCACCTCTTGATTGCTCATATATGGATTCCTCTTTTTCTCTCCTATTATTAGTGACAATCCTTCTTGCAACAATCATTGGCTCATATGGGTAGAAAACTGCTTATTATTAAGATCTAAATGCATAAACTTAGTAAAGTTTATCACTTGTCTCTTACGCTTTATGTGATAGAAGAGATATGGAGATGACACATAAAAAGAATGACCTGAAAAGGGAGATGTAGAGAAGAGGAGCAAAGATAGTCTAGGAAATCAAACATATAAATGGCAAATAAGGGAATTCATTATAGCAATTCTTGAACAATTGAGCCAAGTAGTTGTTTGATCTTTAAGACATAAGCTCCAAAAGATGAATATTGTTTCTCTTATCTTTCAATTGCATCTACATAAGGATGAGTTCTTGAGTGTGTAAACCCCTAAAATTATCAACCTAGCTTTTGTAATAGACTCGACTATGTTAGACAATTTAGGAGTCGACAAGGCTAATGAAAGTTAAAACCCTAAAAGAATTACTCAATCGCGTAAAGAATTTTTCTACCCTAAATGTTTCTAAATGCAAACGATTTTATTCAAAAATGATAGAAACCCTAAAAATGATTATCTTAAAGATATATGTGCACTAATCCAACATGATATACCCTAAAACCCTAATTGATAAAATAATGCTTATATTTTGCTAAACTGTCAGTAAAGGGTTAAAAATAACCCTCATTCATACTTATATGCTTTGAATCCTTAGGTAATCCATTAGAAATTAAGATAATGAGTCATAGATTATATTCACTTCTTAAGTAAGTGATTAAGATAGTTTCACTTAGAGTTAAGGTAATAGTTGAAGATTAGGTTATATGTAGTGAACTTTAATACTCAAATTAGTACTTTTTGCATTTGTTATCCAAAGTAGTTTATCAAATGAGATATATAAGCTATAAAGACCTAAAGTAAGATCTCATCAACAATGTTTACTAATCAATTCATCAAATATCTCATTTCCCCTCATTTCCTTCATTTTTCCTCTAATCTCCCTTAATTATTACATTATGTGCACAAAATTACACATACTTAAGGAATGTTGACTAAGGTAATGCATGTTGACCAAAGTCAAAGGGTTGACCAAGTCAACATTTTGAAAAGTCAAAGGTTTTAAGAGATAAGGAAAATATCTTAGTTCTTAATGATGGTTTTCTTTTCTTTTCCTTTTGATTTTTCTTTTCTCTTCTTTACAATTGTTGCCGTCCACAATTCTCTCATTTTGGCCCCACCATTTGTTGTCTTCCATAATTGAAAACAAAACAAAAGAAACAAAAACAAAACTTCCCTTTCATGCCGTGAACCTCCCTCCCCACTTTCACTTTCATTCCTTTGCTTTTGTCTCCATAAACTTCAACAAAATTAAAGGTATGTCTTTAAGTTGTTTTATGTTACTTTATGTTATTCATTAGTTAGTTAATTAGGTAGATTAGGTAAGTAGTTAGGTGTTTAGTGAAGTCTTGAAGAAGAGGAAACAAAGTTTCCATCTTTAAGTATAGACAATGAAGAATCATGAAGGAAATAGAAGAAATACATGTGTATGTACTCTTAGATATGTGTACATAAAGAAATACCAAAGGAATACAAGTATATGAACCTTTATACATAAGTATGTATCATGTACATAACCTAACTTAAGACCATATCTAACTATATATGTATATACTATACTAAATACATACATAGAACTACAAAAGGATGAAATTGAGAGGATTTTCTTAAGGGAAAATTTGGCATACGAATTTTTAGTATAAAAATACGTATCCAACCGTATAGGTATATGAGTAGGAATACATGTATAAATAAGGTATAAGTATATGTAGATGTATAAGTATATGTATGTATAAGGCATATGTACATAAGTATAAAGTAAGAAATAAATGTACATAAGACATATACATGTGACATAAGCATGAGGTAATGCTTATGTAATCAAATGATGAAGTGGATGATGACATAAGCATATGATGACATAAAGAAAAGATGATGTAAGCAATGACATAAAGAAAAGATGATGTAAGCAATGACATAAGCATAGGTTTAGAAAATGAGAAAAGTAAGAAAAGTGTAGGTAATTAGATACTTAAATTAGAAAATTCTAATACACCTTGTAAATTAGAATATACCTAATTCAGTACATAAAATAGTAATAAAAAAGTAAATCCCTTAATTATAAGAATTTAAGGAATAAAGACTATAAATATAAGTAATAGCAATACTTAAGTGTTATAGTTAAAAATTTCTATAAATTTAGTTCATAATGTAAAATAGGGGTCTTAACATCCAAAACGGACATTACCTATGAATATACGTCCGAAAACGATAAAAAACGACTATAAATTCATAAATATCAGAAATAAAACGAAAAAGTTATATACGATTGAAATTAAAGTCTTACCGGGTAAAAGTTAATAGTAGTCTAAGTAGAATTAGGTAATCAAATGTTTAGAATTATTAGTTAATTCAAATACTTATTAGTGTTGTTATTACATAATGATTAGGTGACCCTGAGGTGAACGAGGACCTCCCAATCGATTACTACGATTAGGGCAAATCACTATGGCCGAGTGAGTATTTACCCAATGATTCCATGCTTGTTTTGTGATTGTAGATAGTGGACTTAAATACTATTGTTAATTGACTATTGTGTGGGGTTTGGGAAAATGCCTGTGTATGTTAGTATGTCTTGAATTGTGAACCTATCTTAAATATTGATAATGCTATGTTTGTTGCATGGTAGTATAGAAAATGATTGTGTGCACAATTGGATGGTCATAGCATAATTTGAACCTAATTATACTCGGCCTATAAAAAGAAATTGGGGCAAGCATTAACATGCATAGCATGGATACTATTCTGGCGGTCACATCACACGGAGGTAAAGAGAGGCCATTCGGGGGTTGATATTTTTTATTCATTTGGTTATGTACGGTGCACTCGTACAAAATGACCTTACTCTAGCCCGCGGGAACACTAGGCGTTGGAGGCGCCAACCGCCTGGCTAAGGGTCGAGTCTAGAGGCCTCCGTTTAGGGGTAAGTGTGGACTGCGGGGGCCCACTCACGATTATACTAGAACTTGGGTTTTCTGAAAATAAAAGAATTATTTGATATAAATACAAAATGTGGAATTCCGTAGTAAAGTAAGTTCTAGTATAATACCTGGATCTGATTGGTGCCATGTAAACTCCAACCCTGACTTCGGAGGGCGTTAAATCTGAGTTACGTATATGAACTAGTTAATTATACGTATTGTTTGACATACTGGTTGATCATTCATTCATATGCTTGAATATAATGTACTTATAACTTGCTTGTGGTGTAGCTGAGGGTTTTGCTCACTAAGCTTAGGCTTACACCTCTTTAGACTTTTGTTGCAGGATAGCCTGTTCGTAGAGACAGGACGAGGAATGCCGCAAGTTAGCTTGGGGACTTGGGCAAGAGCGAGCTGTTATGTGTACTGAGAGAGAACAGTTTATTTAGACTCTTCCCATGTACTTTTCTTTATCTTATTATTATAGACTTAGACATACTTAAATGTGGTGTAATGTAAGCTTTGTAACTTAAATTTTATATAAATATATTTGTGTAATGATATCATGTGAGTCTGGATGTTCTTTGGAAACTAGTGGTTGTAGAGCCTTATATATTATGTGAAGAGTTCTTGATTGGAAGGGTAACCAATCAGGGCTTCTTTGTACAGTATACGGCGTCTGCCACGACTAGGCCGTCCTCAATTCGTGACAGAGTGCTTATAAAGTTTGGTTGTCAATAGCATCTTTTGAATTGTATTGATAGTCAAGGCTAATAAGATGAGTCCTCCACTTAATAGATGCCTCTACAGGCTCCTCTTAGATTCAAGCCCATATAAAGCTTCTTTGAATAGATAAGCCTACCTAAGAAAGTTAAGAGTGGAGAAAACGATCTAATATATCCCTTTTTGAATATATCACTCCTAATCTTCCTACATTATTTTATATATAGACTGCACATCTTAAGTAGTATCATTATACTAGTGAGTTAAGCATAAGTTGTTATTAAGCTAAGCCCAAACTCTCATAGGACCACTTTGGTCCTACATAGAAGATAATGATGATTATTTTAGGAGCACTTGTTAAAAATTAAAAAAAATCAACTAAAAGGAATTACACTGACTTTATGAGTAAAGTGAAAGGTTCTTATTTTGTTATTTTTGCCAAAAAGTGCATTGATTATGTTGAAATTTCATTAATATCTCTTTCCAATCTAAGATTAATTTATTGATGGTTAAACTTTAATGAGGAGCTTAAGATTGAAAGTAACTTTCATAAGTAGCAAATATAAGCTAAGAATGAGTGCTGAGTTGGTTCCAACATGGCCATTCCCATGCTTATATCAATGAAGGTGTTTAAGGAGAAAGAAAATATATAATATGTGAGAGAGTAAGAATTTAAGGATCCCATATCTATTACTCTTACCTAACACTTATAAGCATGTGAAGTGTGCTACATGTGGAAGGTAGATTACAATCCTAAAATTTTCCCTAGATTAGATGAAAAGAATCATAAGGACTTTCCTTATTGGCTTGAGAGCTCGTACAAGCTTCCCTAAAGGTTGGCTGAGCTCTAAGGGCTAAAGATATAACATAAAAAAATCATCCATCAAAGTAGAGACTTATTACTAATAAGATTCACTAAGCTTAAGAAAGCTCGCTTATGCTCGTATAAGGTCAATTTGACCTTAAGGAGCCCAGCTTAAAGGTCAACCTAGGCTTAAGGGCCTACATTCAAGATAGCCTACACTCTCCTTGGTGACAAGTTGGCAAAGACAACAAACTTTTAGTAAGGTTTCTGAGGCCTTAGAGCAAGATATGTATGGAGCCAAAGGGTGAGCTATCTGATTTACCCATGACCTAACCTATGGTGTAAGTTAGTTAGAGCGTAGATCTAAAGAATTATAGTAAAGTAGGCAGGTAATCTAAGTTAAATTAGACCTAGATTTATGGCATTAATGGTAAAGAGAACTTATTGGGTCTTTACCAAGCTAGCCTACTTAGGGGGTTTCTAATAGTGGTATATTTAACCCACTTTAGGCTTTTACCCCCTAGACTAAGCAAGTTAAAACAAAATACTTGCTAAAAAAATGAAGTTTCCAAACTTTTCAAAGTTTATGGAAGTTGGTATAGGCTATAATGGCATCAATCTTATAGTTTGACTAAGTGGAGTGTTCTACACTTATTACGAGGCATTAAGTCCAAAATGATTCTTCCTCAAGAATTTCGAAATTATTTTATCTTATGCTTGTAAATTTTTTTTCATTTAATGCCTAGGATAAGCACCATTCTACTGTTGGGTATGCCTATATAAGGCAACTATTTAGGAATCAATCTGAACCTTATGCTCCTTATACAAAACATGTAATAGGAAATCCTATTCAAGGAGACTTATCACATACATCTGGACCTAAGGCTTAGAGAACTTGGTATGCCAAATCATTACCCTTGACCTATTACTAGAGAGATGACCCTCTTGCATTCGACCAGCCTATATATCTTCTTGAGCCCTTATCACTCTTTTACTCTACTACGGATTGAAGCTCCTAACTTACTAGATCTGAAAAAGTCGATAGATCTTACCATCAGCTCGTCCAAGCAGACTTCGAGTTCTCCGTATTAACCATTGATTTGTTTAAGGACCTCTTAATCACCACCTTGCCAAACAAAAATCATTGTCTCATGCTAGTAAAGCAACCAGCTACTCACTAACATGTGTTCTTCATACTATCTAAAATTGTACTATTTGTAAGTGCATATTCTTTTTGTTGGAGCTTGATTTAACCTCTTTTTGAAGACTTTAGGGTTACTTTTTCTTCCCATTTTTGTAATTTTCCATTTACGATTATAGGCTTAGATGACTCATATAAGAAGGCTTAACAAATTAGTAGTTAATAAATATTCTCTTTCTTCTTCTTTGTTTGTCCTTATGTAAGTTGCCTTAGTTACCCAATAAAAAACAAATAGTTGAAATTTTTTTATCAACATGAGTTTAGCTCTTATCAATACTTTTAGTAAGGATTGTAGTGAGCAACCCTATTTAATGCTTTTTGCATCATATCAAAATATTAGTTAAGTTCATGTGTGACTTTATAGTGTACCATCTCCATAGGTTAGTGCACAAGTTTACTAAAACCTACACTTAAGCCCACTCCATTTTTTACCTTAGCTAAGTCCAAATCTATCCCCAAAGTTTGGTATGATATCACCTTATGTGTGTTCATCTACTTGTAGCATATCATCCTAGTATCAAAGCCTTGGCAACAACATGAGCAAGTGCTTGTGAGTTATTTGTATTAAGTAGCTGTTCGACTTGAGCAATAATGTTTTGTAGTTGTTGTTGGGAGTTATTGTTATAGATGTACTAATGTATTTAGAGTGTTGAAATGCTTGAAGCTATTAAGATAGTATGGTTGAATTTTTGTGAAGTTGTGTAAGTTGTCTAGGTGAAGAGTTTACGTACAGTAAGTTGTCTAGATGATGCAATCTAAGGTATTGAATAGATTAAAAGGTGACAACCTTAAGATTATTACCAAGATACTCCAAATAGAGCTCAACCTAGCTGACCTATTCCATTAGACTATAGGAGAAAAATGAGACTTGAGTCAAGCAAGTAAGAAGAGGTTAAGAGGAGGAATGAGCATAAAAGGAAGTGTAGAGAGCTAATTTTGTAGTGGCCTAAGCCCATGATTATTGTATTATTTATTTGGACTTGACTCCTTGGGTTAAGTAATAGGGCTCAAGGAGTCCAATTTGTAATCGGGATGAATTAGGGAGATTTGACTTGGCAAGCTCAAAACAAGGATCACTAGACCAATCTATTCGCTCTCAACCTCTCTCAAGCAAGCTCACATACTTAACAAGGCACGCTACTAGCCTTGGGTCCATAGTAAGCTCATCATGATAACCTTGAATGAGTAAGTTTAATCTCGACCATTAATCGTTAGTATGATCTGATAATTACTATCAAACCTAAGAGTCAATAAATACCTAGCCTTGCCTTTTCAATAGGGACTTTAAATGCTTTAGAGATTAGAGAAATAATACTATCTTCTAAATTCTCTACTCTCAAAGAACAAAATAGCTCTTAAGTAAAGAATGATTCGACATTCAATTAAGAATAGTGAAGTTAATACTTAATAGCACCCTCATTTGTCACAAGTATACTTTAGCTACTAAGACTACCCATTTCTCCTCTAGGCCATTTTTTTCTCTATGTCTTCCCTACAAGTGCCATTAAGGTCACATGCAACGCGACTTTCACATAACTTCCATGTGTCGATACTATTTAGAACCCTACATCTATATTTTTAGTAACTCTACTAGGGAAAGAGAGAGTCTACTAACATAAGTACACGCCATACTTGATCAATGGTTGCAAGATGGAGACATTATACTACTAGAAGTTGAGCGCCAACCTACCAAGAGTGAGCGTAATGATCTTAGGTTTTGCTGGTATCATAAGATAGTGAACCATCCCACTAAAGAGTGCAAGAATTTGAAGAAAATATTTAGGTATAGAGTAAGACTTAAGAAGCTTATTATTGAAAACCTTAATGTTCGCATCAATACCTCAATACATGATGCTTGACATGATGGCATGTAGACTGAATCAATAAAGGCATAAGACAATTCATGGCCAACACTTTAAGAGTGGATTAGTATTCAATTACATTTTTTTTTTCCTTATTTTCAAAAGGAGATATCAAAGTTATAATGCAACTTTATGTCAATAAGTTTAAATTTCTTTTAAAGTGTTTCTTTTAAAACCAAAGCACTACCCTAACATGACATCGTCTTCTTTTAAGGCTAAGATACTCTATTAGCATTGTGTATCATTCTTTAAGACAAGGGCATTCTCCTCACACTACACGTTCTTTGAGACCAAAGCGTTCCCCTAACATTGTACACTTTGTTGAGACCAGGTAAACGCTCTTGCCACCGCACACTTCTTTTAAGACTAAGCTACTCCCTTGGCACTTTACGCTCTATTTTTAAACTATGGCTCTTCCTAAGTGTCGTATACTCTTTTAAGACTAAGGCACTCCCTTAGCACTTTACACTCTATTTTTAGACTAAGGTACTCCCCTACCATTGTATGTTCTTTTAAGACCAAGACACTCCCTTAGCACTATACACTTCTTTAAGGTTAAGTCACTCCCTTAGCATCATGTGTTCTTCTTTAAGATAAGGTACTCCCTTAGCATTGTATGTTCTTTCAAGACTAGGGTACTCTATTAGTACTATACATTCTTTAAGACCTGGATATACCCCTGGCATGTCAACTTCTTTACCTTAGGCCTAAGCAATGATTGGCATATCAATTAGGAGGCTTAAGTGCATATACACTCTCGGTACATAATTTTTATTCTTTAAGTCCAAGCGATACCCTGGCATTACATTGTTGCTGCTCTTAAGTGTGCAACGCTGTTGAAAGTAAAAACAAAGCCTCCTTGCTTTGATAAAGCTCATCATGAAGTGACTTCTTTGCTTGAATGGCTACATATGGCATATTGCATTATAGTTAAGCTGGCAAGCCACATCCATAACGCTTTAATGATTGGGGGCTTGATGAAAGAAAGTGCTCCTCTTATACCACTGCCATAGTAAGATTTGTTGCCATGTCTCATTATGACATAACAACAATTAGAGGAGGAAGGACGTAAGCCAGCATATGGGCTTTCCATTAAGGGAGGTTTCAATATATATGGGCTTAAAAAGAAGAAATTACTCCTTTAACATAAAAAATTTCCACCCCCTTGAATCAAACTCGAAGATATAAGGTTTGTTGAAGATGTAAAGTCCATTGAAGTTATCCCTTTATTAGTAGAAGATTCAAAGAGACGTAGCTTTATTGGTCTCATATGCAATTTGACTTGGTGCTCTACCTCTAAGAGATGGCATCAGATCGATGAAGCATGTTATGATCTTAGCAAGTATCATCATGTTTTTTTCATCAAATAAGTCCATCTTACCTTTTAAATCTATTACTCAATACCTTCATTAAACAAGCAATAAACAAGACTAATAGGACATGTTAATATTATGGAACTTAAAATATACATATTGAAAGTATGATATGACTTAATAAAATATTTATATAAATTTATGTTGTAGAAGAAATTTCCAATTCATACATATTAATATGTATAAGAGGTGATCTTTTCTATCAAAAGGTAATTACGATTAGCTTCTTGCAAGTTCATGATGGCCATTAACTTAAAAAATAAATAAATAAAATAAAATTCTTTCATAATGATGTTGATATGTATACATGTATATAATGCATGTGTCTAGGGAGCAAAGCCATGCTAATAACTTGTTTGATTCCATATGATATTAAAATTTGAGTAAACTTGCAAATATTTTGTTTTTTATGAATAGTTTGTATGGAGAGATGTATAATTACACGGTTCAGTTTTTCTTATATTTAAAAGATCAAATTATGCAATTAAAGGGAAAAAAAAAAAGGAAGAAGAAGATATAGAAAGCTGAATTTATGATAAGGACAATCACTAGTATGATTGCTCAAAAATAAGTTAAGTAATTCTTTATCAATTAATTGCTTTTGTGATCAAACAAAGTGATGCTGCTAATTCACTTAGTTGATGAAGAGAAGTAAAAAATTAATCTAAAAAGATATAAAGAGTAAGAACTTAGCAGAAAAAATTAAATAAATAAATAAAAGAAGAGAGAGAAAAAATGTCCACGTTACCATTTGATCACTATTGATCAAGGAGACATTTACCTTATTAGTCATTTCTTGTTATTAATTATGATTAAGTTTACGCCACTGCAATTGATGCTATTATTGTTAGGTCATCAAGTTTGAATAAGTTATTGTTCCTTGACAATCAATATGTGACTCTTTTTAGCAATCTATCATGATAGAGTTGTAAGTTGTGTTCCGGAGATGTTGTGAAAAGTCACAATCTAGAGTTGTCAATATCAATGCCTGTGAATAGCACAACACAAAGATGTTGTCACAACTTACTAAAGTTGAATAATATTAATTTTCAAATAACTTGTAAATTTGCATTGTCCGTTGTTGCGAACATATTGATCTTGAAAGACAAATATGCATAAGAGATGAATATTATTTGTTGTCGTGGACTTGTTGACCTTTAATGATAATGAACACAAGAGTTTAATATATAGAAGTATGTGTAGAAATGAAAATAAGAATAAATAAAAGATTTAATCTTGAAGTTGTAGACAAAAAGGTTGAGTTTTGAAATTTTTGACGAGTTCTACTTGAATAAAGATAGGAAAAAGAATATTAAAGAAAAAAATAAAGAAAGAAAAAGATTTGAGTTGGATTTGAAGTATAAAAATATTTGAGAAAATAAATGATTAACTTGTTTTCATATTCATAGAGGATATAAAAAATATTCTTTGTTGATGTATGAAGATGAGTATTATAGATTTTGACATGAGATTTAATGAACATAGGTTATACTAATCATGCTTGTTGGAATAGATACAAAATGGAGAGGAAGTATTGCTAATAAGATATGGTGGTTGATTGTAAAGATTTAAGTTTATTTAAAATTATATGCTTGTGATATGTTGCCACAATAATGGAGGGATAATTTATCTAAAAGGAAAATGTTTACGAGAAAAAAAAAATGTTGATCAAAGAATATAATATATTTATATCTAAAAATTTAATATTACAAATTTGGTTTTAATGTAATACTTAACATGTAGTATAATTTAATCATAGAACCAATTTGGTCTAATATTGACAAAACAATGTATTAATAATAATAATAATTAATTAATCACCCGTCTTTAAATGAAGAAAGCCATAATTCATTTGAATGGGATTAGCAATTTAATTTACATAATTCCAGTAAGATAGTCTCCGAGTCACCATTATTAGGCACTAGTCAATTGCTAATGCAGCATTTCTTATATATATACATACATACATATATACATACATACATACATATATATGTGTATGTGTGTATGTATGCATAGGCACATGCATGTGCACGTGTTGTGAAGTTTAATTTTTATAAAATGCTTACATGCTCTTCATAATGTTGAATATTGACCAAGATATTTATTTCTTTCTTAAATGTCTAATTATTTTTTTTATTGACCTAATATATGAAGAAATCCTAAACATCAAATAGATAAAATCAAATAAAATAGACTACCAAGTTTTAGTTTGTATAAATAAAAGTAAGCGCTATGTCTATATTCAATATTTCCATGTAGATATAGTAGCTACTGATAAAATTTCCGTAGTATTAAAAAAAAATAAATATCAAATTTCTATATAATATTGAAGACTTATTCTATGGTGTTGTTATTAGGTGCAATTATACTCCAATAAGCTTAACTCAACATACGCAATTGAACAATGCTGTGAGTGCATACACTAAAACATATAGTAATTAAAAAAAAATTTTGCAATGTTGAAGCTAAACTCGTATGTTATGATTTATCAAGGAAAAAAACAAAGGAGGGGGTCTTCAACTATGTAAGCATACTTGGTAGTAGTATGGCACTTTATGATTGTGTATGTGCTAATAACAACCTAGCTATTCCAAAGAAAGTGATTAATGCCCAAAATACTTAGACTTCGCCTAGGAATTTTGGGCAAGGGGTAAAATGTAGAGGGTTAATTTTATATTAGCCTAAGCCTGTGATTAATGTATTATTTATTTGGACCTAATTCCTTGGGCTAAGTGATAGGGCTCAAGAAGTCTAGTTTGTAATTGGGATAACTTAAAGAGATTTAATTTGGTGGGCTTGAAATAAGGATCGTTGGATCGGTCTATCCGCTCTCAACCTCTCTCAAGCAAGCTCACACACTCAACAAGGTAGACTACTAGCCTTGAGCCCATAGTAAGCTCTTCAAAATAACCTTAAATGAGCAAGCGTAATCTTGGCTATTAATCATTAGTATAATCTGACAATTGTTGTCAAACCTAAGAGTGTATAAATACCTAGCCATGCCTTTTAAATAGGGACTTCAAATGCTCTAGAGATTAGAGAAATAATACTATCTTCTAAATTCTTTGCTTTCAAAGATCAAAATAGCTCTTAAGTAAAGAATGATTCAACATTCAATTAAGAATAGTGAGGTTGATGATCAATAGCTCTCTCACACGTTACAAGTGTGCTTAAGCTACTAAGATTGCTTGTTTCTCCTCCTGGCCATTTTTTTCTCTAAGTCCTCCCTGTAAGTGTCATTCACGTGTTACTCCTCTAAGGTTACGTATAACACAACTTTCACGTAACTTCTATGTGACAATACTATCTAAAACCCTACATCTATAAGAAGCATAAAGAAGTTTAGAAGTTTGGGAAAGGTTGGTCTTTTAGTTAAAAAATAAGTGAAATTAAGTGCTTCAAATACCAAGGGGTTGGACATATGGCAGCCCAATGTCCTAACCAAAGAACTATGGTGGTAAAAGGCAAAGTGCCGACTATTAAAATAGATGGTACTTGAAGAAGTTGATGAGCTAAAGGAGATGAAACATGCTAAGGATGTACAAGAAAATGAGATACCATCCTTATCGAGTAAGGAGAATTTCTAAACATGAGGATGGTGTTGAGAAGAGCAATGAATGTGCACCCTTCAATGGAAGATGAGTAGAGGGAACCTCATATTAGGTGTAAAGGAATAGTCGTACACAATGATCATAGATAGATGAAGTTGTACAAATGTTGTTTTAGCAACTACGATACAAAAAATGAAATTGCCGACTATATTTACCCTAAACTGTAAAGCTGCATTGGCTATATGAGAAGAGTACATTGTAGACATCCTATTTTTGCCACCCTTTATTTTAATTTTAGTTTTGAGCTAGGTTTACGAAAAATACCAAAAAAAAAAATTTAAATTGTAAAAAAAACCAAAAAAAATTGAAAAATAAAAAAAATAAAAAAAAATACAAGGTGTCGAGAGTCTAAATCAAATCAATGAGTCATTTAAGGTTGAATTAAGCAATTTAAGTAATCAAAGATATACGTGCGATTTAATGATTTTCGAGTCTTTGAAAATTGGACTTTGTTAGAAAAGTATATTTTATTTTAGAAGTCAAATGAAAATTTGGAATCATGAGCTTTCATTGAACAATAACTAGACAAAGTAAAAAATATTAAGACACGAGATTTATTCTATTGCATGTATATTTGTTATTGTTTAGTTGTCTTGAGGGTCATTTAAATAGCAAGGGAATTAAATTAGTGTTGGGATTTAAGAACTCAAAACAAAGCATGGCTTGCGTTATATGTTATATTAAATATGCATATAGCATTAATTAAGGAATTAGATATAGTACAATTACTTAGTGACTTAGGTTTGGCTTTGGAAGGTCACTAGTTTGAGTCCTTTAAACAACACCATGCAACTTTTCATTTTTTATTCCCTTTCTTTCCTCTATCTAATTACGTGCATTGTACATGAGCAACCCCTTCTTCAACTACAAGCTACGAAAATAGGGGAAGAAGAGCTCAAGCTCGACGAATTTATTGCGGTTTTATTGAATCTTCCATAGTTTGACATGGATTTTGATGCAATCTTATGAAATTATTATCAAAACATCAAAATATCTAAAGGATTTGCATTATTAACAAAAAGATCAAAGATTTAGTAAAACAAAATTTTCGAACTTTATCTCTAAATCTGGCCATGATTGATTTAAGTCTATCTTGAGCTCCAAATGCGATTCTAACTTCACTTTTATAAGTAATGAAGCTTAAATAGATCAAGGATAGAATCTCCCACTCTCCCAATACACGTACAATAGTTACCCATTATCCTCAGCCCCTCTCTTACACTAATTACCTCTCTCTCTCACACAACAAACACCATAGAACCACCCATCGTCCCCTAATCTCCATCAATAATGACTGCCCGCTTACTGTTAGCAAACACAAGCCTTAGCACTACCAGTCTCTCTTGACACAAACAAACCGACCTCGACCAAGCTCCACATCCACGACATCCAGTGTAGAAATCAGCTCCACTCCTTACCACTACAATACACAACGCCAGTCTATACTGACCCCTCTCTTGACCCGCTCAATCAAAACACCAACATTGAACGCGACTCCACCCTATCTTTCTCCTCTATTGTCCTCAACTCCTATGAGATTCACTACTTCACTGAACCTAACAACACGTAGCAAGTAAACCCAAAATCCAGCCATATTGCATGACCTAAACAACAACCACCAACATCAATAGCAATAGTAATGCTCAACTCGATGGAAATCCATGCACAACAACCCATAACACATAATATAGAATGTCTACATGCTATACCCACCAACAAACACCTAACCCCAATCTTTCTTCCTCACCACGTGTCTCAACCCATTAGACCCAACACTTGAACACACACATAATAGACGCCACAACAACAATCCTCATACCACCTTCACTTTACCACACGATGCCACTCTTAGTCCATAGTACATGCACATGACACACTTACTCGTACATAGCTATCAAGCCCGAACTGCAAAGCAACCCACCACTATAGCAATCCTTGAAACCACCACTTCCCTCTAAGGCATCAATCTCGAACACATTTTCATTAATCTAAATCATATGAAAATGTGATTTTGCATACAATTCAAAGATTGAAACATGCCATAGGAAGCTATTGGAGTTGTTAGTTAAAGAAGACCTGCCACCTAAATTTGAACCCATTAGAGACCTAATGACCTGATCGACCCGGTTTCAACTTAACCCATACAGTAGACTTCCCCATGACCTAACTTGCACACTAAAGGTGGGTTTTTTATTTTTTTTCCTTATTTTTTTATTTTTTTTTCTTTCATGTTCCATTTATCCATTTATATGTAAACAGTAGAGTGCTCACTTATTTCTTTACTTGGTTGCAAGTCTTAATTTAGTTTTATTTATTTATTTATTTATGTACAATTGAATAATTTCTATTTGTACTAACTTAAATTTTTTTTTTTTTTACAGGTTCTAATATCAATTCTTAATAGTTAATTTTATAGGCATATCATCATTAAAATAAATAAATAAATATCTTTACATCTTGCATATTGTATGAAAATCGCATATTTTATAAAAATTGCATTTTTAGATATAATTGTATATTTTTCTAAGATCCGTATCATTAGTGAATATGTGTATCTAAATTGCATATCTTAGTAAATTTGCATAAATCTTATATTTTAAGGTCTTTTTTTAAAATAAATTTTTAGCACTTAGTCACTTTTTAAATAATAAAAATATTAACTAGAATCTTTTTAAAAGATTTAGTCATTTAGGTTTTTTTAAGTTGGAGAGTAAAGTTAGATCTTTTTATTTTTTATTTTTTTTGAAAAAATAAATTGTTAGAGACCATAAATCTAACTCAATTTTCAAATTAAAAAGAATTAACCTACTAAATCTTTTCAAAAAACAAAACTATGTTAGTTTAATCCCGATTAGCAAGTTCGGAGGCACTTTCGAGGAACCATAAAAAAAATTTTAAAAATATTTCTTTTTTTTATTTGGTAAAATTCATTAAAAAATTATCAAAAATACATTTTAATTGCATTTTGTATATTTTTGCATATTTTGGCATATTTAGAAAAATTATAAAAATAAAAGCTCGTTATTTGTTTTTTAATTTTTATATGGTGATTTGTTCTTAATAGGTTAGCTCCCGAATTCAAATTTTCTTATTAAAATTTTTCAAAAATTAATTTTTTTTAGAAAATCCATAGACTAATGGCAAAGTTAAGATTTTCTCACTCAAAAATCCTAATTTGAATTTTTTACTGATTTTACTAATTGGTGACTCCAAATTATTTTTTAAAATATATTTCATACTTTTTTTAAAGAAAAATATTTTTCCTTAATTTAATGTCGAGTAATCTATATTAAGTGAACTAGGCTTAAAATATGTTAAATTAAAAAAAAAAAACAAAATAAAGCTCAACAAAATCGACAACTTCATTAAAGAAGCAAGTAGGTTGGCTATGTAGGAATTTTGAAAAATTAATTAATGGGCCCTTAGTTTTATTTTTTATTTTTATTATATATTATTGTATATAATTGTACTGACTACGTCTAATTGATGTAGATTTGCTAAAAAAAAGTTAGCCCAACGGGCCTAATGTTTAGGTAATTTAGGGGTTATTTCTAAAAATCATGTATGTGCTTAGATGTAATCATACCTAGGTCACTTTAGGAACCTAAGATGGGCTGCTATTAGTTAACCACTAGGTCACTAGGGTCTTTACCCTCTCCTGGTAGCAATAAGCAAGCCCATTCATGCTTCGATATGACCCATAAGGCGTTTCCCTAAGAATGCTTAAGGTTATAAAACTCGAGACCCGTAGATCTCACCCCCTCATATCATCATAAAATAAAAAAAAGGTTATTAATTTCTAAATTATCGAAGCAAAAAAAAAATATTGTTATAATCCACAACCAATTGGATCTTAATTTCAAATTTTAATATACTTATATATATATAAGTATATATGGGATTTATTTTTAAAAAAATTATAAATTTATATACTTATATATGTAAGTTTACATAAATATTGACAACGAATTTATAATAATTTTGTCTTGTAATTTATTGATTACCAATTCTTATTGTATTGCATGCATGTATAATATATTGCATCAATTTTTAGTTTTATCTTAATTTGAATATTTCTTTTTTGCTTTTTATTTTTTATTTTGTCGTTCATGAATATTGACTTATAATATATATATCATGTGTTATGAGTAATATATTATGTAACATAAGATTTAATGTATAAGGCACCAAATCATTAATATTCCTCTATGTACCATAATGTGCCAATATTAAAAAAAAAAAAAAAAAAAAAAACCTTCATTATCAACTTGTAAATTTTTTTTGGGCATGTAATTATGGAAATTAACTATAGATTAGATTATTATGAAATTGTCATTTTTTAAGTCTTTCTAACTTTTTTTTTTTTAAAAAAAGATATTTTATAATAAAAAACCAGTTTCATAATAATTTTTACTTAGTCGATTTCTATTGTAATGCTCCACATGTACAATACTATTATGAACTAACAAAATAGAAAAATAAAAAATAAAAATGATTTAACCCTCAAATTTCCATTGTAAATTATTTTCCACCTTTAAGTCATTAGTCTTGTAGATGTCTAGGCTCTCGTTCTTCGTATTTGCCCATTAGGTTATTACGATTTTGATAGATTTTTCTCTATGAGTCATCACCCCTGTATCATTTTTTAATAAGTTCCTCATTGTAAAAGAATTACCACTTCTCTATATCATCCTTATAATATAATCATCATCGTGTATCATCAACTGTCAATGCTAATGTTCCCATTTTTTTAACCTTTTTTCTGTATTATAAGTTTAGATTTGTTAATGTCATTATTTGGCTTTTGTAACATAAAATAAACATTGATTTTCAATAATGATTTCCATGAGAGAGAGAGAGAGAGAATGAAAGATGTTTTCAAAGTTTTAACAATTGATTATTTTTCCTTAAAAAAAAAAAAAAGAGAGAGGAAATACAATGTTACTAATAAGAAGGGATTCTTGCAGGATTTGAAAATTTGCCTTTTAAGTGGTTTAGCCTAATGTAAACCCCATAATCACTCGTTTTCAAAACTAAGATGTCTAAAGCTCTTAAACAAAGAATAGCCACAACAGAAGGGGTTCTCAATAAGTACGTAAAGTAAGTCAAGATCATGGCCCATACCCGAGCCCAAGTACCTATTGACACACCACCTAAGATAGATAAGTCTAAAGAATTACCAATCCATGACCTTAACAATAGCAACAAAGGCTTGGGGAAGGAATTAGAGCAGGAATTAGTGAAGATGGAGAAGGAAATCTTTTAGAAAATTAAAGAGAAAATGAGAGCTCTAAAGGATCACAATGTATAGAGTGATTTAAGCTTAGGCAATGTTTATGCTTTTAAAGACCATGAGTTACCCAAGAAGTTTAAGATGCCAAATTTTGAAAAGTACGATGGAACGAGTTACCCTAAGCTTTACCTTAGGCTTTAGGTCTATAAGATGGCCCAATTCACCAAACATGAGCAGTTGATGATTCAGACTTTCCAAGATAGCTTAACTAAGCTAGCATTATCGTAGTATGCCCAACTCAACTTGGTTGTGCTTGATACTTAAGATAAGCTAACTTAAGCTTTTTATCAGCAATATAAGTTCGATGAAGAAGTGGCTCCTTCCCTAATAGATTTAAGTAACATGAAAATAAAACCAACCAAGTCCTTTAAGGAGTATGCCTAAAAATGGAGATCTATAGCTGCTCAAGTCATAATAAATTTGCTAGAACATGAACTGATCAATATATTCATCTGTACATTAAGTAAACCTTATTATAATCACCTCTTAGGCTATACCGCTTCCACATTTATGGATATAATTACAGCCGATAGTTGTCTTGAGGATGCCATTAGAGTAGGAAGATTAATAAGAAAGAGATCAACCCCATTGGACTCAATAACCACTATGAACACTACAATGCCCCATCCAATGATACGTGGACATAGTACCCTAAGTATTGGCTTAAAGCTCAAGCAAAATGAGCTAAGCTTAAAAACATTCGAAAGGAGGTTCACTCATATCCCATTTCTTATGTCTTAAGTCTATTGCCGCCTAAAAGAAGAGGGTTTGCTGCATCCTAAGCCCCCAATGCTAAGGTAGAGACCTCAAAAATACGACCTCGTTACACAATGTGAGTACCACATGGGTTAGCAAGGGTATGTTACTGATCACTGCTAGGAGTTGAAGAATAGAGTTCAAGATTTGATTAACGAAAAATTGGTCTAGCTAGACTTCGTTAAGGATCCAGGGCCTAAATTCCATATAGAGCCTACTATCAACACGATACAAATTTTGAAAAAGTTGCTAGAGATATATTTGAATGGTCAAGCTCAAGAGGCACATTACTACTAGGGTTTAGAAAAAAAGATTGTAGGTCTAAAGTAAAAGATAATAGTGTTAGAAGAAAGACTCACTAGTATAGAAATGGAAATGGGTTATGTGCTCAAGCGGCTCAAACACCTAGCTCTTATTATGAGTAAGACGTCACAGCCTAAGCATGAGGATGATTCAGGGAAAATGAAGTTAGTAACAAATGCACCAATTAGGAAAGCCTAGGATCAAGCTAAGCCCATCTACAGCAAAAAGAGGCAATTTATGCAATTCAAGATGCTAATGGTCGAAGTTGTCAAGCAACTAAGATAGGCAAGGTTGCTAGCATGTGAAATATCAGCAAAGAAGTACAAGTCAAAGGATTATGACCCTAACAAATGGTGTGAATATCATATGGGCCAAGTGGGGCATACTATAGAGAATTATTGGAAACTAAAGCATAAGATGCAAGATTTGATTGATGCTAAGATTATCCAACTAAGCTTTCTAGAGTCTAATGGATCAATTGATAATAGTATCTCTTCTCCAAGTTTTGAAGAAGCATTAAACAAACAGCCTCCGGCATCAAATATTAAGGGGTTACTACTACCATCTGACAAGGTGACTCACTATTTGAAGCGTTAAGTATATCTTCAAGAGATGAATTCAGCTAAATGGCTAAGTTCAAAGGAGTGATAGAAATAAGGGCAAGAAGTGGAAAAGATTTTTAATTCCTACATTTATTTCTTGTCACATTAACCTTTCACTTTGAAGCTTGTAATGGGCAAGTTATTTGAATAAAGTGATTTTCATGTGCATTCTTTTCTCTATATGTTATGAAGCTAGCTTAACAGGGGCATGTCATTAGACCTTCATTAATGAAATACTTAACGCAAGATTTGAGGCAAGTGAATATAGATAAAGTAAATGTGAACTTAAAACTTAAAATTTTTCTACTTAAGGGGATGTAACACATTATTTGAACACTTTAGGCACATGGATTTTTCTAAAACACTCTAAAGCCATACACATTGCACTTAAAGCTCATAAAAAGAGTGATCACCTTAAAAAAAGAGTGAGAGAGAACAAAAAAAAAAAAGAAAAGAAAGAAGAAGAGAAAGAGAAAAAAAGGAGAAAAATGAGCAAAGTGATCACCTTTAAGCATGAGCTCAAAACTGCCAATAGGCCCAAGGTCCAAGGGTATTCAAAGGTTAAACACATCAAATTCTCGAGCTTGAAAAATGAAGCCCTAAATCTATGGTCTCGCCTACCATACCACCCTTAATAAAGCTCTTTTGACTAAAGAAATGGAATTATTTTCAACAAAATTTGCTTATGAAATTGGGGCAAGCCTAGGTTTAGTTTTTTTCTAAAGTTCATAGCTTATAAACCCAAGACAAATTATATGTTATTTCTTCAAAATTTTCTAAAGCACATTGATATCCATTTGCTCAAATCATTGACGAAAAGCCTTACATTGCAAACCCAAAAAAGACATAACTGATTAACTATATTGTACCATTTGTAAGATGAACTATAATTCTTGGAATTGATGTCAAGAGTGAAAATAAACTTGTAAGAGTGCAAGGAAGTCCACTTAGACTGAACATTTCAAGTAATGATACTTATTCACTCAGTAGAAAATTAAAGAACAAATGAATACTTTCTTAAGAATATGAATGGTCATTTACCCTAAGCTTGAAATTAGTACCTTTAAAAAGTTTAGAAATCATAAATTATGCTCCAAGAAACAAGACTAAAAAAATGAGTGATCGATAAGCAAAGGGCAAGCCGACCCCTCATTTGTGATCTTTAGAGTCTTCGAGACTTTCTTACTTATTAGCAAACAATTTTCCATCAAAGAGTGCTTTGTTGAATATTTTGCAAAAAAATAAAAAATAAAAATACCTTTTTAGGAAAGAAATGAAATCTTTTTTTCAAAAATTGTCAATAGAGATTTCTTAAAAAGAAAAAGTTAAAATTTTCAAAGAATCATCAAAATCCCTCAAACTTAACTCTCAAATCATTTTGTTAAAACTCATCAAAGTCCTTGAAATTGAGATTTCTTAAAAAGAAAAAGTTAAAATTTTCAGAGAATCATCAAAATCCCTTAAACTCAACTCTCAAATCATTTTATTAAAACTCATCAAAGTCCTTGAAATACTTGGATTGTTTACCATTTAGTACGCTGTCCATTTTGTAAAGTAATCTTGGACCGCTATTCATTGGAGTGCCATCCAATCTGTTCTAGGATTGGCTACTTACAAGAGTACTATCCTATCCTTATTTGGATTGCCTGCTTGTTAAAGTGCTATCCAGTCCTTTCTAGGATCCTTTGCTCTAAGGAGCGCTATCCTATCCTTTCCCAGATCATTCGCTCAAAAGAGTGCTGTCTTATTCCTTATTAGATTGCTTGCTCAATGGAGTACATCTAATCCTTTCTAAGATCACTTGCTCAAAGGAGCGTTATCCTATTCCTTATTGGATCGCTTACTCATTAAAGCACCATCTAGCCTTTTCTAGGATCACTTACTCATTGGAGCACCATCTAATATGTTCTAAGATCTCCTGCTCACAGAAGTGTTATCATATCCTTAGTTAGATCGCTTGCTCATTAAAGTGCTATCTAATCCTTTCTAGGATTGCTTGCTCATTAGAGTACTATCCAATCCTTTCTAGGATCGCTTGCTCAAAGGACACTATCCTATCCTTTCCCGAATCACTTACTCAAATGAGCACTATCTTATTCCTTATTGGATCACTTGCTTAGTGAAGTGCCATCCAATCCTTTCTAAGATCACTTGCTTAAAGGAGCACTGTCATATTCCTTATTGGATCGCCTACTCATTTGAGCACCATCCAATCCTTTCTAGGATCACTTGCTCATTGGAGTGCCATCTAGTCCATTATAGGATTATTTGCTTATAGGGGTGTTATCCTATCCTTAGTTAGATCACTTGCTCATTAGAGCACTATCTAGTGTTTTCAAGGATCGCTTTCTCAAAGGAGCACTATCCTATCCTTTCTTAGATCGCTTACTCAAAGGAGGACTACCTTATTCCTTATTGGATTGCTTACTCAATGGAGTACCATCCAATCCTTTCTAGGATCACTATCTTATTCCTTATTGGATCACTTGCTCATTAGAGTGCTATCCAATCCTTTCTAGAATCACTTACTCAAATGAGCACTATCCTATCTAGTCCATTCTAAGATCACCTACTCATAGGAGCATTATCCTATCCCTTGTATTTCTTAAAGTAATGTTGGATCACTTGCTTGTTAGAGCGCCATCCATTCCTTTTCGAGATCGCTTGCTCAAAGGAGTACTATCCTCTTCCTTATTGGATTACTTACTCAAAGGAACGCCATCCTATCCTTAATTAGGCCACTTGCTCAGTAGAGAGCCAACCTATTCTTATTTAGGTCGCTTGCTCATAAGAGTGCCATCTTATCTATGTTGGATCACTTGCTCATTAGAGCGCTATCCTATCCTCTCTAAGATTACTTGCTCATTAAAGCATCATCCTATCTTTTATCGAATCGCCTACTAATATGAGGCAAGTATACCTATTAAATTCAAATATAGCAGATATAAGTCTGAGTCGATCCCTTAGAGACCTTAAGTACTAATATTATCCTTAGCCTTATTATCTGACTAGAAAATTGTAATGGGTTGAATGAATTAAAAATACTAAAATTAACAAACCAATCTAATTATGAGACTTAACTAAGTAACTAGTAAGCAATAAAATTAAGAGCAACTTCAAGAAGAAAAATAACATATTTAAGAATTATTTTCCCTAGTGTTTAACATGTAACAGCTAAAAATCTATCCAATTCCATCTCTATTATTTTTTACCAAAGGGATTCGCAAATGAAGTTAACACATTTCTCAAGCATATTAACCCTAACCCTAAATTATTTACCAGAATCTCTTCACTTAGTAATATAATTTAGAATTACAAAAATGTACAATAAATTCTTACATAAAAATAACAACTTTTCGGAAGAATCATGTATTTTATCTCTAAGTACACATATAATTCTCTTCAATTATGTCAAGATCTCATTACATATGTGATTTCTCAATCATCAGGCATAATATCATAAATTAATACCCTAGAAATATTGATTAATAATTAAAACACATAATTAAATCAAGAAAGATAGAAACTTTATTGAAAATTATTAATAAATCCAATAGTCATATGAAACGCAAGGTTCCATAATCCTAAATATAAGAATCTTAAGCTATCACGATGAAATTAAAAGAAAATTACAGCAAAATCAAGAAGTAAAACATAAAAAACCCCTTTTGTTAATGATAAATCTCTTCAATCTTAAAGTTGGTTGATGCTTCTGCCTTTTCCTCCTTCTTCTCTTCAAGTCTCTTCTACTTTGAATGTGCAAAGTCATCTCCAAAACCCTCACAAGTCCTTATATAATATATTAGGAAATTTCCTTTTTCATCACCAAATACAACTTAAGACACAGTTGTGTCCTAAGGTTATGTAACTCATTGGCTTTAGGTGTAAAAATCATCCTAGGTAGGACACAAGATACAGCTTAGGGATGTGTCCCAGCTCGTATAACTTCAAAACTATATAACTCATTCATTTGAACTCTAAATTGAGTGAAACTTGATTCCTTTTCTTCGTTTTCAATCCAAGAAAGCGTTCAAACCTTAAAATTAAAATTTTACTCAATTAAGTATCAATTTATTTAAAAACAACAAAAAATATAAGGGAAATGCTATAAAATCACCATGTAAAGTGTATTTAAAATAAAGGTTATTAAACTTCCCCACACTTAAGCATTTGCTTATCCCTAAGCAAATGAATCAAAACAAAAATTTTGGGACAAGAAGCACTAAATAAAATTTATCACTACTTAGAAAACCGGTAAAAAAGGATACTTGACCTAAAGAAAACCAAGAAAAGCATTTTCAATTAATTTAAAATAATAAAGTCAGTCAATTTCGCCCTTAACAATTGTATAAGTTCACCCCACCATATTTGAATGCTCCAACAATACTTAATACTTGAATTCACTAGTTAATCTATGTAAGTCAAAGTTTATCTGAGTCATTTAACTAAGTATTCCTAAACTCAAAATTGGATTTAACATCTCACCAGTTGGGAAAGAGTCATAAAAATTTTGTCCATTTAATTAAAGTGTATACAATTCTCTCTTCGATCTCACCAAGCACCATAATCCAAAACAAACATATTTTACATCTACTCATCCTCTAATCATCTCCTCAGTTCATGCTTTTGCTCGAAGGTTTTTAAATTTCTTTTTAAGCACAATTACCTTTAAAGGAAGATTGTGTTAATAAAGGGAAATGATCTCGCTCTTCTTACAAACCAAAACCAATCCATACCAACTTAGCCTTCGTATTGGTAGTTGGAAAAAACCTTACTCTTCTAATGGACCAAGGCCAATCCATACCAACTTTTTTTTTTTGTTTCTTACTCTTGCATTGGTATTGGCATTGGGACTCAATCTTACTCTTATGACAAATCAATGCAAGTCCTTACCAAATTTTTTTTCTTTTTATTTAACTATTCATTCATTTATTATTACTTTCTATCTCTAATCATTGTGAATTTTTAAGGGTTTCTCAAAAGAAAATTTTCATTTGTTTGTTTGCTAAGGACTATAGTGCTCTAAAAATTTCCAAGAGAAAGATATACATTAAAGTAAATTTAAAAATAACTATAACTAACTCTCAACTAGCGATGTTACTCCAAACTCAAGTCCTAGAGTCCTAAGCTAAATTACTTGTAACTTTGCCCTCCAAAGATTTAACTGATCAATTTTGGTAAAGTATAATAAGATCAATAATGATTGCGATGAAATAGTTGATTTGGCCCAATTAAACACTTCAAAATCTAACACTTATTAATTACCTATTGCAAGTTAACTTAAAAATTAAATGGGTCAAATGTGAAAGATTAGTTTCCTAAATAGTAACAAATTCATAAATATCCCTTTCCTACACTTAGGATAATGTACGACTAAGAAAACACAATAGCAAGATATGAAACAATTACAAAACATCATAGGAAAAAGGGAATTTATGTATTAAATAAGAAACTAACTCTTCCCTGACTTGAAGCAAAGATGCTCTAGTAGACGAAGGGTGGCTAGTAACTTAACAATAGTGCCCTCATGAGTGGAAAATGATGTAATGGATTTGGACCTCCTCTTAACAATCTACTTTTTACGATTTGCCATGGTCACCTAAGAGGAAACATAGCACCAATTAGATGTAAAGCATCTTCCCCCATACTTATTTCAAACTAAGAGAGATTCATGAATTAGCAGAGGTGATGGATATTATAAGAAATCACATTGAGACATTTAAACAAACATATAAAGTGCACCTACAAAACTAGTTGAGTTAAAAGAAATAGATAGCAAAATCATTCAATTAGTTATACATTTGACTCTGCATATTACAATCTTTATGAGATGAAGGCTTCCTAACACTTCAAAGACTCTAAATGTCCTAAAATCACTCTTAACACTTCTAACCCTAAGTAGCTTAATTGAATAACTGACATTAAATTTGCATGCCAAATTCATGTTTGATAGTTATCACCTACTCATAAGAGCATTATCCTATTTTGCCACTAATAGAGAGTCATCCTATCTTATTTTTTAAAGATCTATCCTTTCGAGCTGCTGATCCTTAAAAAGATATATTATCTTAAGGATACCCCACCTTTTAAGTCGAGACCCTATTTCTCTGACATTCAAAGTTCTTTATCCTATCCTTTTAAGATGACACACTTTTTATTTAATCTTACCCTATTAATCCAAGCTAAGACTCAACAAAAATGGGTATGTCTTTTTATCTTTATAGTAAAGTGTTTACAAGCATCACTACAAAGTAGGGTAGTTGTAAACATCCTATTTTTGTCACCCTTAATTTTAATTTTAATTTTGGGTCAAGTTTACAAAAAACACAAAAAAAAAAATTTAATTGTAAAAAAAACAACCAAAACATCAAAATATATAAAGAAAATTGAAAAATAAAAAATACAAAGTATCAAGAGTCTAAATCAAATCAATAAGTCATTTACAGTCGGATGAGGCAATTTTAGTGATCAAAGATATACATACGATTTAATGATTTTTGAGTCTTTGAAAATTGGCCTTTGTTGGAAAAAATATATATTTTTGAGAAGTCCAATGAAAATTTAGAATCATAGGCTTTTATTGAACAATAACAAGACAAAGCAAAAAATATTAAGACTCGAGATTTATTTTGTTGCATGTATATTTGTTATTATTTAGTTGTCTTGGGGCTCCTTTAAATAGCAAGGGAATTAAATTAGCCTTGGGATTGAAGAACTCAAAATAAAATATGGCCTACGCTATGTGTTATATTAAATATGCATGTAGCATTAATTAAGGAATTGGACATAGCACAGTTGGCTAGTGCCTTGGGTTTAGCTTGGAAGGTCACAAGTTCAAGTCCTCTAAATAGCACCATGCAACTTTTCATTTTTTTTTTTTCCTCTTTTCTTTCTTCTTTCCATTCACGTACATTGTACATAAGCAACCCCTTCTTCAACTACAAGCTATGGAAATGGGGGAAGAAGAGCTCAGGTTAGACGAATTTATCTCGGTTTTATTGAATCTTCCATAATTTGACATGGATTTTGATGCAATCATATGAAATTATTATCAAAACATCAAAATATCTAAAGGATTTACATTATTAACAAAAAGATCAAAGATTTATAAAATAAAATTTTCGAACTTTATCTCCAAATCTATCCATAATTGATTCTAATCTATCTTAAGCTCCAAATGTGATTTTAACTTCACTTTTATAACTAATAGAGCTCAAATAGATCAAGGATAGAATCTCCCACTCGCCCATCGTACCTACAGTAGCTACCCATCATCCTCAGCCCCTTTTTTACACCAACCACCTCTCTCTCATACACAATAAACACTATAGAACCACCTATTGACCCATAATCTCCATCAACAATGACTAATACACACCCACTTGCTGTCAACAAACACAGCCCTACCGTCGCTAGTCTCTCTTGACATAAACAAACCGACCTAAACCAAGCTTCAGATCCACAACATCCACTAGAAAAATCAACCCCACTCCTCATTGCCACAATACACAACATCAATCCACACTAACCCCTCTCTCGACCCTCTTGATCATAACACCAACACCGAAGGCCACTTCACCCTATCCTTCTCCTCCACCATCCTCAACCCTATGATGCTTACTACTTCCCTGAACCCAGCAACACACGCTAAGCAAACCCAGAACCCAGCCATACCCTAAGACCCAAACAGTAGCAACCAATATCAATAACAACAATAATGCTTAACCTGATGGCAGTCCACACATAGAAACTCATAACCCGCCCCGCGTAGTATGGAACACCTACACGCTATACCCACCAGCAAACACCCAACCCCAATCTTTCTTCCTCACCATGCGTCTTAACCCAATAAACCTAACACTTGAACACATACATACCAGATGTCTCAACAACAATCCTCGCACCACCTTCACCTTACCACATCACGCCACTCTTGACCCATAGTACATGCATGTAACACATGCACTCATACACAACCATCAAGCCCGAACTGTACCACAACCCACCACCATACTAATCCTTGAAACCACCACTTCCTTCCAAGGCATCAATCCTAAACACATTTTCACTAATCTAAATCACATGAAAATGTGATTTCCCACATGCTTTTGTACTTGAAACACGTCGTAGGAATCTATTAGAGCTGTTGGTTGAAGAAGAGCTACCACTCAAATCCGAACCTAGTGGAATCCTAGTGAACTAACTGACTCAGTTTCAACTTAACCCATGTAGTAGACTTCCCCCTAACTCGACTTGCGCAATATAGGGTGGTTTTTTTTTTTATTTTGTTTCTTGATTTTTTTATTTTTTTCTTTCCTGTTCCATTTATCCATTTATATGTAATAATAGACTTGATGCTAACTTATTTCTTTACTTAGTTGTAGGTCCAAATTTAGTTTTTATTTATTTATTTATTTGTGTACTATTAAATAATTTCTATTACATGATTTCATTGGTACTAACTCAGTTTTTTTTGTAGGTTTTGATATCAATTCTTTATAGTTAATTTTCTAGGCATATCATCATTAAAAAAATTAAATAAATATCTTTACATCTTGCATATTGCATGAAAATCGTATATTTTATAAAAATTTTACATTTTTAGATATAATTGCATATTTTTCTAAGATTCATATCTTTAGTGAAGATGTGTATCTAAATTATATATCTTAGTAGATTTGCATAAATCTTATATTTTAAGGTTTTCTTTAAAAAAAAATAAATTTTTAGCACACAGTCGTTCTTTAAATAATAAAAATCTTAACTGGAGTCTTTTAAAAAAATTTGGTCATTTAGGTTTTTTAAAGTTGGAGAATAAAGTTAGATTTTTTTTTTTAAATAAATTGTTAAAGAACATAAATCTAGCTCAATTTTCAAATTAAAAAAAAAAATCAACCCACTAAATCTTTTCTAAAAAGCAGAAGTACGTTGGTTGATCTTGACTAATAGGTACATAGATACCTCTAGAGCAACCATAAAAAAAATGAAAACCTTTTTTTTATTTGTTTTTTTTTTATAAAATTAGTAATAAAATTATTAAAAATTCATTTTAATTGCATTTTGTACATTTTCGCATATTTTGGCTTCTTTAAAAAAATTATAAAAATAAAGGCCCCTTAGTTCTTTTTTTATTATTATTATTTTTACATGATGATTTAATCTTAATAGGTTAGCTCCCAATTTTAGATTTTCTGATTAAATTTTTTGAAAAATTAATTTTTTAGAAAATCTATAGTCTAGTGGATAAGTTAAGATTTTCCTATCCGAAAACTCTAATTTGACCTTTTTACTAGTTTTATTGGTTGGCAACTCCTAATTATTTTTTTAAAATAATTTTTAGACGATTTTTTAAAGAAAAATGTTTTTCCTTAATTTAATGTCAAGAAATTTATATTAAGTGGACTGAGCTCAATATAGGTTAAATTAAGAAATGTCGAAATAGGGCTTAACATATACAATATGTCACTTAATAGGTCATAGTGCATACATCAGTTAAAGTGTACTAGGATGAGGTGTTGTGCAATGTCTTGCCTATGTGTACATCACACATTTTGCTAGGCTGAGCATAGTTATTTAACTAATAGGTCATACATGACAGATTACGAAACACCTATGCCATGAAGGAAAGAATATCTTATTGAATCTAGTAACACTTAGCTAGGTCAAAGACATGCAAAGACAACTAAGCCAAGTTTAAAAGAAAAGTCTAGTGATGAGCCAAATAGAGTTGACATGAAAAGTTTGTGGACTTGTTTCCCTAAGGAGTTACCTTAAGGGTTACTTGATGTAAACTGAAGCCAAGAATAAAGAAGGTTGGTTGTAAGAATGGGTTAAAGCTTGCCGAAAGCTTGAAAAAAAGGTGAAGGGAAATGTACAAAAAGGACAAAAATGAGGGGAAAGTAAGCGAAACCCACGAACAATTCCAAGTGATATGATGCATCAATGGAACTTCCAAGGACTCATTGCACAACTCAATACGATGCACAAGTTGCTCCGATGAGATTATTCACCACCTAGCCTTACTTAAGAGTTAAGATAAGAGTGAATAAGAGTAAACAAATAATGGTTATGAAAGGAAAATATCCAGTATATTAATGATAATCTAATCATCTCTAGCTATATGTACAAGGGGTATTTATACTCGAGAATTTAAGGTAACCTACCCAAAAAGGAAAAGACAAAAAGGGTATTGTCTCAAAGAAGTAACATACAAAGTATACAAAGGGTAAAAATAAATATTCATGGACAAGCAATGATTATAGTAGCAGATTCTACAAGTGGTCCTGAACACATGGCAGCAATGTATTGGTAGTACTATTGGAGAATGTAGATAAAGTAGTATAAGTTAATTGGATGGTTGAGCAAGGGTGCCGAATAGGTGTGAACTCGTCCGAATAAGAGTGGTTGACACGTAAGATCTCTCAGACTTTCGACAATAATGTTGTTGAGTAAGGGGTCAGGTCAAATAGGACTAAGTAAGTGCATAGAGTCTGGCTATTATCAAGACATTCATCTATTTGGGACATAATTTCTGAAAGATAGGCAATCATTCGGTACGACATAAAGAGTTTATTAGTAGCAACGAGTAACTTGGCCTTAGTAGGAATCGATTAAAGTAAGAGGAATTGCCTCATTAGTCCCTCTAGTCCTTGGGCTTGACTGCGTTAAAGGCCTAATAGCCTGATTCTTATCATTCCCTCCGAGTTGATTTAGATTTAGGATCAAATCCGATTGGCTTTCGTTTAGTTCTTCATTAGGATGATATGGACTGAGGTCAGCAATGTTGAAGGTGTCTGAAACCCCATAATCTTCAAGAAGGTCCAATTTATAGGCATTATCATTGATTTTCTAAAGGATTCTAAAAGGTCCTTCAGCCCATGTAGACAGCTTGGTGTGAACCATGACCAAGATCAAACAAGGCCGATCATTGGGTGGGTTCGAGCTTGCAGAAAGCTCAAAAGAGTTAATGGGGAAAAAGTATAAAAGGAATGAAAGACAAATGAATAGTAAGCAAAAACCCACGAACAACTCTAGAGGATATGATACACTAATAGAACTTCCGAGGCCTCATGACACAATTCAATATGACACCCAAATTGGTCTAGTGAGGTTATTCGCCACCTAGCCTTACTCAAGGGTTAAGATAAGAGTGATGCTAAGAGTAAACAAAGTATTTACGCAAGGAAGGAAAAACACACCAGTGCATTAATGGTAATCTCTGTATGTCCTATAGCTATAATTACAAGGGTATTTATACCCATAAGTTATGGCAATTTGCCCAGAAAGGAAAACACAAAAAAAAAGCATTTCATTAAGAAGTAATGTATAAGGTACAAAGAGGTAAAAATGAATATATAAGGAAAGTAATCATTGGTGCAATGGATTCTATATATGATACTATACACGTGGTGATACTATATTGGTGATGTCATTGGAGGATGTGGATAAAAAGTACAAACAGATTACTTGTCCGAGTAAGGGTGGCTTAGTTAGTTTGAACTATCTCTCTCTACATCTTGGTAGGGGTGAAGCCGAGTAGGTAATTGGCCAGGCATGTGCGAGAATAAAGATGGGTTGTTATCTCAGCCTTCAGTTTTTCGGTACTCAACACGTGAGAAATAGGTAGTCATTCAGCTCAATAAGCATAATGATTCAGCTCGATGGATAAAATGGGTCAGCAAGGAGATAATCGACCTCCGCATGAGTCTACTAAAACAAGAGGATTCGTCTTGCCAATCCTTTTAGTCCTTGAGTTCAACTATAGATCAAAGGTCTGAGAGATTATGCTCTAACCAAGGCGTTAGGGTCCTCTTGTACAAGTACGAGTACAAAGATGTAGTCTAGGGGCAACTCAAGATTAAAACCATAGACTACCTCAAAGGGAGTCTGCTTAGTGGTGTCATACACTGTTCGGTTGTAAGCGAACTCGACCACTGGCAAGCAGCCGTCCCAATTAACCAAGTTCTTGCCTATTGTAGCTCGAAGCAATGATCCTAAAGTGTGATTGATCACCTCTATTTGGCCATCAGTTTAGGGGTGACAAGAAGTATTGAATAGTAGTTTAGTCCCCATTCGCCGCCACAAGGTCCTCCAGAAATGGCTTAATAACTTTAAGTCTCAATCGGAGACTACACTTCTCAATACGCCATGTATCCACACAATTTCCTACAAGAAAAGAGAAGCAATAATCGAAGCATCATTAGTTTTGGAGCAAAGCATGAAGTGTGCCATTTTGCTGAACTGATCTACAATGACCATTACAAAATCTTTGCCTCGAGTAGTTTATGGTAGTTCGAGAATAAAATCCATGCTCAATTCAGTCCATGGCTTCGTCAGGACAGGTAAAGGCATTACTTTTCCTTACTCTGCTGCACTTAGCCCTCTTATACATAGCATAGCCCTCAACAACTCGGTGCACATCTCTTCTCATTCTTAGCCAAAAGAATCAACCATTTGGTAGTTCATAGTTTCTTCTTTCTCCAAAATGTCCGGAGAGTCCTTCATTGTGGGCTTCCTTGATCAACGATTCCTACAGTAAATAAGTTGGCACACATAATTTTCCACCTCAAAGCAAGTAATCATCCTTTACATGATACTCATCCACCATTCTTCCATCGACGCATCGCATGATTATGGGTCCAAAGTATAGATCCTTATAATAATGTTCTTTAATACTTGTAAATCCAAATAGTCTGGTCTATAGTTCAGATAAAAGTATATGTCTTCTTAAAAGAGCATCTGTAACGACATTGCTCTTTCTTTGCTTATATTTTATTACAAAATTGAATCCCTCGAGGAATTCAACCCATCCCACCTACTGCTTTGATAACTTAGTCTGACTTTAGAGGTACCTCAATGACTCATAATCAGTATATATAACGAATTCTCTCAATAATAAATGTTGCTACCATACTTGTAGCACCCAAATCAGTGCCAAGAGTTCTTTGTCATATACGAAATAATACAACTGTAGTCTTTTGAGCTTCTCACTGTGGAAAGCAATAAGTCAACCTTCTTGCATCAGGACAGTACCTATTCCAACGCTTGATGCATCATACTCCAACTCAAATACTTTCTCAAAGTCAAGTAGAACTAATATTAAGGCAGAGGTCAACCTCTCTTTTATCTTGGCAAAGCTCTTCTCCTCCCTTTCCCCCCATCGGAGGTTAGTGTTTTTCTTCGTTAGCTCAATAAGTAGTACAGCGAGGGTGCTAAAATTCTTGATGAACCGCTTATAGAATGAAGCCAGTCCATGGAAACTTCTTACGTCGACACGAGTAGTAGGAGTCGACCACTCGACAATTGCTCAAATCTTCTCATCATCTTCTTGCAAACCTCCTTCACTGACTATATAGCCCAAGAATACTACTTTCTCCTAACAAAAGCAACATTTCTTTAGATTGCTGAATAGTCTCTCAGCATGGAAGATATCTAGAACAGCACATAAGTGTTCATAGTAACTCAGCATATCGACACTATAGACCAAGATGTCATCAAAGTATACCACGACACACTTCCCTATAAGATGTCTTAGTATATGATTCATTAGTCTCATGAAAGTGCTCAAGGAATTCAATAAGCCAAAGGGCACGACCATCCATTTGTATAATCCATGTCAAGTCTTGAACGCCGTTTTCCACTCATCGCCTAACCTCATGCAGATTTGATGGTAGCTAAATTTAAAATCAATCTTACTAAAAATCTTGGCTCCACTAAGTTCATCCAACATATCTTCTACCCTTGGGATGGGTATCTGTATTTGATCTTAATCTTGTCATGGCTTGGTTGTCTACACACATCCCCCAGGTTTCGCCCTTCTTCGGCATTAGAAGCGCTGACACAGCACAAGGGCTGAGACTTTCTCTACCATAACCTCTTTCTAGTAACTCACTAACTCGTTGTTGGAGCTTAGAAGCATGCTCAAGATTCATTCGATAAGCTAGCTTATTCAGCAGCACAGCACCAGGTATCAAGTCAGTGCAGTGTTCTATGCCTCGAGATTCATCAGTCCGACCTCTTTATCTCAACTCCTGAAGTCAAATGAAAGTATCTTGAAGATAATTTTTTGGTACGAATCTATTTCTAAGTATTCTCTTCATCTCGGGCTAAGTATTAATCTCTCGATAGCCTTCTCGTCTCTTCATCATCTAAAAATCCTTCCACTACATGGTAGTATATTTGAAGAACTCAACAGTATTAGTTCTCACTTTCTCGTAATCTTGGTACTGATAATAATTAAATACATACTCCACCTTCTCTTCCCACTCTAGATATTCATTGGTATTCATAAATCTATTGAAACTCAGAATCCAAAGCTTCACATGGTCGGATGCTCTAGGGACTTGTACATATTCTTCTTCAAAATACTCTTCCTCATTCTCTTTATCAAGCTCTCTCAAGTCTATTCTTCGCCTTACTCGTCCACCTACACCTCCACCTCAAACTGATCAAGCTGGGTTTTGACCTTTAACAGGTTGAGCAGCTTATGGAGTATTCTGTACGGCTTCAGTGGGTCAGCAATTGAGCGCATGAACAATTCTAGTTAGATCTACTAAGAGGTTAGCCACCTCATCAATTTTTTAGTCAGTACTTATCAATATCTCCTATGACTATAGTCAATGGTAGACAACTCCACTGTTGTCATCTCCAGTACCAACATTCACATTTAGATCAGTCATTTTCTTTATTGATTAAAAGTTCAAATAAACACCAGAAAATCAATAGCTAGCAAACTCAACCATTAAGATGAACACAGTAGCTTGCTCAGTTTCACACATGCAAAACAAAGTATGAACAAAACTCTAGAAGAACCAACAACTTAAACTAAACCTCTACTTTAATGCCAAGATGGTGCAAATCGTGACCAAGAAAAGATAAGGCCGATTGTTGGGTGGGTCCGAGCTTACAAAAAGCTCGAAAGAGTTAATGGGGAAAAAGTACAAAAGGAATGAAAGATAAATGATTAGTAAGCAAAAACCCACGAACAACTCTAGAAGATATGACATACTAATTGAACTTCCAAGAACTCACAACACAATTCGATATGATGCATGAATTGGTCCTATGAGGTTACTTGCCACCTAGCGTTGCTCAAGGGTTAGGATAAGAGTGATGCTAAAAGTAAACAGAGTGTTTATGCAAAGAAGGAAAGACACACCAATATGTTAATGGTAATCTCTGTATATCCTACAGCTACAATTATAAGGTTATTTATACCCATAAGTTATAGCAACTTACCTAAAAAGGAAAAGACAAAAAAGGCATTTCCTAAAGAAGTAATGTACAAGATACAAAAGTGTAAAAATGAATACATAAGGAAAGTAATCACTAGTACAACGGATTTCACACTTGATACTGTAACGTGGCGATGCTACATTGGTGATGCCATTAAAGAATGTGAACAAAAAGTATAGACAGTTTGCTTGTCCAAGCAGGGGTGGCTTGATTAGTCTAAACTATCTCTCTCAACATCTCAACAGAGGTAAGGCCGAGTAAGTAATTGGCCAGGCATGTACAAAAATGGAGATAGGCTGTTATCTCGGCCTTCAGTTTCTCGGCATTCAACACTCGAGAAATAGGTAGTTACTCAATTCAGTAGGCAAAATGGGTTAGCAAAGAGATATTCGGCCTCCGCATGAGTCAACCGGAACAGGAAGATTCATCTTGCCATCCCTCCAGTCCTCGAGCTTGGCTGCAAGTCAGATTTCTGGTAACCTAATTCCCATCACAACTTATTTCTCCTCTTACTCAGAAACCTTTCCTTACTTAAGTGTAACCGTACTAGCTCTCTAGCTAAAACTGTCTCGTCATGTTACCCTTGGCCTTCTCTCACATTCTTCTGGCAGGTTAGTCGATCTGCGGAGTAACTTTGTCATAGATGCGTTGTAAGGACTCTATTTGTACTCTCGCACTAGGGTCTTTTGATAGGAATCTACCCCCTAGACCAATCACTCGTAGTTAAGCTAAAAGACTCCACAAACTCGCGTAGAGAATATTAGCTCGAAACCAAAGCTGAGACAAGGATTCCTATTCCGAACTGATCTCTTGCCAACTTGACTATCAAATCCTTACATGTGTCAGATCTGCTCCTGCCTAACAGTGATGCCTTATTTCAAAAGATAACCTTAATCTATACAAGCTGAGCTGTTAGACCAACCACAAACATCTGATGCCAATACAACTAACTTCTCTACAGGACCAATTAACCCCCAACCTCATCTAAATCAAGTCGACCCCTAACTATAAATGTTATTCTACTTCTGCCTACCTTGTATCACATTTCTCCCATCTAACCACCGAACGACATGTGTCTTCTGATACAATATTCTAGAATGATTCTTTCTTTTTCGTATTGAATAATCTTTACTCCTTTTAGTATGTTTTATGTAACTTAATTGTAGAATTGCCTTTAGTCTTTTCATACATGTAAAGTAACTCTAGTGAATGGGTATAAAAACCTCCACTTTCTTGTATGTAGACATCAACTAGTCAATACAGAATTATTCACGTTAAGCAACCTTAGTATTCTCATTATCATTTGACTCTTATCTATTTCCATTAGCAAAGACTAGTGGCGAGTGACCCTTCAATTCAAACCAGTGCATCATATCCAACTTATTATAAGCCAAGTAGGATCTGGTGGTGCGTTATATCCATTCGGTAGCTGCTCAAACTTTGCTAACTTTTTCCCTATTTGTTTTTTATTTGCTTCATTGTGATGCTTTTCCGTATATCTAACCCCCAAAGATGCATCAGCTTCACTAGTATCGGAGCACAGTTCCGTAATGGAGTATATAAAGTTACAGTGAAGTTTAGATTTACCTTACTATTTGTGACTATTGTATTCGTTCCGTAGCTACTATAGTATGTTTGTATCTAAGTGTAGTTTCATTATTACTTTGTTTTTCATTACGAAAATAGAGCAAGTTCGCTACTATTTTATTTGAGTGATTATTAGGTATTAAAGTTGTTAGTGAGTTATTAATCTGTCCGAGAGGTATTACACCATGTTAGATTCGAGTGTTTAAGGAGTTATTGGTGACCAAAGTAATGGTGCTCAACCTAATTATGGTCATAATGGTAGTAACACCCTAGGGTCTGTTGATGACAAACTTGATAAACTGATCAACCTTGTTGAGAGTCTAGTCACAACAATATAAGTTAACAAACAATAACCCCATAGTGTACAGCACCATAACCCACTAGAAATTGCCCTTGAGAGACACCATGGCCAAAGCAATTAAACCAATTGCCTAGTTCGACTGCAATAAGCTAGAGGAGTAGCAGACTGAGCTGCTAGACGAAGATTAGATTTGGAGGAGATTGAGGAAGATGATGAGGAGCTAGATGTTGAAGAGTTTGGGGAGGAAGAAGAAGAAGAAGCTAACTATTACTAAGTGTCGGGACGATGATGCAGAGTCCCTTGAAGGTTAAACAATGTCAAGGTTCAAATCCCAGCCTTCAGTGAAAGTAGAGATGCAGATGAATACTTGGAGTAGGAAGAGAAGGTCAAGAAGGTGTTTGAATGTTATGGGTATACGAATGTTGTCAAAGTCTGACTTGCTGCATTGGAGTTTACTAGGTATGCCACTATGTAGTGGAAAAATCTGAATGCAACCAGAATAAGAGATGGAAGGCAAGGTATTAGAACTTAGGATAAGATGAAAAGGTTGTTAAGAGGTAGATTTGTACTTAAAACCAACCTAGAAGATACGTTTGCTAAGTTACAGGAGCTTCGCTAAGGAAAGCGATTTCTTGATGACTATGTCAGAGATTTTCGGATGCTTATGATCTAAGATGACGTAGAAGAGCCTGAGGCTCGTATTGTGTTGAGGTTCATCTTTAGACGCCAATATGAAATTCAACACATTGTGGTAATGTAAAGGTTTTGGTGTGAACTGTAACCAAGAATGGACAAGGTTGGTCACTAAATGGGTCCAAGCTTACCAAAAGCTTAAAAAGGGAATGATGGGGATTGTATGAAAGAATAAAAGCGAATGAAAAGTAAGCAAAACCCATCAATAACTCCAATGGATATGACGCACTAATGGAACTTCCGAAAATTCACAACACAGCTTAATATAACACACAAGAAGGTCCGGTGAGGTTATTCGCCACTTAGCCTCGCTTAACGGTTAGGATAAGAGTAAAATGAGAGTAAATAAAATAGTGTTTACAAAAAAGAAGAATATTCAATTGTATTGATGATAATCTCCTTACAACTACAAATACAAGGGGTATTTATACCTAATAAGTTAGGGTAATTTTCCTAAAAGATAAAAGACAAAAAGAATATTACCTTAAAGAAGTAATGCACAAGAATACAAAAGGTAAAAATGACTATTCAAGAAAAGCAATGATTAGTGTAGTAGATGCTACATATGGTTTTGTATACGTAGCTGCAATACATTAGCAAGGCCATTAGAGGATGCGAGCAAAAGAGTATGATCAGATTGCTAGTCCAAGTAAGGGTGGCTAAGGATCAGTCTAGGTTCTCTCTCTCGGCACCTCAATAAGGGTGAAGCTAAGTAGTTGGTCAGCTCAAACGTAAGCGAGTACTCAAGAACGGTCTAGTTGTTACCTCGGCAATCTAAAATTCAGCACACTTCAAAGAGATGGGTAGCCATTCGGCTCGGCATACAAGGTGATTCGGTAAAGAGATACTCAGCTTCAACAGGAGTCAACTAAAGTAAAAGGATCTACCTTGCTAACCTTTCCAATCCTCGAGCTCGGTTGTGGGTCAAAGGCTTAGTAGCCTAATCCCTATTGAGTTTTATATCTTGGAAAAGGCGATAAAGATTACGTAGAGGGTCGAAAAGCAGAGGAGAAATACTCTGAGCCCACTTGGGTTTACATTCTCCCAACCCCCAACTCTATGCTAACCCATTCAAGTAGAGCTAAGGAGGCCATACAGGGCCAAGGATAAGCATGACCGATCTGATAACAACCGAGCAAGCCAATAGGGTTAAGCCTGTTAAATAGGTTGAACCGAGGTTAGGCTGACCCCGAGGATACATGAGAAAGGGTAAACCTCCAAACAGAAGACCAACAAGGTGAAATGCTTTAAATGCTTGGGCTTTAAGCATATGGCTACTAAGTGTTTGAATCAATGTGTCATGGTGCTCTAAGGAGATGTAATGAACAACACCGATGAAGGCGAGCCTGAGAAAGAAGAAGATGTTGGAAAACCCGAAGCCGAAGAGAAAGAGGAGACCTGTGTCTATGCTGACCAAGGAGAAGTGATAACCCTAGTCTTGAAATAAGTACTAGGCTCCTTACTAAACTTTGAGGAGGACCAAAGGAAGAATCTGTTCCATACCAAGTATACCGTCAAAGGCAAATTGTGCATGATCATTGTGGATGGGGGATGTTATATTAATGCCGTTGCATGGTCTTTTGTACAAAGGTTGGGTTTACTAACCTCAAAGCATCCCCAACCTTATAAGCTACATTGACTTCATGATAAGGGTGCTTTATACGTAACTAAACAAGTGATCATACCGTTCAGTATTAGGAATGTATATGGGGACAAAGTAGTGTGTAATGTCGTCCCCATGGGAGCTTCACATCTACTGCTTGGACAACCTTGATTATTCGATCAACATGTTACTTACGATGGTTATAAGAACACCTATGCTTTTGTTAAGGATGGAAAGAAGATTGTGTTGCAACCCTTGACCTCATCCCCAAGTAAATGAAACCTACAATCAGCTTACTTAAGCTAGTAAGAAAAATGCCTTAGTGATGAGCCGAAGAGAGCATTGAGCTATTGAAAAGGCTGAGGAACATATGTTCCTGTTGATCAGAAGATTGTTGGAAATGAGAGATTTGGAGGATATCCTTGATGAAATCCAGAGTTTGCTATATGAGTTTTCTGATCTATTCCTTAAAGAACTACTTAGAGAACTACCTCCAGTCCAAGGCATTGAAAAATTGTATTAACCTACAGCCAAGCGTTACCTTGCCAAACCGACTTGCATATAGGATGAACCTTAAAGAGGCTACTGAGCTAAAAAGATAGGTAGATGAACTCATAGAGCAAGGATATGTAAGGGAGAGCATGAGCTCTTGTATTGTACCAGCTCTGGTATTGTACCAGCTCTGCTAATCCCTAAGAAAGATGGAACATGGTGCATGTGCATCGACAGTTGAGCAATCAACCAAATTACTACTAAGTATAGATACTCGATAACAAAGCTTGATGACATGTTAGATAAGCTTCATGGCGCTAAAATATTTTTTAAGATTGATATGTGAAGTGGCTACCACCAAATTAATATGAGACTAGGCAATGAGTGGAAGACTGCCTTTAAAACTAGGCATGGGCTTTACGAATGGTTAGTTATGTCATTCGGACTTACTAATGTGCTGAGCACATTCATGAGGTTGATGAACCATGTAATGTGCTCTCTAATTGGAAAATGTGTGGTTATGTACTTTGATGACATATTGGTATACAGTACCAACCTGAACGACCATGTTCAACGTCTTCATGAAGTATTTGACATTTTACAAATTGAGAAGTTGTATGGTAACATGAAGAAGTGTACATTCTGCCAAAAAGAGGTGACTTTCCTAAGGGTTTGTAGTATCAGGGGAAGGAGTCCGAGCAGATGAAGAGAAGATCCAAACTGTTCTTGAGCGGCCAACACTAAAGAATTTCACTGACGTTCAAAGCTTTCATAGCCTAACTTCTTTTTATAAGCGATTTATCAAAAACTTTAATACAATAGTTACCCCCTTAACTAAGCTAACAAAGAAGAATGAAAGGTTTAGGTAGAACAATCGAGCTAAGCAAAGCTTTAGGGAGATCAAGGAGAAGCTTACCTTAACATCTGTTCTTTCACAGCTAGATTTTGATAAACCCTTCGAATTGGAATGTGATGCATTGGGAGTGGGAATTGGCACTATCCTAATGTAGGAGTGACGACCCATCACTTACCATAACAAGAAGCTTAATTGTCTTGCCCTGAACTATTCTATGTACAAGAAAGAGTTGTACTCTCTTTACCGAGCCCTTCTTGTTTACCAACATTATTTGCTGCCATGAGAATTTGTTATTTATACGAACCATGAGTCCTTAAAGCATTTAAGGAGTCAGAACAAGCTTTTGAAGAGGCAAGCCAAGTGGTTAGAGTTTATGGAAGGTTTTTCGTACGTCATTCGACATAAGAAAGGAAGCACGAATGTGGTCGCCGATGCTTTGTCACGTCAGTAAACCTTACTAACCACGTTATAGACCAAATTATTGGGATTCTCACTCAGTATAGAGTAGTATGCTCATGATCCTCATTTTAGCCCTATCATAGAATAGTACAGGGATGGAATTGCTGTTAAGGGATATTATCTTAAGGAAGGCTATCTGTTCAAGGACCGAAGGCTATGCATACCAAGCTATTCTACACATGAGCTATTAACCAAGGAAGCTCATAGCGGCAGATTATCGGGTCACTTTGGGGAGATCAAGACCACTAATCTTTTGAAGGAGAAGTTTTACTGGTTAGGTTTGGTCAAGGATGTCCATAAGGTAGTTAGTAGTTATGAAGTATGCAAGCGAGCTAAGGAGAAGAGAGAAGCCCATGGAGAATACATGCTGTACCAACGCCAACCTTAACTGGGCCAACCTCAGCATGAACTATGTCTTAGGGTTGCCCTGAACATCTAGAGGCAAAGATTCTATCCTTGTTGTAGTAGATCACTTTAGCAAGATGATGCACTTCATTTCATGCCATCGAACTAACAATGGTTTCTATATTGCTAATTTGTTTTGGCAAGAGGTTGTCCAACTACATGGGGTGATGAACTGCTGACCATTGGTCCCATTACTCACTTACGACTCCAAGACCTCGAATCCCTCACCCAAAGAATCCTCTCTCGGCAACCTATTAATGACGAGAAACTTTACATCGAAGGAAGGTAGCTAAACTTCTTGAGTTTCCTACATTGTTATACATTGATCTATACTTTCAGTTGTGATAATACTGATCATTCCCTTACCAAAGACCCTATGCCGAGTAATCCAACCAAATGCTGCCGAAAGGTTCTTGCCAAGTGACAAAAGACTCACTTACCGGCGGAGTAGTTTTCTTTCAACCTATTGCCATTTCTCTCGTCACCCTCTTCTCATCTCGGCCTCTTTGTTGCCGCAACATCTTGATCCCTCTCGTCTGCTATGTTGAAAGAATCTTCATATGGGACCAATGTTGTACTGCCACCTATCCACTTCATTTAACATTGTACTACTTTTCCATTTTTGTCTTTTGTCCTTTTTGCCCTTTTTCGTATGTACTGGGAATCCCCTTTTCGTATGTACTTTCTTGTAATTTCTTTATTTATAATATTGCCTTAGAGACTTATTATAAATAGTCCCTTTCCCTTGTAAGCTGAAATATAACTTGAAAAAAATAGACATTGAATATTCTGTTCTTGTGAGATAACCTTCTCTAAGTCCATTTTTTATACACTCTTATCTAATCTTGCCAAGTAGCTCAGGATTAGTGGTAGGTGAACCTTGACATCAACTTATGCGTTATATCAAGTAAGGTGTTAAGTTATGTTGTGTTCGCTGGTGTATCATATCCTCCAAGCAGCTTCACATTAGTTACTCCAATTCATCCATGGACCAATTCCCTCTATTTTCTTCAATATTTCGAAGAACCCATTTAGTTTAGACCCGCTATGGTAAGTCCTAGTGATAACTAAACTCTTAAGTACACTATAAGGTACCAAAGACTATTGTCTCAGAATGAGATACAAAATTTTTGAGCTATTTTTGGAAGACTCTTCAGATAAGACTTAAAACTAAACTTATATTCAACTCCAGTAGCCACCCTCAAACTAATGGCCAAACTAAAGTGGCAAATAAGAAGCTAAGCAATCTACTTAGAGCTGTTGTAGGAAAGAACTTAAGGGATTGGGATCAGGATTGGGATCAAGGTCTATGCCTACCAGTTATAGAGTTTACATACAACCAAATTGTCCATAGCACTACTAGGAAGACCCTATTTAAGATCGTCTATGGTCTTAACCTTGCCATTCCCCTAGATATGATCAATACCCTAACAGCTACTGTAGAGAGTCAATCTAGAGTTAACCGAGCCTAATAATTACCTGAGCTACACCAGTCTATAACCAAAAAGATCGCCAAGTTCAATTAGAGACAACAAGAAATTGGTAGCTGAAGCCACTAAATTGTTTATTTCCACCCAAGAGACTTGGTATGGATACACTTCAGCCAAGAACGATTGCCACACTTAAGATAAAATAAACTATCTCATTAGGTTGATGGTCCATTCAAAGTTTTGAAGATCAATCATAACGCTTACCAGATCGAGTTGCTTGATGACTATAATGTTTCTTCCACTTTCAATGTGTCTGATCTAATCCTTCACCAACCAACAGAAGAAGACCCTACGTATACCTTAGAAGAAGAAGTAGAAATTAATCTAGATTTGAGGGAAAATCTTTTCGACCCCTAAGCAGGTGATAGGAATCTACCCCCTGGACCAATCACTCGCAGCCAAGTTAAAGGACGCCAAGGAGTCGTGTAGAGAATACTAGCTTAAAACCAAAGCCGAGATGGGGATTCCTATTCTGAATTGATCTCTTGTCAACCTGACTATCAAATCCTCACATGTGTTAGATCTACTCCTGCCCAACAATGATGCCTTGTTCCAGAAGACAGCCCAAGACTATCCAAGCCGAGCTGCCAAACCGACCATAAACGTCTAACACCAATACAATTGACTTCTCTATAGGACCAATTGACCCCCGACATGATCCAAATCAGGTTGGCATTTAACTGCAAACATTATTCTACTTTCACTTACCCAATATCATATTTCTCCCATCCAACCACCAAGCGACACATGTCTTCTGACACAATATTTCAGAATGATTCTTTCCTTTTCATATTAAATATTCTTTACCCCTTTTAGTATGTTTTATGTAACCTAATTGTAGAATACCCTTTAGTATTTTCATACATATAAAGTAACCCTAATAGATGGGTATATAAACCCCTACTTTCTTATATGTAGACATCAACTAGTCAATATAGAATTATTCACGTTGAGCAACCTTAGTGTTCTCATTATCATTCAACTCTTATCTATTCCCTTTAACAAGGAGTAGTGACGAGTGACCCTTCAATTCGGATCGATGTATCATATTCAACGAATTGTAGGCCGAGTAAGATTGAGTGACTCTTTAGTTCAAACCCTTGTATGCCTAGACTTTGCTAACTTTTTCCTTATTTGTTTTTTATTTGCTTCATTGTAGTACTTCTCCATATGTTCGACCCCCAGAGAAGCATCATCTTCTTGCTTGGATACAAGCAAAGAGGTGTAATCGAGGGGCAACTCGGGATTAAAACTATAGACAACTTCAAAAGGGGTATGCTTGGTAGTATCATGTACTATTTGATTGTAAGCGAATTCGACCATAAGCAAATAGATGTCCCAATCAGCGAAGTTCTTACCCACTACAGCTTAGAGCAGTAATCCTAAAGTATGATTAACTACCTCTATTTTGCAGTTAATTTGGGGGTGACAGGAAGTACTGAATAATAGTTTGGTCCCCATCCGATGCTATAGGGTTCTCCAAAAATGGCTTAAGAACTTTGGGTCTTTGCCTAACACTACACTTCTCAACATGTCGTGTAACCGAACAATCTCTTACAAGAAAAGAGAAGTAATAGCCTAAGCATCATTAGTCTTAAAGCAAGGCACAAAGTGTGCCATCTTATTGAATCTATCTATAATGACCATTACAAAATTTTTGCCTCGAGCTGTTCTTGGTAATCCAAGGATAAAGTCCATGCTCAACTCAGTCCATAGTTTCGTCGAGGTAAGTTAAGGCATTACTTTTCCTTTATTTGGCTCGGCACTTGGCCCTCTTACATACAGCATAGCCCTTAACAATTTGGTGCACATTTCTCCTAATTCTCAACTAAAAGAAGCGTCCACTCAATAGCTCATATGTTCTCCTTTCTCTAAAATGCTTAGACAGTTCTCCATTGTGGGCTTCCTTAATGAGTACCTCTCTTAGTGAACAGGTCAACATGCACAGTTTCCTACTTCGGAATAAGTATCCATCTTCCATATGATACTAGTCCATCGTCCTCCCATTGACACATTACCCAAGTATGGGTCTTAGGAATATTGCTCTTTAATACTTGCAAATCCAAACAATCTGGTCTACAATTCGGTTAAGAGCGCATTTCTTCTTAAAAGAGCATCCTTAACCACGTTGCTCCTTCCTTGTTTGTATTCTATCACAAAAATGAATCTTTTAAGGAATTCAACCCACATCGCTTACCACTTTGATAACTTAGTCTAACATTAGAGATACCTCAAGGACTCATGGTCAATATATATGACAAACTCTCTTAGCAACAGGTAATGCTACCATACTTGGAGTGCTCAAATGAGGGACAAGAGTCGATCTTCCTAGATTAGGACAGCGCCTATACTAATGCCTAACACATCATATTTTAGCTTAAATATCTTTTCAAAGTCGAATAAAGCTAGTATAGGAGTAAAAGTCAATCTTTCCTTCGCTTCTGCAAAACTTCACTCCTCCTTTTCTCCCCATCTAACTTCAATGTTCTTCCTTGTCAGCTTAGTAAGGGGTATGGTTAGGGTGCAGCTAGGGTGCTAAAATTCTTGATAAATCTCCTATAAAACGAAGCCAGTCCATGGAAACTTCTTACTTCTATAGAAGTGGTCGAAGTTGGCTACTTGAGATTGCTTTGATCTTCTCTTCATCTACTTGCAAGCCTCTTCTACCAACTACATAGCTTAGGAACACCGCTTCCTCCTAGCAAAAGCAACATTTCTTAAGATTGCCAAGTAAATTCTCAACATAGGGCACATCTAATACGAAACGAAGATATTCACAGTAATTCAGCATGTTAGCATTGTATACTAGGATGTCATCAAAGTACACTATGAAACACTTTCCTATCAAATTTCTTAACACATGATTCATTAATTGCATGAAAGTGCTCGAGCCATTCGACAAGCCAAATGGCATTACCATCCATTCATAGAGTCAATGCCGAGTTTTGAATGCAGGCTTCCACTCATCTCTTAACCTCATGCGAATTTAATGGTAGCCAAATTTCAGATCGATGTTGCTGAAAATCTTAGCCTTACTTAAGTCATCCTGCATATCATCCAACTTAAGGATTGAATAGTTATATTTGACCGTAATCATGTTTACTGCTTGGCTGTCAACACACATTCGTTAGGTTTCATCCTTTTTCGACACTAGAAGTGCCAAAACAACATAGGGGTTGAGACTCTCCCTTATGTACCCTCTTTGCAGTAGTTTATTAACTTGTCGTTAGAGCTTAGCAACTTGTTCAGGGTTCATCCAATAAGCTAATTTGTTCGATAAGACAGCACCGGGTACTAAGTTAATGCAGTAGTCAATGCCTCCAAACGGTAGCAAACCTTCCGACAACTGTTCTAGAAATAGGTCGACATATTCATTCAATAAGTCCCTTACTTTCATGGGTAGTTCACCCTGCTCCCTCAACTTTAATAATCACCTGACCAATAGGAAGGTTAGTACATCGGCTTAAATAGCCTTTCGAAGCTCGATTGTACTCATCATCAGAGTCTTCTTCGATCTTTAAGCAAGTTTTGCCTACAGTTTGTTAACTTAACTCAACGGCATTGAGTTCAACGTAATCTTCCAACCATTCCACTTAAACACATAGGTGTTCCTATATCCATCATAGATGACTCTTCTATCATAAAGCCAAGGTTAGCTTAGTAACATGTGTAATGCGCACATGAGCAGCACATCATAAATAATCTCGTCAGAGTAATTCCCAATTGTAATCAATAGTAATACTTGCCAAGTGACATGTAGTGCTCCCTTCTTATTTAGCCAACGGAACTTATACAACTTCAAATGCACAATAGTTAGCAATTTCAACTTCGTGACTAAATTGGCTAATGTTACATTGGTGCAACTACCACTATCCATAATTAGCACTCATAGCTAATCATTCACCTTATAGATGATATGAAACAAGTTCTCCCTCTACTCATCCTCATGTAAGGGCTCCAAACTCATTGTGCATCTGACAACTACGATCAACTAATCTAAGTCCTCGGCAAACACATCCTCTTCAATCAGTTCATTCTCCTAAGTAGTTTCTTTCTTAACAAGAGTCTCTTCCCCAAGTTTTTAGGACATCTCCCTTATTAACCATAGTCTTTCTATTTAAACGCTAAGCAACTATATGTCCAAACCCCTAGCATTTGAAACATTTGATCCAGCTCGTCTTCGTTCTAGATCCTTATCTTTTCTCATATGTTCTGATCAGCATGTCACTGTTAGGTTAACCCTTTTGTTTGGCTTAGACATCTACCTTTTAGGTCGGCTCAATACTTAATTAGGCTGGGTAGCTTCCTTAACTAAGTCGACTCTTATCACCAGTTCGGCTTGCTAAAGGTTGAGCCAACATTTTATTTCTTCTTTGCCTCTCTACTCATTGGGCTATCTGTATAGCCTCATCTATTGTAGCGAATTGTTAGAGTTCCATAATGTCTTAGATATCACTTCTCAACCTAGTAAGGAATCTAGAAACTATTCACGCTAATGGTTCCTCCACTTCGCAGCAAATCATGAGCATTTGGAACTCTTGAACATAATCGTCTAAAGTTTGGCTTCCTTGTTTTAGCTCTTAAAGCCAAGTAAAAGTATCTTACAAATAGGTGTCGGGCATAAACTTGTTTTGGAGTATTCTCTTCATCTCAGGCCAAGTATTAATCTCTCAATAACCCTCTCATTTTCTCATGACTAGGAAATTCTTCCATTACATGGCAGCGTATTCGAAGAACTCAACAATAGTAGTTCTCACTTTCTCATAATCTTCATATTGGTAATAATAAAAAACGTGCTCCACCTTCTCCTCCCAATCCAAGTAATCATCCATACTTCCTGACTCATTGAAGCTTGGAATCTGAAGCTTCACATGGTCGGATGCTTGGGGTATTCCAGCTCACTCTTCTTCCTCATACTCTTCCCCATCTTCTTCGTCTAAATCTCCCAAGTCAATCCTTCTTCTCACTCATCCACCTATTCCTCTACCTCAAACTTGTCGAGCCGGATTCTAACCTCTATCAGGTTGGGTAACTTGTAGGGTATGATGCGCAACTTCAGTAGGTTTATAAGCTAACACATGAATAGCTCGGGTTAAGTCCATTAGGAGGTTAGCTACCTCATCAAGTCTCTTGTTCGTGCTTCTTAAAGTACCTTGAGATTGTTGGCTATGGTGGATAACACTACCGTTGTCATGCCTAGCACCAGTATTAACACTCAGGTCTGTCATTTTTTTTTAAAGATTCAAATCCCAAACTCCTCGATTCAATGCTATAGTTGACACTTTCTCTCAAAATTACACTACACACACTTTCTTCAAACCAAAAGCATAATAACCAGCAAACACAGTAGCTAAATTAACATAAAGAATTGCTCTGTTTCACCTGCCTAAAAACAGGGTATAAACAGGGAACTTCGAGAACAAACTACTACAATCTGAATAAAACCTCTACTCTGGTACCAAGATGATGCAGACTAAAGCCAAGAATAGATAAGGTTAGTCATAGGGATGGGTCCAAGGTTGCCCAAAGCTTGAAAAAAGGGTGAAGGAAAACATGTAAGAGGGACAAAAATGAGGGAAAAGTAAGCAAAACGCACAAACAATTCCAAAGAATATGATGCACCAATGGAACTTTTGAGGACTCAAAGTATAGCTCAATATGATGCATAAGTTGGTCTGGTGAGATTTTTCACCACCTAACCTTGCTTAAAAGTTAAGATAAGAGTAAAATGAGAATAATCAAGCAATGTTTACGAAAGGAAAATATCTAGTATATTAATGATAATCTAATCTTCTACGACTATGTGTACAAGAGGTATCTATACCTAAGAATTTAGGGCAACCTACCTTAAAAGGAAAAGACAATTGTATTATCATAAAGAAATAACATACAAAGTATATAAAGGGTAAAAATGAATATTCATGAAAAAGTAATGATTATAATAGCAGATTGTACAAGTGGTTCTGGACATATGGCAATAATGTATTGGTGCTACTATTGGAGGATGTAGACAAAGTAGTACGAGTCAGTTGGGTAGCTGAGTAAGTGTGGACTCATCTGAATAAGAGTGGTTAACATGTGGGATCTCTCGACCTTTCGGCAATAATGTTGCTAAGTAAGGGGTCAGGTCGAATAGGACCAAACAGGCGCATGAAGTCTGGCTATTGTCAAGTTGTTCTTCCATTCAGCACATAATTTTCGAAAGATGGGCAGTCATTCGGCATGGCATAGAGAATTGATCAACAGTAAGGAGTAACTCGGCATCGGTAGAAGTTAACTGGAGTAAGAAGATTTGCTTCATTAGTCCCTCTAATCCTTGAGCTCAATTATGGGCTAAAGGCCCAATAGCCTAATTCCTATCATTACCAATGTTTAGAGGAATTAAGCACCGCATTGATTCACAAGTAGGAGTTGCCTTACCTAAGAAGCTTACATATAAGATGAATACAAAGTAAGCTGCCAAGCTTACAAGGTAAGTAGATGAGCTCATTAAGTAAGGCTATGTTAAAGAATCTCTTAATCCCTGTATTGTGCTAGCCCTATTTGTGTCAAAGAAGGATATGACATAGAGAATGTGTGTTGATAGTCAAGCTATCAACAAGATAACTATCAAGTATGAATACCCCATCCTAAAGCTTAATGATATGTTAGATAAGCTTCATGGAGTGAGATTATTCTCTAAGATAAATCTTAAATACAAATACCATCAAATTAGGATGAGACTAGGTGACCAAAGGAATATTGCCTTCAAAACAAGGCATGTATGAGAGGATGGTCATGCCTTTTAAACAATCCAATGCACCAAGTACTTTCATGAGGCTAACAAGCCATGTACTCCAAGTATGGAGAGTTATTGTAAGCATCTCCGAGCTATTTTGGAAGTGCTCTAAGTAGAGAAATTATTTGGAAACTTAAAGAAATGTATTTTTTGCTAAGAAGAAATTGTGTTACTTGGTTTTGTTGTTTATGGAGGAGGAGTAAAAGTTAAAGAGGAGAAAGTTCGAGTTATTATAAAATGGCCAACCTTAAACTATACTATCAATGTACAAAGTTTTCACGACCTAGCCTCATTTTGTAGAATGTTTTTCAAGAATTTTAATATTATTGTAGCACCAAAACATTAAGTTCAAATAGGGAGAGAAGGAATAAAGAAGTTTCAAAGAGGTGAAAGAAAAGCTGACCTTTGCCCTACTACTAAATTTACCCAATTTTGACAAAGTCTTCGAGCTAGAGTGCAATTCGGTGGCTGTAGGTATAGTGTTGTGTTAAAGCAAGAAGGCAAACCTATTACATACTTTAGTGAGAAGCTTAGAGGAGCTACTCTTAACTACTCTATCTATGACAAAGAGATCTACTCTTTAATCCAACCTCCAACTGTTTGGCAAACTATTTGTTGCCTAGGGAATTCGTTATTTATAGAGATCATGAGTAGTTGAGATATCTAAAGAGCCAACCAAAGTTGTTGAGAAGGTATGCTAAGTAGGTAGGCTAAGCAAGTAAAGCTCATGGAGAGTGATTAAATATAAGAAAGGGAAGACTAACATGGTTGTTGAAGCTTTAACAAAAAGGCATCAACTCCTAAGCAACCTATAAACTCAATTACCTAGATTTGCTATCACTAAAGAGTTGTGCTTTAAGGATCCACTCTTCAATCCCATTTTTGTTTGGTGTAGTGAAGGAAGGACGATAGATGATTATTTCCTAGATGATGGGTACTTGTTCCATAGTAGGAAGTTATGCATCTTGACTTGTTCTGTGCAAGAACTATTAGTGTGTGAGGCGCTTATTAGTAGTTTATCTAAACACTTTGACAAGAAGAAACATATAAGCTACTTTAGGAAAGATTCTTTTAGCTAAAGATCTTAAGAGATGTGTACAAGGTCATGGGAAGATATGTAATCTACAAGAAAACAAAGAGCAAAGCTGAGCAGGGAAAGTATATACCCTTGCTTGTACTAACCATGCTCTGGACTAAGCTCAATATGGACTTTGTTATTAGATTACCAATGACTGCTATAGGAAAAGATTCTATTATGGTTGTCATGGATTCAATAGATGGCATATTTTACCCCATGCCAAAAACCAATGATGCTTTATATATAGCTTCTCTTTTCTTACAGGAAGTTATCAAGTTACAAGGAGTACCCCAAAGCATTGTTTCAAACAAAGACCCTAAGTTCCTTAGTCATTTTTAGAAAACCTTATAACATAGACTTGGTACAAAACTGATGTTTATCACATCATTCTACCTGCAAACAAACAAACAAACAAAGGTCATCAATAAAATTTTAGGATCCCTACTCTAACCTACCGTTAGAAGAAACCTAGCTAATTGGAATTTGTGCTTACCTATCGTGGAATTCACTTACAACATATTAGTGCATGGTATCATCAAAAAGATACCACTTAAAGTGGTCTATGGTTTCAACCCTAACCTTCTACTTAAGCAAAAGCCTTTACCAACCCCTAATTAAGAAGATCTAGTCATCATTGATTGAGCTTAAGCTCAGCAACAAATCTATAAGAAGGTGACTGAACACCTCACTCGAGCTACTATGAAGCTAAAATAGATAGGCCAAAGGAGAAAGGAAAGGCAATCCTAGCCTAACTATCCTCAATGGTGTTTTTTAGCTTATGATAATCATCAGTGTCGTACCCTTGTCCTTATGAAACTCATAGTATTTGGCTAGGTTCCTTCTAACAAGGTTACCCTTCATTGCCTCAAGTCGAGGTAAAATTCCTTCATCTCTAATCTACATGAGTATTTTCCTTCAAGATCTATATAGGGTATCCTATCAGTAAGAAGGGATATTGGAGTTATTCCTTCATGCATCTCTATCCAAAGGCATACCCCTATCATCTTTAGGACCAAGGTAGTCCTTTGCCAAGCTATGATCATTGTTGTCTTTCTTGTCTGCCCTATCTTGTTTGTCCTCTTGTTAAGCTTTAATGATATCCTCTGTAACAATATATTTAGAGACCTTCTCCTAAAACTCGTCAAAATTATTGGGTGGGTGTTAGGACAATGATGTGAATTTCACTAGATGGTTTAATGCTATTAATGGTGACATTGAAAGAAACATTCATGTCAATGTTAAGTATGCTGATCATGGTAGCATTAAAGAAGGAAAGATAATCTTGAATAGGCTTATCTTGATATTGTCTAATTAGTTAGAGGGAAGACGAGTCCTTCATCGATGCCTTACTTGCTAAGAAGTGTTGTCCAAACTGATGAGAAAGCTCATTAGAATTGTTTATAAAGCTTACCGTTAATGTGTTAGACTACATCTAGATAGCCTTCCCTAATGTGCCCAAGTAAGCCTTGCATGTGATTGCATCATTGCAACCATATAAGCTCATCAAGGTGAAAAAATGGTTTAAATGATCATCAAGGTCAATAGCCTTATTATATGTGATGGGAATCAAGCTATTGGATCTCTTATCCACAGCCAAGCCTGAGGACTAGAGAGACTGGCACAACGAATCCTTTTGTTCCAGTCGACCCCTACTGAAGCTAAGTATTTCCTTACTGAGTCACCCTTTATGCTGAGCCATATGACTACCTATCTTTTTATAGTACGTAGAATTGAAGATTACTCACTCATGCCTAAGCTGACCAATTACTCAATATCTCCTTTGCTGAGAAGCCAAGAAAGAGAGACTCCAGACTAACTAAGCCATCCCTACTCAAACAAGCCAACTGTCTGTACTTTTTGTTTGCTTCTTCTAACAACTTCATCAACGTAGTATCGCCACGTATACAATATCATGTATAGAATCCGTTGTACCAATGATTATTTTCTTTTATATTCATTTTTACCCTTTTGCATCTTGTCCATTACTTCCTTAGGAAATGCCCTTTTATCTTTTCCTTTTTAGGCAAGTTGCCCTAACTTATGAGTATAAATACCCTTGTACTTGTAACTGTAAGATACAGATTTTCCCTAATACCCTTGAGTATTTTCTTCCTTGCAAAAACACCATGTTTACTCTCGGCATCACTCTTATCCTAACCCTTGAGCAAGGTTAAGTAGCAAGTAACCTCACCGAACCGATTCGTACATCATATTGAATTATGCCATGAGTTCTTAAAAGTTCTATTGATGCATGATATCCTCTAAAGCTGTTCATAGGTTTTGGTTACCTTTCATTCGTCATTCATTCCTTTCTCACTTTCTTCCATTAGTTCTTTTGAGCTTTTTGCAAGCTTAGACCTATCTAGCGACTAGCCTTGTCTGTTCTTGGTCATGGTTCACAACATCTTAATATCAAAGCGGAGGTTTTGTTCAAGTTGACATGTGTTTTTGAAGTTCTATTATACTATATTTTGCGTATGTGAAATAAAGCAAGTTATTGTGTCCATTTAAGTACTATGTTATTAACTATTAATTTCCTAAAGTGTTTGTTTGAGCTTTGAATCTACGAGGAAAAATAACTCACCCAAGTATGAATGTCCGTACTGGTGATGACAATAGAGTTATCCACCATGGATGACAATCCTAAGGAACTCCCAAAAGCACCAATGAGAGACTTGATGAGGTAGCTAATCTCTTGGTGGATTTAACCCGAGTTATACATGCATTGTCTTATTAACCTACTGAGGCCACACAAAATACCCTACAAGTTGCTCAGCCTATTAAAGGTCAGAACTCAGCTCGACCCGTTCGAGGTGGAGGAGTAAGCAGATGAGTGAGGAGAAGAATTGATTTGGTAGGCATAGGAGACAAGGAAGAAGAGGAGTATTTTGAAGAAGAGCATGTACAAGTCCTAAGAGGATCCAATAATATAAAGCTTCAAATTCCGAGTTTCAATGGATTTGGGAATGCTAATAAATACCTAAAGTAGGAAGAGAAGGTGGAGCGTATCTTTGATTACTATCAATATAAGGATTATGAGAAGATAAGAACTGCTGCTGTTGAGTTCTCTAAATATACTGTCATGTAGTGGAAGAATTTTCAGGTCATGAGGAGACGAAAGAGATACTGAGAGATTAATACTTGGCCAGAGATGAAAAGAATACTCAAAAACAAATTCATGTAGAAACTTATCTTCAAGATACTTTCACTCGGCTTGAGGAGCTAAGACAAGGAGGTTGAACAATTCACAAATATACTCAAGAATTTCAAATGCTTATGATACGTTGTGAAGTAGAGAAGCCACCAACTTGAATAGTCTTAAGCTTCAATACTAGGTTGAGAGGAGACATTCGAGACATTGTAGAGCTCTAACGATTTGACACAATGGATGAAGCTATTAAGATTGCCTAAAGAGTAGAAAAGTAAAGGAGGAGCCGACTAACGACCAGGGTGTCAACTAGCCGGCTCGAACAGATAAGTCACTGAGCTCAGTTGAGTACAGAGCCAAATAGAAAGATTAATGTTTAAGCCAAGCAGAAGGGCCAACCTAATGGTGAAGTGCTAACCCAAACTTATGAGAAGGGGCAAGGATCTAACAAGAAGATGAGCCAGATCAAGTACTTTAAGTGTCAACGGTTTGAACATATGGCTACTTAGTGCCCAAACTACACGACAATGGTCATCAAGGGAGACTTCCCAAAGCTAGAAGTAGACAGTACAAATGAAGAACCCGAGGAGGAGGAGGAGGTTCCTGTTAAGAAAGAAAGTGTCGAAAAAGAGCTGATTGAGGAGGACGTATTTGCTAAGGACTTAGACAAGTTATTCATGGTTATCTGATGCACTATGAATGTGGAACCCTCGCAAGAGGAAGAGTAGAGAGAGAATTTGTTCCATACCACTTATAAGGTGAATGATCAAGTGTACGCCTTCATCGTGGATAGTAGAAGCTGTACCAATATGGCATTAGCCGATCTTGTTTCCAAACTGAAGTTGCCGACTGTTGCACATCCGAGGTCGTACAAGTTGCACTGGCTGAGTGAGAAAGGAGCATTACATGTCACTTAGAAAATACTATTGCCGATCACTATAGGGAATTACTCTGACCAGATTCTCCGTAACGTACTACCTATTTGCACTTCCTATGTGTTGCTAGGTAGGTCATAGTTTTTTTATAAGAGAGTTATACATTACAACTACAAGAACATGTATATGTTCGAGAAGGATGATCATAAGATCTCACTGAATCCAATGTTGCCGAGAGAAGTTAATAAGTTATAAATAAAACTTACTCATGGATCGAAGAAGGCTTTGGTGATGAGTAGAGCCGAACTTCGAAAGGCCATCAATGCTGATAAGCCAACCTTCTTGTTGGTCAGGCAACTATTGGAAATGAAGGAACGAGGTGAGCTACCCTTAGAAATCAAGGAGTTGCTAGATGAATATGCTGACCTATTCCTAGAACAGTTACCTAATGGGTTGCCCCTAACTTAAGGTATAAAGCATTGCATCGACTTAGTACTTGGCGCTGTACTATCGAATAAACCAGCTTATTGGATGAATCTCGAGTAAGTTTCTGAGCTCCAATGTCAAGTCAATGAGTTGTTGGAGAAGGGCTATGTAAGAGAAAGTCTCAGCCCTTGTGCTGTGCTTACGCTTCTAATGCCGAAGAAGGATGGAACTTGGCAAATGTGTGTAGATAACCGAGTTGTGAACAAGATCATGATCAAATATAGGTATCCGATCCCAAGGCTAGAAGACATGTTGGATGAACTCAGTGGAGCCAAGACTTTTAGCAAGATTGATCTTAAATCTGGCTATCATCAAATCTACATGAGGCTAAGAGATGAGTAGAAAACTGCATTTGAGACTCGGCATGGACTTTATGAATGGATGGTCATGCCCTTTGGCTTATCGAATGCGCCGAGCACTTTCATGAGACTAATGAACTATGTGCTAAGACATCTTATAGGGAAGTGTATCGAAATGTACTTTGACGATATCTTGGTTTATAGTGCCGATATGCCGAGTTACTGTAAGCATCTCAAAGCAGTTCTGGATATCCTTTATGTCGAGAAACTATTCAGCAATCTAAAGAAATGTTGCTTTTGCTAAGAGGAAGTAATATTCTTGGGCAATGTAATCAGTGGAGGAGGCTTGCCAATCGATGATGAGAAGATCTGAGCAATTGTCGAGTGGCTAACTTCTACTACTTATGCTAACGTGAGAAGTTTTCATAGACTGGCTTTGTTTTATAGAAGATTCATTAAGAATTTCAACAACCTCACTGCGCCACTTACTAAACTAAGAAAGAAAAACACTGACTTCTGATGGGGAGAAAGAGAGGAAAGGAGCTTTGTCAAGATAAAAGAAAGATTGACCTCTGCCCCAATGTTAGGTTTGCTTAACTTTGAGAAAATCTTTAAGCTGGAGTGTAATGCATCAGGAGTTAGAATAGGCGCTGTCCTGAAGCAAGAAGGCCAACCAATTACTTTCCACAATAAGAAGCTCTGAAAATCGCAACTGAACTACTCCGTGTATGACAAGGAACTTTTGGCACTAATTCAAGCATTGCAAGTATAATAGCACTATTTACTGCCAAGAGAATTTGTCATATATACTGACCATGAATCGCTGAAGTACCTCCAAAGTCAGACTAAGTTGTCGAAGCAACAAGCGAGATAGGTTGAATTCCTTAAAGGATTCAATTTTGTAATAAAGTACAAGTAAGGAAAGAGCAAAATAGTTGCAAATGCTCTTTCGAGGAGATATACGTTTTTATCAAAACTACAGACTAGACTATTTAGGTTTACAAGTATCAAAGAACAGTACTCTAAAGGTCTACACTTCGGACCCATAATTTCGTGGTGCATCAATGGGAGAACAGTGGACGAGTAACATGTAGAGGATGGCTACTTATTCCGAGGCGGAAAATTATGCGTGTCGATTTGTTTACTAAGGGAGCTATTGATTAAGGAAGCTCATAGTAAAAGACTCTATGGTCATTTTAGAGAAAGGGGGATTTGTAAGTTATTAAATGGTCGATTCTATTGGCCAAGAATGAAGAGAGATGTGCACCGAGTGGTTAAAGGCTATGTCATGTACAAGAAGGCTAAGTACCAAGCTGTATAAGGGAAAGCAATGCCATTTCCTATCTTGACGAAGCTGTAGACTAAATTAAGCATGGACTTTGTTCTTAGACTACCGCGAACTATTCAAGGCGAAGATTCTATAATAATCGTCATGGATCAATTTGGCAAAATGGCACACTTCGTGCCCTTCAAAAAAAGTAACGATGCTTCGGCTATTGCTTCTCATTTCTTGTAGGAGATTGTACAGATACACAGCATATTAAGAAACATAGTCTCTAACAGAGACCTGAAATTCTTGGGTCATTTCTAGAGGACCTTATAGTATCAGATGGGGACCAAACTACTATTCAGTACTTCCTGCCATCCTTAAACTGACGACTAAATAGAAGTGGTTAACCACACATTGGGATCTCTAAACCGCACTTTAGTAGGCAAAAACTTGGCTAATTGGGACGTCTACTTACTCGTCGTTGAGTTCACTTACAACTGGATAGTACATGACACCACTAAGCAAACTCCCTTCGAAGTGGTCTATGGTTTCAATCCTGAGTTGCCCCTAGATTACACCCTTACACCCATACCCGCTATAAGCCCTAAAGCCAAGCCAAGTAACCATAGGTTTAAGCTTAAAACCCAAGGTTTAGGGCAATCGGCTAAAGGATCCGATCAAACCCAAATTATAAACTATTTAGCAAAATATCAGTAAAAATGACCCTATAAACTTAAATTTAAGAAAATAAGTAGTAAAATAGGAGACTATAAAATTTTCGAATTTTAAGCAAAATAACTGCTAATTACCGAAAAGGCAAAAAGTGTAATATAATAACTAATAAATTATTAGAGATAGATTATATGTATACTAAAAATTTTAGAATGACCAAAATAATATCTAGAAATGTTCACGTGTACCCCACATGTATTTACGTGTAGATAAAAATACGCGTAATTACTAAAATTAGCCGAAAACTAAGTAAATAATTAAAGAAAAATACAAAATGATTATAAAAAAATCAGAAGAGGATAACTGCAACAAGATCAGGTCGTGGACTGAAAAGAAAAAAATAACCAATAAAAATTTGACAAACAAAAAGCCAAAAATCAAGGAAATGGGGCAAAATCCCATCAAATTAATGCACATTAATTACTACATTTGTCTATAAATAAGGAAAAAATTCTTAGAAGTCATTTGGCTAGTTTGTGATCTGAGAAAAATCGAAACACAAAAAAAATCGAGAGAAATTCCAGAAAATAAAAAAAAAAAAAAGAAAACTGTGCAGATTAGCAAGGTGAACTAAAACCACCACCCACCACCACCTGGGACCGAACCACCACCACCACCCTACACTAGAACCACCGCCTGGACCGGCCGACAGCCTTGGACCGGGTTTGGACGGCCAGAAAGCTTCGAACCGGTTAGTCATTTATTCACCCCGATTTTTGTATAATTTTGTAAAATTAGTTATTTTGCCCAGAAAATTATGAAACTTGTTATTCTGAGGTTTTATTGTATGTAGATTTAGGGAAAAATATTGATTTAGTTTAATTATGTTTGAAAATATAGGGTCCTTAACAAATTGTTCAAAACCGAGCATGATTAAACCGGAAATTAAATAGGCTTAGGGATGTAGTTTGGGGCTCAAAATTTTTCTGTAGGACTCTCATATGATGTAGAACAATGCTATGAAGCCATTTTTTTTAAATTAATTTTCAAAAATTTTAAGTTGATTTTTAGCCCTAAAATGATGGTAAAATTGGGTGATTTAGGATTAATTAAGTGATTAGGATGTTAATTATTGATTTAGATCTTCATTAGATGTTTAAGGAAGTTAATCTCTGTAGTGGAACCCTAATCCTAGCCTTTAGGTACTAAGTATGATTAATTAGGGAAATTAGGTAAAGAATATAAGAAATTAGGAATATGTGAAAATGTAAATTAATAAATTTAAAAAAATAAAGTTATTTAGATAATATTATAATTGAAATCAAAAAAATAATAAATCTAAAATAATATTTAATTTTAAGTAAATATCTTAAAATGTAAGATTTTTACACATCGGGAATAAATCCAATACCTCAATTAGGGTTAGCGTGTACCGAATAGTTTAGAATACCAAAATTACGACCCAATAGGATATTTGAATACCCGAGCATAAGGTGATTAATGTTACATTGGGATTCAAGCCTAATTACAACTTAGGAATAAAAACTAGAATCTAGTTTAGGAGCCGAACCCCGAAATAGAATACAACGAATTATTAATACGTTGTAGGTATACATGAGGAAAATGAGTTATATTATAATTAGAATAAGAATCCATAAAATATAAGTACTAAAAGAACCTATTTGTATTATAGGATACCTAGAAACAAATCAACTCGCAACTAGAGGATCGAGCGATTGAGCAAATTCAAGTAAGTTGGGTTATTGCTTATTGTAATAGAGTACTAATTTTGTAGTACTCGGAGACTTAGGCTTGTATATGATTGTGAATGTAAGTAACTTGTGCATGTGCTTGATGTATCTGAATTTGTGCTGGAATTTGTATTGTGAATGATTTTGTGACTGATTGAATTGGTATGAACTTGTTGAACACCCTAACCGGAATTTAATCTTAGTCGACCCTAATAACCGAAAATGTCATGCATTGCAACCCGTTAGGGGATCATAGGACTCTCCAACCAAATACCGACCCCTTCAAAAGGGATAGCGCAGGATTGCAAAATGGTCCCTTCTTCATCCTCAGTCGAACTAAGTGACAGGAGAGGAGGTCGCAGTGGGGTGAAGTCAATGGTTCGAAGGTAGTCGCGGGAGGAGCGAGGTCTCCATTGCACAAGCCTGGGTTTGGTTGTGAGCTGCTGCATAACATGGAACTCCTCAACCCAGATTGGAACGGATGAAATTTCTCTGATTTCACAACGGACCGGACTACGTTGTGCGATGACACTTGATTGTTGCATTGCATGAAAATAATTGTTTGTTAACCTTGTTTGTGCTTGTATGCATTCATGAGTCTCCAATTCAACTTACTGAGCTGTAGTTGCTCATACCCTTATAGATCCTTTTACAGGTTCTGATTTGTAATCTCTTCAAGTACTATGCCACCCTATAATTATCTAGAGGTTAGTCCTTTTGAAGCCAGAGGTGTGAGGATCAAGTTATTTAGCATAATGTGTAACTAGACTGACCTTGTAGTTGAAGGTTGAAGACAGTTAGTTATTATATAAATTAGTAAACTGTAGTTATTATGTAAAACTTCCTAAGAAGCTCTGTGGACTTATTTATAATTATCTATGTTTTATAGAACTTTGTGATAATTATTATAATTGTTGTATAATCATTAATCGAACTGTTTACTTCAAAGCGAGGAGTCGTTGACGCCTTGTATAGATTATCTCTATGGTAGGCACTATGAGGCCAGTTACTATCATAGAATGGTTTACACGACGGGACTGTTGCGACTTTGCGACTTCGGGGCGTAACACCCGCACAGGAGGACTACAATGCCTTAACTAAAGCACAATCCCTTTAGTACATCCATGACAAGGTCACTCGTTACATCGACTAAGCTGTTAGAAGAATGAAAGAAAAGACCAAGGGTAGGATGGCTAAACAATTTCAACCGGGAGACTTGGTGTGGCTATACCTCAGTAAGGAACAGTTCTCGAATAAGAGGAGGAACAAATTATCTGCAAGAGCAGAAGGACTGTTCAGAATCCTCCAGAAGATCAATGATAATGCCTACAGACTGGAATTGCCCGAGGACTATGGGGTTTCTGACATCTTCAATGTTACCGACCTCAATCCGTATCACCCTTATGGAGAACTAAGTGAAGATCATTCAAATTTGATCCTAAATCCAAATAACCCAGAGGGAATGATGAGAATTAAGTTACCAAACCTTTGACCTATAGCCGAGCTTGAGGACTAGAGGGACTGACATAACGAATCCTTTTGTTTCAACCAACCCCGACCGAAGCCGAGTATTTCCTTACCGAGTCACCCTTTATGCTAAGCTATATGACTACCTATCTTTTTGTAGTACGCCGAATTGAAGATTACTCACTCGTACCTAAGCTTACCAACTACTCAATATCTCCCTTGCCAAGAAGTTGAGAAAGAGAGACTCTAGACTAACTAAGCCATCCTTGGTCAGACAAGCTAACTGTTTTTACTTTTTGTCCGCATCTTCTAACAATCTCACCAACGTAGTATCGCTACGTATACAGTATCATGTATAGAATCCATTACACCAATGATTGTTTTTTTTTTTGTTTATATATATTCATTTTTACCCTTTTTGCATCTTGTCCATTACTTCCTTAGGAAATGCCCTTTTGTCTTTTCCTTTTTAGGTAAGTTGCCCTAATTTATGGGTATAAATACCCTTATACTTATAACTTTGAGATATAAATTATCCCTAATACACTTAAGTATTTTCTTTATTGCATAAACACCCTGTTTACTCTCAGCATCACTCTTATCCTAACCCTTGAGCTAGGTTAAGTGGCAAATAGCCTTTCCGGACCGATTTGTACGTCATATCAAATTGTGTCATGAGTTCTCAAAAGTTTCATTGGTGCATCATATTCTCTAGAGCTGTTCATAGGTTTTGCTTACTTTTCATTCGTCATTCATTCCTTTCGCGCTTTATTCCATTAGTTTTTTTGAGCTTTCTGTAAGCTTAGACCCATCCAACGACTGGCCTAATTTGTTCTTAGTCACAATTCACAATAATATGAGTTTAAGCTCAAGAGGCAAATGGTAGGCAACAGAACTTTAGATTCAATCTCCTTAGTGAAGAGAGATTAGTTGATACGAATTTTCTTAAAGAGTCACTCTTCTTATACTCCTTTACCTTGTAGAGTTATTGAATAAATTGGTCTTAAGTTTCTTATCAATTTAAGTGAGCCTCGAAAGGAGTGAGTTCCAAGCTAATGTAAAAGCATAGATTCATGAAGCCACTATGGGGAACTTAGGATTGTTTTTAGCTATCAGAAATAAGTTGTTGGTTTGAGATACATTATCATCTATAAGATGTGGGGAAAGATGATTCCTTAGCTCTCGATTCTCTGCTTATAAAGTTTCATACAGTCATTTAAAATGAGGAAACGCTCTACATCAATCATAATCACCTGTGGCTGTTGTTAGCCCATTGTTGGTTACTCGGTGGGCTTTAGTTGTTTAGGTTATAGGTCATGGCTTCCAAGTTGGCAGGCAGTTGTTCCACCATTAGGTCATTGTTATTGGGATTAGAGTAAGTATTAAGGGTATTGCATGTTCGAACTATGCTGGCAATGGATTTTAGAAAACAGATGGTGCCAAATATACTTGATGGTTAGATTTCAACTAGGAGCTTAAGATTGAAAGCAACTTGCACAAATAGCAAACTTAAGAAATGAATGGGTGCCAAGGGTAGTTCTAATTCGATTACTTCGATGCTTTAGTTAGCAAAAGTGTTTAATGAAAGAGAAAATGTATAATATATGAGAGAGTAAGATCTCAAGGATCCCAAATCTACTATTTTTACCTAGTATTTATGGCCGTATAAAGATTACTACATATGGAAGGTAGATCAAGATTCTAAAATTTATCCTAGATTCATTAGAGAGAATCTCAACAACATTCCTTATTTGTCTACGAGCTCATATAAGCTTCCCTAAAGATTGGCCTAAGCTCTTTGTATAAGCTTCCCTAATAGAGCTTATCATGAAACCTGACAAAGTCATCCATCAAAATAAAGACTAGTCATGAGTACCAATAAGGTTTGATAAGCTTGAGAAAGGTTGGTTTAGGCACATATAAGCTTGGTTTAAGCTTAAGGAGTCCAAATCATGGTCCAAAGAAGACTTTGCTATAAAAAGTGCACTTATTATGTCAAAATTTCATTAATATATTTTTCCAATTTATGCTTCATTCTTTTTGAATAAGGAGAAAAGTAAGGGTAATAGAAAATTAGAGAGAGATGGATGAATGTAACTTGTAATAGAAAATTAAAGATTGGCCTAAGCTCTTTGTATAAGCTTCCCTAATAGAGCTTATCATGAAACCTAACAAAGTCATCCATCAAAATAAAGACTAGTCACGAGTACCAACAAGGTTTGCCAAGCTTGAGAAAGGTTGGTTTAGGTATATATAAGCTTGGTTTAAGCTTAAGGAGTCCAAATCATGGTCTAAAGAAGACTTTGCTATAAAAAGTGCACTTACTATGTCAAAATTTCATTAATATATTTTTCCAATTTATGCTTCATTCTTTTTGAATAAGGAGAAAAGTAAGGGTAACAGAAAATTAGAGAGAGATAGATGAATGTAACTTGTAAGGAAAATAAATGAATAATGAAAAAAGAGAGAGATAATGGCAAAAACTAGGGGTGAAAGTAAGATAGGTAAGTATAAGACTCTAACATCCCTATTTTTGAGTAAAAATTCTCAAATTTTAGAATTGAATCTACTCTACAACACCTTAAAACCTATACTCTATAGGAGATCTTGGAACTTATAAGTTTTTCTATTACATCTTTATATCACTAAAATCTTTAGATAAATTTTCGATAATTTGAATCCATCAATATTTTCATAACATCCTATTTATTCAAAATAGTTTCCACAATTTACAAAAGTAACCTCACAAAATCTACCTTATACAGCGTTTGGACAAAAATAGCTAAATAAGACATTCATGAAGAAGATGTACTCTCCAACTATGCAGGCCTTATCTCTATTAGACAATGTAATTCACTTGCTTAAAATACACAAAACAAAATCCATGTAGTAAGTTTACAAATATAATATCTAATGAAAAATATAACAATAAAGCTACGGTTAGTGATGGGAAAAAATGGACAAGTAAGGTAGAATATAGATTTATAAAAATACAAGCTTAAGCTATATCATATATATTTATTTCTTTGTCTTTTTGTTGAAATTCAGAAATTAGAAATATAAAAATGTTTTATGTTCATTATTACTTTTTAATAATTTTTATTGTACTATAGAACTCGTACTTTATGTATCTTAGAGTACAGATTTTAAGATAGTACAAAATATTAAAACGTTGTAATTGTACTTTACCCTATAGGGATAGGTTTTAAGAAATTGTACCTAGAACCTGCCTTATTACTTAGTACTTACTTAATTAAGTATGGTATTATAAGGTATAGTGTACAACAGAACCCATGTACCCTAATATAAGTGGGAAGAAAAAGTAGATATTATAACATCTTTATTCTTGTACATATGTAACTAAAATAAGCTATGTAGGAAACCTAAAACTTTAAATTTTTTGAAATCAATCAATTACCCCTAAAATTAAAACGTTTAATAAAGTAGATGATGTCATATTAAAACAAATAAAAAGAAACCAACCAAAAGAAGATAATAAAAATAAAAATAAGAAATTAAAGCATATTCCAATACATTAAAAGATAATATTCCATATAATGGTATCCCCTATATATATGATTATGAATATTAACAATGTACCTAACCAGAGTTAATGATATAATCATAAACAAATAATATGATTAATATTTATAGGCCAATTACCAATATGTGGAGAGAGATATCAAGAGGAATAAAATTAAATAAAATCATACATAGGATGAGGTATAGTTTCATATCATAACTATGTATTAGGAGATTAGTACTATATAAAGAATGTTAAAAAGAGAGAAAATAAATTCAAATAAATAGACTGCATCACTTTCAGGAATACTCAATTGGAGGAGGATAAAATAAATTCATTGCATTACATTCTTTTTGTATCGAATCTTATACGAATGAAAATGAATATTTATGTTATCATTAACTCTAGTCAGGTACATTATTGATATTCATAATCATATATATAAGGAAAAAGTGTAGAGTATGAGTATTTATGTGAAAAATACTAAATTTTTTTAATTTAAATTTAAAATAATATTTATATTTTAGGAGGTTTATTTTAAAATATTAAATTTTTCATAAATAATTCTTAGCACATTACCAGGTTCAGCCACTTAACCCAATAAATTATATAAATAGATCAAATATTGCATTTTGTTAGGTTAGACCGCTTAACCTGTCAACCTACAATAGGGGCAAGTTGGGTTGAAAATTTCAATCCACATATTAAGTAAACCGACCCATTTAACTCATGGGTCAATGTGGAGGAGGATGAGTTAGCCTACTTAGCTTGCTTACATTGCTTTAGTTGTCCATGCTTATATGGGTTGGTTAAAAAGGTACTAATGAATACTAAACTATCAAATTTGTATGTTGCTTGTACATGGCCATTATGAACTTGCAAATGATGACTAATGACAAAGGTATGGTGGACCTACACTGTTCAGATTACATGGTTATATTACGGATAATGCATATGAGAGTACTTGAACTTTTAATTTTGGATAGTTACTATCCAAACATTTAAAACCTAAATTTTTCAGTGTTCGAAAATTGAAATTTTCTTCATTTAAGTGTTTGCATTTAATAGAAATTATACACATGATGGGTACTACACTACTCGAAATAAAAAGTTCAAGTACTTAAGTGAACAAATTTTCAATTTTTAAACACTAGAATTTAAGTCTTAAATATTTGGGCACTAAACTACCTAAAATCAAAAGTTTAGGTACTCTAATATACATTATCCCTTAGATTAGACACTAGGATCGTATAATAGCCTAATGTATTATTGATATGAAGAAGTCATGTTTGACATGAGTTGGTTGAGCAAAAAGAAAGTTACAACAGTATGCTAAGCAATGGAGTGGGTAGTGATTAAAACATTGTAGATGAACCATGTTCCTAATGGTATTATATCATGAGACAAAATCAACATGTGACAATTAAAAGTTTAGTAAACAATAACAAAGTCAACCCAACAAATGTTTCATAAATAACATATATGTAAGCTTAGTCATATTTTGTAACAGTTACTGACCTACGATGTTGGTACATGTGAAAGGTAGAATCTAAGTCATTATGAACCTTGGTTGTTAGAGTTATATCAAATGATTCACCTTAATATTTATTTTAATGAAATTTCTTGTTGCATTTAATTATTATGAAAAACATGTGTTTGATTGGTTTAACATCCGTTTGCCTACGGTTCCTTGCTCAACCTATTTAGGGAAATTGTTTCTTAGGTTATTATAATTGGAGGTGAAGGTTTTAAGAGCTAATGAAACAAGCATCACATATCCCAAGAAGGAATATGTAACAAATTAGGCATATTCTTTGAGTTAACCATGGTAATAAAGTTCTGAAACTTTTAATTCAATAATCAAATCCTAAAAATTTAAAATATTATGTAAGCCCCTAAAATTCTCGATCTAGCTTTTGAAATAGACTTAAGTATGTTAGATAATTAAGAGTTGACAAGGCTAATGATAGTAAAACCCTAAAAGAACTAATCAATCGTGTATAAAACTTTTCTACCTTAAATGTATGTAAACACTAAAGATTTCATTCAAAAGTGATAAAAACCCTAAAATGATCACCTTAAAGACATATGTGCACTAATTCATCATAATATACCCTAAAACCCTAATTGATAATATAACCTTCATACCTTGCCAAATCATTAGTGAAAGATTAGAGATGACTTTCAATCATGCATATATATTTAGGATCCTTAAGTAATCCTTTAGAAACTAAGATAATGGATCATAGATTACATTTATTTCCTAAGTATATGATTAAGATAGTATTAGATAAAGTTAGGGGTATAGTTGAAGCTTAGGCTAAATGTAGTGAACCTTAATACCCTAATTAGTACTTTTCATACTAATTATACAAAGTAATTTACCAAATGATGTATATAGGCTATAAATACCTAAAGTAAGACCTCATCATCTATTTTTACTAATCAATTCACCAAATGTCTCATTTCCTTAATTTTTCCCTTAATTACTACATATGTGTACAAAATGGCATATGCTTAAGGAAAGTTGACCAAGTGAACACATATTGACTAAAGTCAACAATTTGAAAAGTCAACAAAAGACACTAATGCATAAGAAAATATCTAACCATCTAATGATTTTTTTTCTTTTCTTTTCTTTTAGTTTTTCTTTTCCTCCCTCCTCCTTAATTGCCTTCCATCCATTTCCCTTCTAGACCCCACCATTTTCTTCCTTCCATAATCAAACAAAACAAAAAGGAAACAAAGCAAAACCCCCTCCATTGCCGTGATACTTCTCCTCCCCTTTCACTTTCAAAACTTTCCTCTTTGTCTCCATAATTCCAACACAAATTAAGGTATGTGATCATGTTACTTCATGTTGCTTTATATTACTCATTAGTTAGGTAATTAAGTAGATTAGATAAGTAGATATTTGTTATATGTGATCTTGAAGAATAGAACATAAAGTTTTCATCTTTAAGTATAGAAGAATAAGAATCATGAAGAAGAGAAAATGAATACATGTGTATATGCCCTTAAGTATGTGTACATAAGAATATATTAGAAGAATACAAGTATGAGGATCTTTGTACATGAGTATTTACTATGTACATAACCTAAACTAAGACAAATCCTAACTATACATACCTATACTATACTAAATACACACTTAAAAACACAAAAGAATGAAATTAGGAAGGTTTTCTTAAGAGGAAAATTAGGCATACGAAATTATACAAAAATACGTATATGATTGTATAGGTATATGAGTATGTATACAAGTATAACTACGATATAAGTATAAGTATATGTATAAGTATACTAGTATACATATAAGTATGGTAAAGGTATATATACATAAGAGTTTAAGTGAAGTGTATATAAGCTTTTTAGATATTACATAATCATGAGATAAGGCATATGTAATTAAATGATGATATAAGCGATGATATAAGCATAGGTTTATAAAATAAGAAATAAGACGAGTGTATAATAATTAGATACATAAATTAGTAAACCCTAATACACTTCCTAAGTTAGATTACACTTAATTAAGTACATGAATTAGCAATAGCAAAGTAAAAAAAAAAAAAATTCTTTAAGTATAAAAATTTAAGAGTTAACTAAATCATTAAATATAAACAAAGGATATAAATATGAGTAATAAGATTAATTAAGTTCCATAGTTAAAATTTCTATAAATTTAGTCTATATTGTAAAACATGGGTCTTAACATCCAAAACGAACATCACCATGGGAACATACGTCCAAAAACGATGAAAAACGACTATAAATTCATAAATATCGAAAATAGAACGAAAAAGTTACATACGATTAATAATAAAGTCTAATAAGATAAAAGTTGATAATAATTTAAGTAGAATTAGGTAAATAGATATTTAGAGTTATTAGTTAATTCAATTACTTACTAGCGTTATCATATCGTAATGATCAGGTGATCCTGAGGTGAGCTAGGATCTCCCGATCGATGCCTACGATTAAAGCGAGTCGCCATGGCTAAGTAAGTATTTATCTTATGATTCCATGCTTGTATGTGATTGTAGATAGTGAACTTAAATATTATTGTTGATTAACTACTATGTGAGGTTTGGGGAAATGCTTGTGTATGTTGTTATGTACTGAGTTGTGAACTTACCTTAGGTACAGATAATGCTATGTTTGTTGCATGGTAGTATAGAAAATGATTGTGTGTATTATTGGATGGTCACAGCATAATTTGAACTTAATTATACTCGGCTTATAAAAAGAAACTGGTACATGCATTAACATGCATTACATAGACACAATTCCGGCAATCACATTACACGGAAGTAAAAAGAGGTCATTCGGGGGTTGTTTTTACTAATTTATTGGTTCTGTATGGTACACTTATACAAAATGACTTTACCTTGGCCCACAGGAACAGTAGGCGTTGGAGGCGCCAACCACCTAGTTAAAGGTCGAGTTTAGGGGTCTCCGTTTAGGGGTAAGTGTGGACTATGAGGGCCCACTTACGATTATACTAGAACTTGGTTTTTTTTTTTATGAAAATAAAAGAATTATTTAATTTGAGTATGGAACATGGAGTTTCGCAGTAAAGTAAGTTCTAGTATAATATACGGATCTGATTAGTGCCATGTATACTCTAACCTTGACTTCGGAGAGCATTAAATTTGAGTTATGTATATAGACTAGTTAACTATACGTATTGTTTGGCATTCTATTTGATCATTCATTCATATACATGAATATAATGTATTTATAACTTGCCTGTGGTGTGGCTGAGGATTTTGCTCACTAAGCTTAGGCTTATACCCCCTTAGACTTTTGCTGTAGGATAACTTGTTCGTAGAGGCTGGCCGAGAGATACCATAGGTTAGCTTGGGGACTTAGGCAGGAGCAAGCTGTCCTGTGTATTAAGAGAGAATAGTTTATGTAGACTCTTACTCTTGTAGTTATGTTTTACTAGTATTATAGACTTAGATATACTAAATTACTTTATATTGTAAGCTTTGTAGTTCAAATTTTATATAAATATGTTTGTGTGATGATATCCTATGAATCTGTATGTTCTTGAGAAACTAGTGGTTATAGAGCCTTGTATATTGTGTAAAGAGTTTATAATTGGAAGGGTAACCAATTAGGGGTTCTCCATACAGTATACGACGTCTGCTACGACTAGACCGTGCTCAGTTCGTAACATATTACATAATCAAATCTTATATACATGCATTGATGCAAATGGATCTAGTTTGCTCATGCCAAATATTTTTGCTATATACCATGTAGCTAAAGATAGCAATTAGTGTTTGTAGATTAAGATTGTGCCAATTTTTGTCAATGCCAAATATATGTAAAATTGAATAGAGATTAAGGTTGAGTATTGAAACTTGTGGAACCTTAAAGCTTGTCAAACTTTACATGATTGAGTAGGTATATGATAAGTATTAAATGTCCTTTGGTAGACTTTAGATTTTCTTGTCATAGAATAGTATATAGGATAAAATCTCATATCCACCTTGAAACCTATTTTGAATATGTACTTTATATATTAGAGGTCTCATATTATGAGATACCATGTAATTTTCTGTATATGTAAGGTAACTTGTACAATGACCTAATAAATATAATTATCTTATAAATATGCATTGAAAATTCAACCAATTTATGCTAATTAGCGATCCATTATTTTAAGCCAATACTTAGTCAAATAAATCAAGCTTACCTCAAATATCCAATTCAAGTGAACACTTTGATTTACGTTTGTTATAAATGAAACAACCACGAATTTGAAATGGTACCTCAAAACCTATAGATTTTAAAGGTACAAGTATTAAGATGGTTCATAAGAAGATGAGTTATAGTTTCAAACTCTTGGAATCAATACCAATAAGGTAAGGTTTAGATACGAATGGTACCTACTTATCCATACTTGTTTACTTATGTTTATGTTATGATTAATTGATTTACAGTCGATTAATTTTATTTATGCTATATTCATATACTTTGCAATGTAAATTGTATGAGCGTCATGTTTTATCTTTATAGTTGTACTGGTAGTTGTATCGATTTATTTTCACATTGTTGTATCATATTAGAAATTGTTAAGCCTATATGTACGAATAAAATGCCATGTTAAGTGGTAGAGTTATAAATGAGTTAAGTCAAGACGAAATAATTGGGAGTTCAAGCTTAAGTGGCACTTAAAAAGCTCGATCTCTACTCAATTAAGCTTATTTAACCTCGATTCATCTAAATATTATTTTTATTTTTTCATAACAATATTAATATGTAAACTAGACTAATATTCAATTAATATTTATAGTTACTCAAGCTTGATTGAGCATGCGAGCTAATTGAATTATGAAGTTTAACCTCTATGTTATTAGCTACTTGAGCAACTTAAGTTTGAACTTAGGTTGACTGTTCTCAAATCACGCTTAAGAAAATGTCTATTAGAACTTGAGTAGTCTGTGAGTAATTTAATTCATTTATACCCATATTATTGATAAGCATTTTATGATAATTATTATGTGGGCTTATATTAATCCGCCCAATACTTAAACCCGATCCAATTATCCAGTTCGAGTATAATTTCCATTGACTTTTTATAAATACTAAGTAAGACTCCCAAGTAAAGGATTCCTCTTCCAGTTGCTCTTCAAATTTATCTTTCATTCTTTCATTCCTATTACCATCTTACAATTTTACTATCATAACAAGAGGATTGACTTAACTATCAGAGTGGTCGTATTGAAACATTCTTTGATGCCCCTGTAGCCGTTTTTCTCATTTTGCAAGTGTTCTCGCATTGGAACGAAAATTATCAATCAACAATTGGCATTGTCTATGGGAATTGAGAAAACAAAAATGAAAAAAGATAGAAAAAACGAGAAATCATCATTGCAATTTTGAACGATTCTCGAAGTTATGCATTGGAATACTTTTTTTCCCTCTACGGATTTTTCTAAGTTTGACTTATGGTAGTTTATTATTTCTATTTGATCTCCGAATCTGCATAAACCAACTAGTAGTCTAATCTATTTTGGTGTCTTTGATTTTCTTTCTCCTCTTGCTATGAATTTGGGCATTGGTGCTCCTTAAAATTATGCAATTGTTAATGCCTAAGGGAGTTGGTAGTTTCCTCATTTTTCCAAGCTTACTCATCTTGAAAGCACCAAAAACCACCATTTGCCAAGCCTCACTCTCAAGATTCATCGTGAATCCATTGTAACCCACGTGGCTCGACCAGTTTGTTATACATACATGACTATTCAGAAGAAATGCTCAAATGCCATAATACGAAAATTTGAGCATGCCCGAAGGCCGCTATTTTTTGGATGACCTTTTGTCCCTTGAAAGATGGTTCTCGCACTTATGGATGCTTAAACGTCAATGTATATTGGCCAAGAAGGATATTCTTGATTAGTTTTTTAGTTCTCCTTTGTTGTGCACAAGTTGGTCGAGTAAAGATATTATTTTCTAAAATTCACTTGTTGAACTATTGGATGAAAATAAATCCAAGCTATTGGACAGTAGCATGACTGAATGATAGGGCATCATCGATGATTACAGACCAGATCTTCAGTAGCACCGAGCTCACAACTACAGTGGAAAAACTTAACCTGCTTTATATATATATATATATTTGCCAAACTCCGATTTCTTTTTGACCGAGTAGGCCAAGTTAGAAGCTGAGCAATCTTCAATCTCCAATCTCCTTGCTGATATAGCCGAGAGGCCTAATACGTCCAGTAGTGAGGTAGCCATGCATATTTGTCGAGCAGTTAAATACCGATCCCAAAGTAAGTTTCTTCAACTCATGGTGCCGAGAAGTAGTGTTTCTGTCGGCCTGCAAAGTTGCCGAGAAGCTAAGTGCATCCAAGTTATATCAAGTTCCTTGAGCAATGCACCGAATTGCCGAGTGCTTCCGAGCAACATTTGTGTGATGCAGTTTTTGAGCTCCTTGTCGAGCTTACTGTAATCGGTTCATACCAAGTTGCACATGGCTACTTGTTAAGCTGCACTTCATATTCCTAACCAGTAGTCAGCAACGAGTAATAGGGTGGCATCTTACTTAATGAGTTGATTTTCTTTATGTTCACAGCAAGTCGGATTCTAGTGCTCGAGGCTGTAACTCTACCTACGGTACAAGTTAAGTTGCCGAGCTAGTCATATTCTTCTATGTACTGTTATTCTGTGCCGAATTGCCAAGAAAATCCAAAGCTCCTTATGCACAAAGCAACTTTGTTAAATTATGTATATTTAGGTTGTTATTCAATTTCTTCCCAAGCCCCTTTAGAATGTCCGTCAGCCAATACGTACCAACATTGAGCATATGTAGTGTCCTCTGAATTCTACGTACTGAACTATTGTCGTCTGAACCATTTAAGGGTGCCGCATAATCCATTTGCCCAACCAGGCATCGATGCCGAGTGAAGCTTCCAAACAACGTATTACAGCAATGTTGAGCTGCTTCCAAATACTTCAATTCCGAACTATTGAACAACCAAACTGCATTATAGCCCTAGGTTATTGAATTACAGTTGTGCTAAGTAGCTAAATGGCAATAACGCCTATACGATGCTTTATTTCGACCTTGCAAGTGTGAGGATACTGACCTAAGCTAGCAAGTGGAAGTCCAATTAGCTACAGAAAGTAGCCCCGATCAAAGGGCATGAGTCGAGCTCCAACTATGAACGACAATAGCAAAACATCAATTAGAGAGCACTCCAAGTTTGAATTCAAGCAATGCTAAAAATTGTCGAAGGAACAGGGACCATACCGAGCTGCTTTCCAACTAGAAATACGGTCAGCTACAAGTCTAGTCAGAATTCAAGTCTCACTCAGCAATCGCCCTGCACTTTAATAAAATCAAGTTGTTTTCAACTTAACGAAAGGGAACTAAACTCCTTGATGATGGCTGAGAAGTAATTGGGCCGAGTGAAATCCGAGCTACAAAGTCGGGAGCTCCTTGACTCTTCTCGAGTCCATTCCGTAGTAGTCGAAGCTTTGAATTGTCAAGCAATGAGCAGCTGTCCACGGCTCTATATTGCTACAATAGTTGCGAGTTTCCCCTACTCCAGACCAAGTTGTACATCCACAAAACTTGAAATATCTTGGTAGCATCCTCTACTTGCCGTGCTTCCCCGTGTAAATATGATTTAAGATACCGAACAACTTCAGGCTAGGTGGTTAGTCATCGAATCGTTTCACTAGCTCTGGTACAAACTAACCAAACTCTAAAGTTGCCAAGCTATTCATCGCATATACGGCGAGTGGCCGAGCCACTAGATTATGCTGAATGACGAACGGCCGTGAACTTTGGCCGAGAAGTTTTTGGTCGAGCAACTCAATAGCCCCTCTACTTGGCATAGCCGAGTAACTCCTAAACCAGTAAAAACAATATAAGCGGCCAAGGCCAACATACGGCAGAATATCTGAACTATTCCATAGAGGACAGACCGGAGATCCTTGTACATGGAAGTAGGACCGTGTTTCTATTAAATATCCCATCTGTACTTCGACATAGACTACCGTACTCAAGACTCTGATTGAATGTGAACAGCTTAGTGCTCCAAACTCCAAACTCCAAGTTTCTCTTGGATCAAGCGGCAGCCATGATGCCGACTCTTTTCTACAAGACGCTCCCTTGCCGAGCAAGTGTTGCCGACCAACGATAATGATCGAGACGTCGAGCTTATGACGCCATGTTTTTCTATTGGTCTGCAAAACGGCCGAGATACCGAGTTACCGGGTGATAGCAACACTGAATTATAATTATCACCAATCGAGGAGTTTTCTATATAACCGAGCTATCTCAAACAGTAGTGTATTATATCTCAAATGGTCCAACAAGACTAAGCTTCTTTACTTGGACTCGCTAAGCTGAAAAGAACATGGGCTTCATACAAATTCTGAGCACCCTATAATAATTATCGAGCTCTACTCTGTATCAAACTCTAACACCTCAAGCTGCCGAGTAAGCTAAACAAAAGGTGTCTCACTACAAATCTGAGCTCTTTCCAATCTCAACATCGAGCTACGCTTAGACAATAAACTCTAAGCTATTATTTATTCTTTGAGATAAATCTTTCATATTACGCTTGAGTTCATATAATATTATTAGCATTCACATTTGAATTCACTTTGTAAATTCTCTATTAAGTTATATCAATGCGTTAATTGCTTAATTGCAATTGCTTTGCTTGATTAATAAACAACAAGTTGCTTGAAAACCCTAAACCGTTAAGTAATAATAGGTAAAATACTCTAGTCCTACAACTTACACGAACAACGAATAAATAAGGCCAAAGTCTCCTACTTTAACAAACTAGTGATTGACTAGCCAATTTTATAGCTCTACTTAACATAGGTCATGCCCAACTTGGACGGCTTACATGCTTTCCTAGCCTTTTTAGCCATATTGACCTTTTCAAGCTCTCGCCTCTTCAGGTGTTCTGACATTTTCAAGCCTTCACCTCTTTAGGTGTTCCAACCTCTTCAAGTAGTCGGACCTCTTCAAGCACTCACTTTTTAAGACATCCTAATATTTATAAGTGCTCTTGTCACTTTCATTTTTCACCTCTTCAGACCTTTGCCTTTCAAACTTGAATTACGAACCTTTTTAGAAATTCCACAAAATTAACCTCCTTAGATATTTTTTTTTTCTAACTTTGTCACCCAAGAAAGTAGGGAACAAGTATTGATAAACATTTTTTTATAATTATTATATAGGCTTATATTAATTTACCTAATATTTAAATCCAATCTGGATACAATCTCCATTAATTTACTTAAATACTAGATAAGACCTCCAAGTAAGAAAATTCTCTTTCAGTGTCTCTTTCATTCTTTTATTCCCATTACCATCTTATAATTTTATTAACATGCCAAGAAGGTTGACTTAGATATCGAAGTAATCATGCCGAGGTACCTTCGGCATCCCATAATCATTTTTCTCGTTTTATAAGTATCCTTGTATTGAAACAAAAATTACTAATCAACACATACTAGATGATAAAATAAAGAATATCTACTTAAGAAATTGTTAAGAATACTAAATTGAAAAAAAAAAAAAAGTTGAAGGGGAAAGGGGAAAAAACAAAAGAAAATAAAAACAAGCCCTAATTTCCAAGTTGACATGTATACTAATAATAAATTAGGAGGATTATAATTATAACTATCATACATAGCCAAGCCCAAAGGCCCAAAGTGTACATTAAAATTAATCTGACAAGGAGGAAGACTCAGCTGAAATAGCATATGGGTCTATAAATAAAACCCACACCCATATGCGCTTCTCATCGACCTTGAGTCTCTCACTATTCGCCTTGCTCCTTTCCTTTCCTTTCCTTAGCTGCCTGCTCTCCTCTCTCTCTTCCCCCTCTCTCTCGATTTCCCCCTACTCTCTCTCTCTCTGAAAGACCCTACGTTCGAATTTCCAAAATTTCCCGCTAATAAGATCGTCCAAACCCCCCCTTTCTTCAAACCCTAGAATCCCTAGGGTTTTTCACACTTCCCCTTCTCTTTCAACCCGCAATTCCCGAACTTTTCATAAAGGCAAATGGTTTAATTCAGTCCTCATGCTTGTTGTGACACAGCCGAAACCCTAATTTTCTCTCCACTCTCTTTACTCACTCGGCATTCACTAACTATTTCAAATTCACTCCAGGTCTAGGGTTTCGTTATTTCCCCTCAAAATCGAACCTTCAGGTTTGAAATGTTGAAATTTCGCTAATGCAGCAGCTGGGCAATTCACAATTTTAGCTTAGGCGATTGGGGAGGAAGTTTAATTCATGGGGTGAATAGTGAATTCGTGTATGATATGAGTTTTCGAATATGAAACATGGAGATGTAAGTACAACAAGTGATAATAATAGTGCTGCAAGTAGTGCAATCGGGCCTACATCGGATGAGTTTGGCCGTGCTGTAGCAAAGCTCGCGGTGGCACAGATATGTGAATCCATGGGCTTCGATAGCTTCCATGACTCAGCTCTTAATTCCCTGGCTGATATTGCGATTCGATACCTTCGGGATTTAGGCAAAGCTGCTGGCTTTTATGCCAATCTCACGGGTAGGACTCAATGCAATGTGTTTGACATTATTAGGGGTTTAGAGGATTTAGGTGATTCACACGGGTTTTCAGGTGCATCTCGGGTTAGTAGTAGTAATTGTGTTTCAGGTTCGGGTGCAATGAGGGAGATTATTAATTATGTGGAGTTCGTGGAGGAGCTTCCTTTTGCTCAGCCAATTCCGTGTTTTCCCGTTCATAAGGAAAGGAGATTGATCCCGAGTTTTGATAAAATGGGTGAGACTCCTCCTGGGAAGCATATACCTAGTTGGTTACCGGCATTACCTGATCCCCATACTTATAAGCATACCCCGATGTGGGTTGAGAGAAAATCTGACCGTCGATCAGACAAACTCGAACAAGCCAGGCAGAGGAGGAAAGCCGAGAGGTCTTTACTAAATCTGCAACAAAGGCTTGCCTTTTGTCATGATTCAGCTGGACCTTCAACATCAGGCATTGGTCAGAATGATGCTGTTGAGGGTAATACGAACCCATATCTTGCCAAGCCCTTGCAGCCTGGCGACAAGGAAGTTTCTATAATTGAATTGCCTGAGGTGATTTCAAATGGACCTGCCAAGCAGACCCAAAATCATGTATCGGTTTTAGAGACATTTGCTCCTGCAATCGAGGCTATGAAGGATAGGTTTTGTGATGATGATAATGTTGAGAACAGTAAGGTCTTACCTGACGAGAGGCCAGCTGTTCATTTCAAGTTCAAGACTGGCAAAAAGGTTTTAGGGCAATCTTGGGATTTGACGCTACGGGACAAAGTCACAGGAAGATCTGCCTCTTTAGTTGTACGGGAAGAGGATAGAGATGATAAAAAGAGAAGAGCTGAGTATATTCTCAGGCAATCTATTGAAAACCCACAGGAGCTTACTTTGTTGTGACTTGTGAGGATGTTCCTTAGTGCCCTGAATATGCATTCAAGTGCGGTTGTCGGGGGTGAATTGATTAGAGGCAAAGAATGTGATAACACTTGGAATGGACACTTAGGGGAACTTTTAGTCAGGAATATCTTGTAATCCTGCTAACGATTTTAGAGGTATGTCTTAATGTTCTAATGTTGTAAAATTCAATTTGTCAGCAATTCTTTGAACTAACGCTGTCCTTTTCATTTGCCACCCTCGTGTATGATTATACAGAATTTAATTGACAGAATGACATTTATTTTGTTGACATTAGAGGAGTTTACACTTCCTGATACAATGTTAAATGAAGGGTTTAGTTTAATTAATGAACAAAAATAGACATTTCAACATGTTATCATGGTTTCCTTAATACCATCGCCTTCTTCTTACCGTCATCACTAAAACTGTCTAAGTACAATCACTTTCATGTGAATCTTTAATTCCTACCAGTCTTCTACATTGCAATATAGGAGACATTTTCTAGAAAGCTTAAACTGGCTATGCTTGGTTGTGAAGAAAAGTTCCTGCCTTCATTTGTATTTTTTGTGGACAAGAAAATGCATTTTATGTCATTTGCTGCTATCTCCTCTGCTAGATTCATCCCAACAATTTGCTCTTAGATCTAAAATTGTTTGTAGTATTTATGCTTATCTTTGTATGGCATGGACAGAGATGTTCAAGGTGGAAAGTGGATGTATTTTATTACCAAGATAAGGAAGTACATAACTTTTTTCCTTCAAATGGAGGGACACAGTTGATCAAACGTGAACTCTGATGACATTAGTTTTCTAAGAATTTCCATGGAAATTCTTTTAAAAATACATGGGTGTAGGGGCTAGTGAAACCAAGAGAGGGAGGGAGGAGTGTTGGGGGTGCATCTATTTGGCCAGTATCAATTTTTGAGAGGGTGAAATAGAGGCAAATGGAGGAAGTGAAGGGGCATAGAATACAAGAAAGCAAAAAGATGTAAATGTGGAAAGTACATTTGGACAGATTTTGCTTTGGTAATTACATTTACTAGCTAGTATTTGACAACTTAAGGAGCCCAATCTATGAGGGGTCATTAGATGTCATTTGCAATTACTTTCCAAAATCAGATAATACATTATAAGTAACCACTATTTTCATTCAATGATATGCTAGTTTTCAGTTTATGCTATCACTTCACTGCTTGAGCCATCAATTCAACAGTTGTTTGAAAGACAGAAACCCCTGTCACCGTTTATATTTTGGCTTACAACATTTATATAATGTTCAGTTTTCGTCTGTTTTATGCCCTGTGTCTGTGAGTACCCTGACATTATTTCTGCTTCTTTGCCCTCCCATGGCAAAATAATTACATGCTTCTTGGTGGCATAAGTATGAATAAATTGCAGAATATTGTTGGTGAATGCGGCATATGTATGGTGTAGGTGATATCGACAAGGAAGCTTGTATGAATTCTGCCATGTGTGAGACAGTTTAGGAGGAATTCTTTGGCTCTCCTCAATAATAAGCACAATATACACTCTACCAGTCAATCTTATTGGATATGTTGTCCAGGATATTCCCACGCCCCTCAACAAAATTTGATGACCTAGTGGGAGTTGGATGGGTAACAGCGAGTACATTAAATCAAATAATATATATGCCTATACATACATACATACATACATATATATATGTATATATATGTATGTATGTATAATTTTTCTTTTGAATGGCTAAAAAGAATGATCCAGAATAATTAACAAAAGAAGAATGGTTCTGATAAGCAGCAGTTGAGAGGGATCTCGATTGGATATTAACACATTCCTTAATAGTTTTGTTGCATTTGGTATGTGCAAAAGATTGTTACTAGTTCAAATATTGGGGACGAAAATTTAGACCAAATGGCAGGCTAATAGTGGTAACATATTCACGTGGAGACTATCAACCCTATCTTTGGTTGTATCTACTGCAGTTGATATGAGCTCACAGCATGTTTGGTGTTGGTAATGGGGGTCATACATATCTGACATTGGATGTGGATTAACCTAATTGAGACTGCAAATAACAATTTCTTCTTTTAAACAAGAAGAATACCCCTCATAGATAAACCCTAAAGGGTTACTAATACGAACTAAAGGATTAACAACAGAAAACTAAAGATTTTTATTGATATTTTCTAATGAAAATTGATTACAAAAACCCTAATCTCTTGCAAATTAAGAGCCATGAGCTAAAGCTCGCACACATAAGTACAAGACTCACTCATGAACACAATTGCTCACACTAACTTCCAAGTTTCTAACCAAATATCTGCCTTTCCATTCTAGCTCACAACTCTTATTTACAATACCATATTTCCCCTCATTTGCAGATATGCTACCCCCTTTACTGTATTTACTAACACTATAATTCTAACACGGATTGTATCAATAGCCTCCCCCTTTGAAAAGGTCCTTGTCCTCAAGGACTAGTTGGAGAACACAGTTATCCTACACCAACAACATCAACGGTTGTTGCATGTGTAAACATGGCCGGATCTTGCTTAAACACCCTCAAAGGTATAGCAATTGCTGAATCAGTAAGAAGAAATAGTGCAATGGTTTCCACTGCCTTGTGAAATGGAACAAGCAAGTCAACCATTGTAAAGATAAAGAAATGTTTGTGTTTGATCATACTATCACCTAAGATCAGCAAGTTGCTGCCCATTGCAACAGCAACATGCGTAGAACTAGGATTCATCTTAGCACTTTCCAACACCTTAGAAGATTTATCTGTGCCACTACCCTCAACATTCACCATAGGAACTTGTTCAATGAAGTGTATGGCTGCTGAATCAAAAGTATAAGGCATTGTGGAAGATGTAGATTTTATCTCAATTGAACTAAAGGAGTCCTTCATCCCATATTCAACAACAATAGAATCAGTGAAAGAGGTGCAAATCCCAGTAGATTCTTCAACTGCACCAACACAGTGGCCAACATGCTGATCTCTGATTGGAACATTACATCAAACACCTGGCATGTAACTAGTAGATCCATTACTAAAGCAAGGATAAACGGGGCTGTCATCTTCGTGAATGTCACCAAGAAACTGAGAAGAAACTTTAGATTTTTTACTGGAAAATTCACTAGAAAAATCGCTGGATAGTTCCATCGACGAAATTAACCGGATAGCAATCTGGAATGCAACAAGCTATAATTCCTAAAGTAAACTCTACCTTCTGCTCCAAATTTTTATTTGCAGCCTGTTTCTTACTCAAATTTTGTAGTGTCAATTGTATAGATGCCAAGGCAATCCCAATGCCAGTGATTGACACTTTCAATGAAGAAGCATTGGCTGCAAAATTATTTTCAATAAATGAAATTTGATGTTGAAGTTTGATAACATTTCCATTCAATTCATTTTTTACAAAATTCATGTTTTGCTCCAATAATCCTAGGTTTTTGTCCAAATTTTCAACCCTACAATCTAATCTAGTCATTTCTATTCCTTATGAATTTGAATTTTCCTGCAGATGATGCTAATTTGATACGAACTAAAAGATTAACAGCAGAAAACTAAATTATTTTCTTTCAATGAAGAGGCATTGGCTGCGAAATTATTTTCAATAGCTGAAATTTAATGAAGTTCGATAACATTTCCTTTCAATTCATTTTTTACGGAATTCATGTTTTGCTCCAACATTCCTAGGTTTTTCTCCAAATTTTCAACCCTACAATCTAATCTAGTCATTTCTATTCCTTATGAATTTGAATTTTCCTACAGACAATCCCAATTTGATATGATCTAAAAAATTAACAACAAATAAGAAAAGATTTTTATTGATATTTTCTAATGTAAATTGATCACAAAAACCCTAATCTCTCACAAATTGAGAGTCATGAGCTAAAGCTCATGCACATGTTCACACTAACTAACTCTCAAGTTTCTAACCAAATATCTGTCTTTCTATTCTAGTTCACAACTCCTATTTATAATACCCTACTTCTCCTCATTTACAAATATGCCTCTCCTTTTACTCTATTTACTAACACTATAATACTAACAAAGATTGTATCATTTACCTAGTGCGGTTAAGGCTCAATAGCTTGCATGATGATTTGCATGTGTACTTAGGTTCCAATCCCAATAAGGTTGCTTTTCAGTGCTGCCTACATAGTGTAAACTATACATAATCATTGCATAGGCCTTTTAAGGGTTCATGTGCTGAGAGGTAGCCTGCCCAATTTCAATCACGCCCCTCATCACCCAAAAAAGGGGGAATGAGGTATTTATAATATTGATTAAGAATTATCGGCACAATGTCTGAATCTATTGATTTTATTTTTCACGTAGAATCAAATCATCTCATACTTCAGTATTAATAGATTCCTATACTGTTTCTATAGACAACTGTATGTGTTGGTCCTACATTGAAGGCAAGCTTCATTAGTTTCTTTGAGAAAGGGTATTTCTTTAGGAATTACTGTTTGATAGTAAAGCTGGATCAGATCTTATTCGACCCAGTTAATCTTGTGCTCATCAAGCTTGTGGATTGTATTACACCCTGTTTCTGGGAAAAAGCTTGACTATTGAGCTAGATGAAATGTTTTAGAAAACGGAAAATTTCATGCAAACCTGTATTTCCTGCTGTTTCTCTATGGGTTAACATCTCTGTTGTTTGAACTTTGAACTGCCTCATTATGATGGGGTCTTTTACCCTTGGTGAACTTTGTATCTCTATAATTTTGTGTACTTAACTTTTATGCGTAATACTCTAGTTCCTGAAAGTGAAAAAGAAAAACAAAAAAACCCTTTATTGATAATACTGAAGGACTTGACTTTCTCTTAAGTTTGCTTTGTAAAATTAATTACCATGAAAAATATTGTTAAGACACTATGTTGGACACATGCTTAATGATGTTCCCATAATGATTATTCATGGTTGATGGTCTTTGTAAGGTAACGGTGTGGTATCTGACTGTAATCTTTCCCAATGGCTCTGAAATGGCATTTTTTCTGTCCATAGTCAAAAGATTCATAAACATAGATGATAAGGTTTCTGGTGCAGTGCTGCACATTTTGGAGGTTCATGATGCTTTAATATACTCTGGAAATCTAAGCTTGCATAGTGGTATGTGCATCTTTTGGTTTGTAGGACAATATATAGAAATATGTGATGTGCTGATAAATGCTGTAACTGCCTTTTTCTTAACTGTCTAGGCAATAATCCTAAACTCCTATTGTCTATCCAAGTAAGGTGATAACAGGTAAAAACTATTCAAGTGTATAAGAATGTGAAAGTTTCTTTTTCTTTTGTTTCTCTAACGAGTGCCTTCATACTTACACCAAATTTTTTATGTATATTTTACCAACTCTACCTGTTCTGTTAACAAGTAATGTGATTTTTTACATGATAGTTTATGCTTTTCTTCTGGAGTACAAACAGAGGCTCAAGATAGGGTTATACACCATACTTCTGGAGAAATTGAGATTTTCTTGCAAATTTATACTAACCAAAATACTGGATAGGACCATGTTGTGGCATATGCTTATCCAAGCAATTGATTCATGCCACCATTCTCTTGTGACGTTGTAATTAGGTCCTAGAAACAGAGTTGGGGTTGTCTCGTGAACCTGGCATGTCAATTATGTTTGACTTGTAATTGCATTCATTATTTGAGGATATGTTCTTTTTTTAATCAAGTAATTTATTACCTATCTCTACAAAGATCATTTCCCTAGAAGTTCTAGCAAGGATATTCACCTGCATTTAGTCGTGTATCTTAGACATTACACTGGTGTAATACCTGTATGAGAAAGTTTAAGCAAAAATCTCGATATTATAATGAATCTTGGTTGTTTCATTTGTCTATTGGTATTTTTACATTTAATTGGTTCTAATTGTTCTGTTACAATGATAGGATTCTCTGGAGCTCATGAGCTTCACAGGGGATTACAAGAACACCCTTCTGATTGAAACCAAATTCCACCTCTGCTGCTTCTATTAGCTTCAGAAAGGGTGGCGTGTGAGATATCGTAGTGAAACAAAGAATTTCTTGCTCTCAACATTATCCATGGTGATGACTGAAAAGTGACCATCTTTAACAGAGGTCATCCTTGCTTTTTGCTGGTTCTATTGAGGTCTCTGCCATGAAAACTGAAAAGTTTCTGAAAACCCTCATGCAGTTTCTGCATCACATTCACAAACCTTGAAGTTGAGCTACATTTTCTCCAGCACTTTGTCATCTATCCCTTCTGTTTTGAGAAATTAAGCCTTCTCATTCTCACCATACTTGGAGCAGAGTACGTATGTATACTTCTGATACTGCTATGAGAAAGCAGCATACTTATATAAAGAAGAGTGGCATTTCTGATGAGAATGTCATTAAATGCTTGCATGTGAGCTTCTTCCTCATAGCAGTTGACATCACTGGGTGGTCGTTTATGGGAACTCCCACTTGCCTCTCAACTCGAGGCAGAGAAATTGGTCATTGTAGATGTTGATTCTTTTTTGTTGTTTGTAGGAATATTTCCTACATACTTGTTGGATGTTCTTTTTCAGAACTTTTTTTTAGATGACTACAAAATTTTCGTGATATAGGAGAAGAGAGCTTCACAACAGGTCATTATGGCGTACAAATCTATACAATGTGCTTTGCCTCGGGAGGGTTCTCTTTGTTGCTGCACATTGACAGGGCATGTAGGCCACAGAAAAGAGGAGGACTAGTCACTGCTGTTGATAGGGGTTTGCGGAATTTTAGGCTGGGGACCAGGGAGGAACTAGAGCCTGGAGGATATTTTAGGGAAGTACATGCGGGACAGTGATACATTCATGCATTTGACTCAAAGATATTTGTGGGTCGTTATCATAATTTACTGCAGCAGCAAACCGTTCAACATGATCCGTACAATGAAATGGAAGCTCTGCATGTAATCCAATTCCTTCGTTCCTTGTATTTCCGCCATTGCAATTCCATTTCATGACAATTTGAACCACAGAAGTAGTGTGAATGTCATGAAAATACGTTGCAGAAAGATATCCTTTCTTTCTTGAAAGCGTGGTCATGGGTTTTGGCAACATTTTCTGTCGAAAAGCGTCTCTTTGCATGTACATACATGATACGTGAGTACGTTTGCCTCTATGCTTTTACCGCCCAACATTTTCATGTCAGCTTTCGGGGCCCTGTTAACGATTATTAACGCTATCCTCATTGTGTGGTCAGTCTGGCGCCTGATCTTTTGGCACTAGTTATATATATACATACATACATACATTATATATGTAAGAAGAAGAAAAAAAAAAGGAAACAGTCTACCTAAAATTTAAACCTATAACATCAATAGAATTGTATATTTGTAGAATCTTATGCTTAAATTTATGATTCTGTTAAAGGGTTTGGATTTGATCGATCTTGCTTATGCTTTAATTAGGAGAGGTCTTAAATTGTAAACTAGAACTATACAATAATCATGGTTTAAAACAAGATAAACATATAAATAATGCAAACAAATTTCGTGCAATGTAATCTCAAAATACAATATTTTAGATATTTTATGTATATATTTTTAATTTCAATTCTGCAAAAAAAGAACGGTGAAATTTTATTTGCAATTGATCAACTTTTCTTCTAACTATGTCTGTTCTAGAAAACATGCAGATCTTTACTTTTGAATCGTCTTCAGTGTATTTCTCTACCTTCGGTTCTTTTTGTTCTTTTATTTTCGGTGACTGTTAGATTTTATTGCTCTTCTTTATCTGTAAATGCTTTGAACATATTTAATTTCGTTAGTAAATCATTACTTTTAATCAGTTCGTATCGGTTTGAAATTATAGCCTAATGGTTTTTCAAATGCTGGATTTTAAATAGATAAAAGTTTTGATGAAAAACCAAATAAAACCTTAATTGTTTCCTGAATAATGAAAGATTTGATATAACATGTTAACGTAATAGAGTTCAATAGACAACTGCACTTGTGCGCAAATCGCAATATACAAGTCAGAACTAGATGGGTATGAAGAAGAACTAAGAAACAAGCATTTATAATCTTTAAAAATACTTTGATGCCACAAATTTTCATTTTTATATTCCACTGCAGTTCTAGACAAGGGAAAAAAAAAAAAAGAATAAAGTAAAATAGAAAAGAGATTGTACTCCTTTGATCTAACACTTAATTGCTAACACTAACAGTAGTTTTTAAATTCCGTCTGGTTGATGTATGATATAAAAAGAAATTAATATAACAGTATTAAAATTAAGAAAAACTTACCAACATATTCTAAGATATTTTTGCTACATCAGGTGCTCATTTTTATGAACTTAAAAGGTTATTGTACCTTCGTGGTCTAAAGGAGTACTGTCTCAAGGAGTATCTTAAGAGCCTTTTCTAGAATCCATTGTAATGCAGAATTTACCATATAAACACAAATATTATGCCCCAATTGGTGGTAGATGAGTCAAATTGTTCATATACTACTCAAATTCAGTCGGATATTTCCAGTTTGACTAAAAATTAGTTAAGTCGAGATCGAGCTAAAACTACTCAAGTAATTTATTGATAAAAATTGAATTTCACAATGTTTAGCTCGATTAACTTGCAAACTTAATCAAGTTTATAATCTAACTCAAGTCAAGTTTAAATATTAATCAAATTTGAATTGAGCATAAATATTGAATATTTTCTTTAATTAAATCTAACCTAAATGAGCTTTAAATCAATCAAAGTCGAGCTCATTAAGTATCATTCATTTTCAATCAAGCTCGAAATTATACCATCTAGATTCAACCGGTTTACACCCAAACCGCAATTCAAATATCAGATATAAGAAACATAGCAGCTACTGAGTGCTAGAATTCCACAGCAACTCAAACATTACCACGGACTTATGGGGCAATTAGTACATTGTTATGGTTCCATTGAGGTCTTTTATACAACCAGCCCAAGTACCTACTTACTTTCCAATCACTTTCTTTTCCATTTTCCTGCCACTTCCCTCCACCTTAACCCAATCTAAAGAACAAAAACATATGGTTCAACAAAAGAAAATAGCTGTAATTACAACAAAAAGGGGAGCTAAACTGAAACATCAAGAAAAATAAATCATGAAGTAAAGGAAATCCACTGTCTTCTGCTGTGTGAGAGGAGAAAAATGTTCCAACATATGAATTCCGCAAGAAAAACATTAATAATAATTATAAATTGCATTCGCAACCAAATACCAGATTTGGACTAAATTCTAAATTATGCAACCAATGGTACAAGGAACATTTATCATGCTAATGGTTTACAAATCTTCGTAAAGTAAACTATTTTGAGTTTGTCCAAGAATTTAAAGGGAGAATTCTCCTCCTGCTTCATGCAAAAGAAGATATCCCTTCAAATACATCCTTGGAAACATTAAACACTGGAACAACTTGACAAACACTCACTGTTTCAGCTTCAACTCCACCTGAGAGGGGAATACTTTGCCACGGTGGTTGAAAATCATGAAGTCCAGGTTCTCAGGAAGAGTCACTATCCTGCAACATAGAAATGGTATATCAGGAATAGAATTCCCTTCTGGACGAACTTGGATACTAGACCATCAATTATGCCATTTCTGTCCACAGAGTCCAGTTGAAAAGAGAATTCAGACATAAGACCACTGACAGATTCACAAATACCACTAAGTTAAACATAATGCGTGTGCTCTATTTCAATCACATAACTAAATAAAACAACCCTGATAGGACAGTGCTGACTCATGACACTGCATTTTCCTTCTTTTACTTGTGCTCATTCCTCCATTCCCATTCTCATTTTTATTTTTCTATTCTCACTCTATACCTCCATCTTCATATGGCCATCATCTGAAGAAGGATCTAGAAAATGCTCTTTCACCCACAAGGAAACTAGGCTCCAACAACCAATCAAATTTATAGAGCAAGGAGGAGGAGAGAGAGGAGCAGTAGGGTGGAAGAGTGCTGCTGTCTAACCTAATATGGTAATGCACCTGTAAAGCAGCAAGATATTGCTATTTAATGTGGTCCACCCTCAGGATTTTCACTGGCTGATTTAGCTTTGCTGACTTAAAAAAGTAATTTATGACAAACTTTCATAAAATTAATTTCAATATGCAATGCAGAAGAAACTAAGTAGCTGCCAACACCAGCAGGATAAGGAAAGGCGGACGGTGAAAACATGACTAAATGCTAATAATGAGGTTTACTAAAGACTTCTTTCTACATGCATCACAACTGCAAAGGATTTCCCCCTCAAGAAGCAGGTGTGCAGTTGCAAATGAAACAATATTACCAAAGAAGTTTGATTTCCTATAATTAAAACACCATGTTAAACAAGAGGCTCTGTTTTTGTAAAATAAAATTTCCACCAAGGGTCCATAGAATAAAAATCCTAAAATATAAGGAATAAATACAATGCTAGTGGTTCAAATCATACATTTTGCAATTTACAGTCAAAATTTTGCATATTTGCAATTTTGTCTCATCTTCAAAAATGTTCTTGTATCTCTATTGCAAATGGAAGATCAATCCAGACCAAAAACATCCATGAGTTGTTTTATGACCACTCTTATTGATCAATTTCCATCATAACATCAACCTATGCACCAAAGAGAAATATTTGCAAAGTTGAGGCATGAAATTGCAGACACAGACACTTTACTCTGAATTGCAAAAAACATGCAGACTTAAATTTTTACTGTAATTATCCCTAAAACACAATAGTTTCCTAGCAAAATACCACCTGGTTGCATAACCTGCATGTATGAGAAGTTCGCATTTCACAATGCCAATACAAGATCCATGATAAGTAGTCTAATGTCACAGAAGCAGTATAAAACTCTCCAGCAAGTAGAAAATCCTTAATTCCTCTCTCTCTCTCTCTCCCCTGGCCATTTAGAATCCTTAATTTCTATTGATATAGGAAGCAAAGGAAATGCAAGCCGAAGGATATGTATGCAAGCAAATATGGACCTAACATAATAATTAAATGAAACACTTACAGATCCATTACTAACATTACTGACCATAATGGCTTAAATAACATAGCTTTTTAAGAATTTATTTTATCTATAATCCGAAAAGAAGAAAAGAGATAAAATAAGTTAGATGATGCTGATGCCAAGCAAAAAAGCAATTAAGCCTTTATGAGTGACACCCTCATCAGTATAGCTCCATGCGAATCAATTGACAACACCTCAACAAAAGATGTGATAGGGATTGTTACTGTTGATAATGTTAACTTCCTCGTCCAATGGCAGATACTCAGATAATATGAATGAAAGTTAAATGCATCTAATACACCGTGTATATGCAATGATTGACCAATACAAATACACTACCTACCACCTTTGCTATGGGAGAATTTGATTTCATCTGAAAACAATAATTCTATTCCAACAGATAAGGGATTATTAATATCTTTCACAGTAGTGTAGAATACAGTCCAACACCACACACATCACACATATAGCAATGACAAATCAAGTGAAAAAATGATCAAATAAATAGTCCCACCTATTCTCTTCGGAATCGGGATGAATAGAAAGGAATTTTCCAGGCACTGTCAATGCAGCACACAAACATAGCACAAATCCAACTAGCAATTCAGCAAGAACCTGAAATTCACAAACCGACCAAAAACATGAAAATAGAAACTTCAACAACGGAACAAATTAAACATCGATAAAGCCAAACAGAAAAGGGGTGAATTGAAATTACGTTTAGGGGAGGACCAGAAAATTCTTCCTCCATGATCTTCAACCATCCTCTATCTAAAACCCCGAAAGAGAAAAGGATAAAAGTTAAGAAATCGAGATATCGATAGATCAAAATGTATGATTCAGGGAAGCTTTCGACGGGATTACTTACATTGGATAGTGGAATAAGCAGCGTGGAAGAGAATCAGAACACCAAAAACCCCAATTGTGAACCCAACGCCCATCTTTAAAATCTGAACCCTAACCGATTTGGGGATTCAATTGGAAACCAGAATTAGGATTTCTTCCAGGGCTAAGGGTGCGATCTTGATGATTTGTCGAGGGCTCGGACTTCACGGTGTGTGCGAGTGAGAGAGGAAACGACTTCGTTGTTGATATTTGCTTTGAAGCTCAATTTGATTTCATGAGGCTCATGGGCCTTTGGAGCTAACGAATCGGTTTTGGGGACTTGTCACCGAAAATCACCGGTTCACTATGAGTCCACTGTAATATCTATATCATTATAGTTAAAAAACGTTAAGTAACCTTATTTTTTAAAATTATTATTTAATTTTCAATCTTATAATATATAATAAAATCATTTCTTATATCAATTACTAATTAATTTAATAAAAATATATTTATTAATTACTTTATATATGTATTTTTTTTCAATCACTTTTTCTTTCTATATTATACATCTTTTCTCTATATTTCTTAGTCTTACTTTCTCACTTATATCACAACTTTCCTTACCTAAAAACTAAAATCGTATTCTCTACATGACAAAAAAAAATCTATTAAAATTTTGTTCATTGCACTAATAAATTTAGTTCATACACACCCAATATAAGTGCACATTTGCTAATAAATTTGTTCATTGCATTAATGAATTTAGTTCATACACATGTAATGTGACTACATGTTTGCTAACAAATTTTGCTCTTATGTTAATAAATTTATTTCATGACAAATGCAACATAAGTATGCATCTACTAGTAATTTATAATTTAGGCTCACAACCATACTTTTTCTATTTAACATTTCAAATATAGTGTGTATTGGAAAAATGGCATTGGTTGTTTAATCTTTTTTAATGATACTTCTTTATAAATATGCATTCTATAAAAAGTGTCTAATGAACAACTTTTGGAAGACCACCATTATTTATAAAAGATCTTTTTAAATGGTATTTCTCTATAAATATGCATTATTTTTATTGTATTTATTCTATTTTATATATTGTTCATACTTGATATTGTGCTACTTTAAGCATAAGCCCTTAAGACTACGCTGCCTTACTTAAATTCAAGATAGCCTAATTTGATTTCCCTAAAGTATTAGTCAAGCTATCTCAACTTAATCTGACCACTTGGATCAATTTGAAATCTATTATAATTCGAACTTTCTCAATAAATCCTTGGCTAAACTCCTAAGCTCAACTAGGGCTTACTAAGTCATGCATTAGTTTCCATAAGAACCTGGAACAGGTCAAGATAAAGACCTCAAGGACTTGGCTCCTAAGCCTAAGTTAGTTAAGCTTAGCCCATGTATTTAAATATTCAAATAAAGATAGGCACAAACAACTCAACAGTTATTGCATTACCCTTTTGCAAAATTTAGCACATGGTCTAAGTGGTTTAACTATCACATAGAGATGGTTTGCCTTTTCAACTATAAATATTGGATAAGGCCAATGGATGAAGCTCTCTTGACTCTCTTTCCTTTTCTACATACATTTTTAAGACCTTTTTTTTTTTTTTTTTTTTTTTGCTTTTTCCATGCATCTTATCTGACTTAAACATTAGAGTATAATGGGACCTAGCTCTCTAATCGTCATCTTGACCTCTTCACCCATTACCTATGCTCGACTCCAAGGCTTCCAAGGTTTAGCCAAGCGAGTTCTATCTAAGTGATTGGTTGAAGACCAACTGAAGTACTTAGATAGTACTTGCTTAGCTAAGCCATAATTCTCTCTCTACCCATTCCAACTTCTATATACTCATTCAAACTGTCGAGTACTCAATAAAGCTTCTTGTCGATTACCCCGACAGCTAGGTAGGTGCCCTAGTTAGTGGCTGACTTGTTTGCTTAACCTCCAACCTGCATCAGTTTGGCCATACTTGATTCTTACTCTCTCTCCGCATAAGATGCAACTTAGCATACTTTCCCAATGGATTTTTTACATGCATCCATTCCTTTTTTTCGTGCAAGTCATAAATTGTACTATTGTTCATTTTGTCTTATGCCATTTTTATCCATTTTATATAATTCTAAGATAGTTTTAGGACAACTCTACATTTGTAAATTTACATTTATCCCTTTTTGCTCTACAAACTTACTATAAATAGATATAAGGAATGTAAGTTAGCATCATCTTTATTCTCTAAAAATCAAATATATACTTCTTGTTTTCTTGTGAGTCATTTCTCTAAGTTAACACCTTTACTCTTATTAATTTCCAATAGTAGTTAGGGAAATTATGGTAAGTAGACCTTAGTCCATTTCTTGTGAGTCATATTAAGCTATGGGTTAAGTTATGTTAGACCTTTGCAGTGAGTCATATCCATGTGGGTTGCTTCACATTAGCTATAAATGTTTAGCTTCCACTAATTCTTTCTTCGATGCTTTAAAGGATAAATTCCACTAAGGTAATCTTTAGTGATAACTCAACTCTTGGAGACACCATAGAAACTTTATATTGGAGCTTGAGGGTAACCAAGAGAGCTTTAAGTGAGATTTTTTTGTGTCACTGAGTGTTTCGAGTAGCTGCAGTAGTGATCGAAGTAGTATTTAAAGTTGTATTGTATGATGGTATGCTTAAGTTTCATTTAAAAGTTGCTAGGTTGTTGGTTACATTTGTTGCTTATTTTAGAAGAACTATGGTTATGGTTGTTGGCGAAAATGTGGAATCCAAGTGCTCATGGTGGAATGATAGATGCGAAGAGTAATGTTGATGACTTTAAGAGGCAAGGCCAACAAACCCCATTGATGAAAGATGAGCAAATTTAAGATTTGACTACCATTGCTGGCTAAATTGGCTATGAGCATACATACATTGATGGATACCTAACCCATTGAGGCTATCTATGCTAAGAATTGAGCTATCCCAAGTCAATGCTAAATGCAAGGAATTGGAATCCAAGCTAATAATGCTATTCTTAATGATAATGTATACTTAGCTAAGAATGACCCAACTAGAGGAGTAGAGTAAAGAGCTTGGAGAAGGATCGAACGTAAAGGAATAGTTAGGGAGAATGAAGAGGAAGAAGATGAAGATGATAATTTCTATGAATTTGAAAATAGAGGTGCCCGAGCTTTAAGGGGCATAGACAATATGACATTAAAAATCTATAGCTTCTCTAGAAGTAGCAATGTTGACAAGTACTTTCATTGGGAGGAAAAGGTCTAGAAGATCTTCGATTGCCATGATGATGAAGACTTCGTGAAAGTGAGGTTAACCACCTTAAAGTTTATAGGTTATGTAACGATGTAGTAGATGAAGTTATAAACCACTCGATAACGAGATGGCTTACGTAAGATTCAAACTTTAACGGAAATGATGTGAGTTATAAGGGGTAGATTCATACTCAACCATTATGACCAGGATACCTTCAAGAAGCTCTAAGAGTTGAGACAGGGAATAAGAGTGTAGATGAATATGTGAGAGAACTCTTAATGCTCACAATGAGGTGTGATGTTGAATAGCTCAAGGCCAAAACTATCTCCAAATTCATATCCCATCGAAAATATAACATAAACCATGTTGTTGAAGTCAACGAATTGAATCACTAGATGAGGCCATCAGAGTTATGCAAAAGGCACCAAAGGCAAAGGCATATCCAACCTAATCGAACTCTTATGGTTCAAGTTGTCTCCTAGGGCTGGCCTAGTTTTAGAAAACTTAAGACAAGCAAATAAATGGACTGATGTGGTCCAAACATTAACTAACCTGATGATGTTGGAGGAAAGGCTAGAATGCTTTAGCTCGAGCTAAAGAACGATGTTAGGTAGAGCTTTGGTTGCAAAACTAAGGAGATCAAGTGTTTTGATTTTAAACATATGGCTAGTCAATATCCAAACCATCGAGTAATGATCATAAGGGTAAAATACCCTACATTAAAGTCAAAAGTGTAGAAGAAGAAGATTAATGAAGGGGACTAAGGAAGTAGAGGGTATCCTGCAAGAACTCCAGGATGACCCTAAGGCAATAATCTAACCTGAGCAAAGTTAGTTATTAAGCATATAGTGTGACATACAATCAATGTTACACTATCTAATGAGAATGAAAAGAGGGAAATTTTGTTCTACACTAATTGTAGAGTGAAGGGAAGCTTATGTACCATATTTTTCAATGGAGGGAGCTATACCAATATCGTTGCCCAGTCCTTAGTCAACAAATTAGAGTTACCAATTATCATATACTCCTAACCTTATAAGCTTCATTGGTTACATGAGAAGAGATCTTTGCATGTCACAAAGCAAGTAAGGGTGTCGACCTCCAAAGGAGACAGATATTAGGATAAGGTGGTATGTGACGTCCTATCAATGTATGCATAGCACATCCTTTTGGCCCAACCTTAGCTCTTTGATTTAAAGGTGATCTATGATGGATACAAGAATACATATATATTACACAAGGATGGGAAGAGGATTATATTGTCCCTAATAAGCTCAAAGGAAGTGTAAGAAGCCTAAGATCAAATTTCTCAAGCTACTAAGAAGTAGTCTTTAGTGCTTACCTAAGCTGAATTTGTAGAAGCAATTAGGTTGTGTCAATCTTTGTTTCTACTTATCAAACAACTTTTAGAGTTAATGGAATTGGAGACCTTACTTGAAGAGGCATAGAAGCTATTAAAAGAGTTTAAGGACTTGTTCCCTATAGAGTTGTGACTACCTCGATGAGAGGGATTAAGCATTGCATAGATCTCTAGAAGTGGCCCTACTAATAGGCTAGTCTATAGGCTCAAACCTCGAGCAAGTTATCGAGTACAAAACAATAAGTAGATTAGCTTATTAACAAAGGGTCTATTCAAGAGAGCATGAGCCCTCTATGCCACACCAGCTTTACTAGCTCTTGAGAAGGATGAATCATGGCGCATGTGCATAGATAATTGGGCCATAACCAAGTTTACCATCAATATTCAATACCCTTTACCTCGGTTGGATGACATGCTGGATTAGCTTTATGGTGCATGGATCTCTTCAAAGATCAACTTGAAGAGTGGCTATCATTATATCTATATGAGGACAAGTAATGAATCAAAGATGGTGTTCAAGACAAAGAATGACCTTTATGAATAGATAGACATGCCATTTGGCTTAACGAATGCACTGAACACTTTTATGAGAATTACAAATCATGTATTGAGATCCTTAATAGGTAAGTATGTGATAGTTCATTTCGATGACATCGTAGTGTATAGTGGAAACCTCATTGCCCATGTTGAGCACTTAAGAACTGTCTTTTATACTCTCTAAGTCAAGTAGTTGTTCAAAATTCTAAGGAAGTGTACATTCAACCTTTTATCAAAGAGAAACAAAGTTCTTTAAATATGTTGTGTCAAATGGTAGGACCTAAGTTGACAAGCAGAAAATCTAAGTTGTGTTCAAATGGTCAAACTTGAGCTCCGCAACAAATGTAAGATGTTTGTATGGTCTTGCTTCATTCTATAGAAGATTCATTGCAATTTTAGTACTATTGCAGTGCCATTAACCAAGCTAACCAAGAAAAACTCGAAGTTTAGGTAGATGAAGAGAACTTAGTAGAATTTTGAGCAAATCGAAGAGAAATTGATGATAGCTACTATGCTAACCTTACTAGATTTGACAAAGTGTTTAAGTTAGAATGTGATTCATCCAGAATGGGTATTAGTATAATGCTAATGTAAGAGCAACAACCTATTGCATATTGGAGTGAAAAGTTAAGTGGGGCCACCATGAACTATTTTACTTATGATAAAGAATTCTTCTCTCTCATCTAGGATCTTAGTATATGGCAACACTACATGTTACTTCATAAATTCGTCATCCCAAACAACTTAGCCAAAGAGTTGCTTGTTTGAGAACCATATGCTTGAGATTTAGCTAAAAACTTAGGGAGAAAAGGACATACAAGCTACTAAAAGAGCATTCCTTTTAGCCAAAGATAATGAAGAATGTTCACAAGGTTTTGGAAAGGTGCAAAGTTTGTAAGTGAGCTAAGGGAAGGAAGGAACTATACAGTGAATGCATACCCCTATTTATACTTGACTAATCATGGACTGATCTCAGCATGGACTTTATGCTCAGTTTACCCAAAACAGCTTAAAAACATTATTGAATTATGGTGGTAGTCAATTAGTCAACAAGATGAGCCATTTCATTCCTTACATTAAGATGAATGATGCTTTGTCTATTGCTAATCTCTTCTTGCAGGAAATAGTGCACATATATGGAGTTCCTCAAAGCATAGTGTTAGTTTGGGATTCTAAATTTACAAGCTTCTATTGGATGGTGCTACGAAGTAAGCTTAGCACAAAGCTAATGTTCAACACTTCCTAACCCACCCACCCCCTAGATGAACAAGCAAACTAAGGTGGTTAACAAAACATTAGGGGCTTTATTTCGAGCTATTATAAGCAGAACTTGAGTGATTGGGACACATTCTCGCCAATAGTAAAGTTTGCATACAATTAATTTACCTATAGCTTCACTAGAAAGTCACCTTTTGAAGTTGTTTATGAAGTCAATCTAAGCTTTCCCCTGTATATGATAACTTAGCTAACCTAAAAGGGAAATAATTTACAAGGAGTATAATGAGCTTAGGTTTTTCATAAGCTAAATCAAAAGGTTGCCAAACAGTTAGCTAAGGCTGTAGTGATATAAAAAGAACTTGAAAACAAGGGGTGGAAGGCTATCACTTTCAATCCTAACGACTTAATTTGGGTCTAATTGAGCAAAGGATGGTTCCCAAGTAGGAGGGTTAACAAACTTTCACCTCGAGCAAGCGGACCATTATAGGTAACTAAAAGATCAATGACAAGGCTTATGAGCTAGGGTTGCCTAAAGGGTATGGCATGTCCCCGACCTTCAACATAGTCAACTTGACTCCTCATGTGCCTAAAGATGATGAAGATTAGCTCATTGAAGCCAAATCTTCAACACCTATAGGGAGCTAACGGGCCCCCAACCTTGCCAACTGTTGTCTTAACCTCTAAGCTCATCACTAGAATTCGACTTGAAGGCCTCTAGGGTTTACCTAAGTGAGTTCTATCCAAGCAATCGGCTAAGGATGAGCTGAAGTACTTAAAAGGCTTGTCCTTACATCCTTTCTTTACTTGCTCCAACTTCCATGTACTTGTCTAAGCTGCCAAGCACCTAATAGAGCTTCTTACTAACTACCGTAATAACTCAACAAGTGGTAAGAGTAGCTCGTACTTTGTTCTAGAAGTGATTGCCTACCTGTTCTAAGGTTCCCTAATCAATGCCCAACCTATTTGGCTGACCCCCAACCTACATTAGCTTGATTGAACTTGATTCCTACTTTCTCTTTGTAGAAGATACAACCTTGCATACTTTCTTAGTGGATTTTTTACATGTATCCACTACTTTTTTTTTTTCTATGCAAGTAAGAGATTATACTGTTATTCTATGTCTTGTATCATTCTTACCTTGTTTATTTAATTCTAAGATAGTTTTAGGACATTTCTACATTTTTAAATTTACATTTATCCCTTTTTCCCTTAAAAACTTGCTGTAAATAGCTTCAAGGGATGTAAGTTGAGATCATCTTTCTTCTATGAAAATTGAGTATATACTTCTTGTTTTCTTATGAGCCATTTCTCCAAGTTAACACCTTTACTTTTAGCAATTTCCAACAATAGTTAAGGAATTGTAGAAGTGGACCTTTGTCCATTGCTTAAGTCATATCAAGTTGTGGATTATATTGTGTTAAACCTTCATAATGAGTCATATCTGTATAGGTTATTTCACATTAGCTACAAGTGTTTAGCTTCCATTGATTCTTTCTTTGATACTGCAAATGACACATCCTACCAAGATAAGCCTTAGTGATAACTCAACTCCTAGATGCACTAAAGTGACTATACCAAACACCTTAGTTCCCTCTTTAGCCCATTTCTTCTCTTTTAAAAGCAATCAACCACAATTTGAAGATCAAGGAACAACATATATATTCTATTATGTATACGTACATACATACACATATATATATACATAAATTTAAAAGGCTTTTGTTCATAATATCTTTCAGTATTATTAAACATTAGTCATTAGTTTCTTTCCGTTAAAGCATTTGAGTAATAGCATTTAATATTTTCAAAAGGTCATACCTCTCTTTGTAGGATTTTAATTTTTAATTATAATCCTATTTGATAAGTATAAAAAGTGCAATATCATAATCTCTTTTAATATTACAAAATCTACAAAAAAAATTAAGGTATAGTAAGGAATGAAGATCCTCGTGAAAACGTAGAATTTCTCTGTAGAAAGCTACGTAATGAATAATTGCACTACATTCCAAAAAGGTTATAATTTAAAACCTATAGCAACAATATATCCCTATTTAAAAATGTAGTTGCAGGGAGTCTTCCCTATAGAAAGCCAAGTAGCAAATGTCACATTCCCATACCTATTATAACACTACATCCCAAAAACAAAGGGTAGTTAGTACTATATTGAAATGTACCTTTACTGAGGTATGTCCCTATGGGAACCCATTTTAATTTTTTTTTAAATACTTTCTACAAGGACATCTTCATGTAGAAAACTGAAATTTAAAGAAAAAAACAAAGATTCTTTTATCTTAAAAAAGAATTGAGATATAGAAATATTTAATTTCATTTTCTTGTAAAAAAAAAAAAACTAAAAGAAATTTGTTCAAAATCTTTTTGAAATTCGAATATATTGGGTAAAAAATTCAAAAACAAAGGAAAAATAATAAACATGATATTGAACAACATTTAGACCCATATTTCAATAATTTTTATTTTTGAATTTTCAAAAAATGCAATAAAACTTTTTGATTAAACAATTTAGATTTTAATAATCACTTACAACAAAAATAATTGCACTAACCAAAATAATTGTACTAAAAATTTTACACCATATATACTTGCTTTTTTTGGCCCGTTTGCACAATTGTACCCTTTCCTTAATCAAATTTACATAAAATTTTGTACTAAAAATATAAAGGAAAAAAATATTATATTATATAATAATAAGTAATCCATCTCCAATTACATTTAACACCTACATATATCGTTCAACAAAAAAGGCACCTCAACTAACAATGTAAGTATCAATTTAAATTCACGATAAGAAAATAAAAGGAAAAGAAAAAACACCAACTTTCTTTCACATATAATACTATGAACATACACGAATCTATATTATAGACAATTATAGAAATAATGACTATTAAAAACATATATAAGATCATTAAATAAATTGTATATTTTATCACCAGTATATGCTCCCATATTCTCCCTTACAATACAAAATTTAGATATAAATTGTAAAAATTTCAAAAGAAAAAAATTAAGAACCAAGCAAACATGAATAGAAAGAGAAAAATAGAGAGATGTAAAAGTGAGAACAATATATTTGGCATAATATTTGGTTAAATCTTGTCCTTATTGAATTGTAAGTGGTAGAGAAAATGTTACACCCCATATTCACTAGTGGTGTGACAATCCATCACATGTAACACTAAGGTATTGTATGCTTAGGGCTTACATAAATTCAATATGAGTTTCTATCCATTTTTCATTTATCAAAACATGATTAATTTTGTGTAATTATAAAAGCAAAAGGATTTTAAAATCTAAACAAAGAGGAATTGAAAATACTAAAAAGGCATCACTCTAAAGAATTCCACTTTGGCTTGCAAGCCCACAAGGATAGATAAGCCTATGGGCTCAAAACATAATAAAAGCCTTAAAAAGAGTGTGCAAATACTAATAAAGTCATCCACAAATTATGAGGTCTCAAAAGTTACCTACGATGGTAACACTTTGCCAAAGGTGCAATAACAAATATATAGTATGATAGTAAAGGAACACAAAACATGTTAAATACGCCTCAACACTTAAAGTCCTCAAATAAATTGAAATCTCCCAAATCATCAAAAAATGTGATATGGATGGGTCTTGATGTGGATGGACACACATGAGTCTATCATGCAAACTCAAGGTAAGTCCTAACCCAAGATGGCTAAAAAGCTACATGGCTTAAGTTAAGCTTGTCTCATGTACAAATGTCTTGATATTACTGACTAGACACCTCACATACTTAGAACTAACTTATTTAGTAGGAGCTAATCCTAAGGCTTCTCGCTACTAGCCTTAGCTTAAGAAGAAGCTAAATAAGAGAAACTTGAACTAGGTTTACAAAGCAAACACAAGCACAAGGAAACAAAATGAGGATCAATATTACTGATGAGGATAATTTTGGAGATTACATTAGTTAGGCATTTATATTACCCATTTAAGACAATTCCTAGATTATGATAATTTACTAAGAAAGGCATTATACTTAAAAAATGTTACAAAGTAACATAATGGTCAAAATAGGAAAGTAACAAAGGAATATTTTGCATAATAGTACAATATTAGGAGGAAGGAGGGACTTGTGTCGACAACTCAGGCTGTGGTCCAAGTTGTGATGACCAAGCTTCTAGATGGGAAGTGAGTAGTAGGTTAGTAGTTGACATTCCCTATTGGAGTGTGACAATTCGATACTTGAGTTGGATTAGTTGGGTTAGCATCACGTCAAAGAGCTTAGCACTGGATTGGTTGAGCTATTGGTTTACTTGGCCGAGCTATTAGCCATGTCCCCACCATGGTAGTTTAGTAACCTATATACCTAGTTCCAAGCGACCTTGGTAATTGTATTAAGTCTGTCTACTCGAGAGATTGGCAACTACTCAAGAGACTTTAAGTATGCCAATAGATCAACATGGGGGGATCTAGTCTTCCCTCAAGTTTAACGGATAATTGTGGTAAGACCATAGGTACAAGAAAATATTACAAGACCTCGACTCCCGTCAACATGCATTAAAATGGGGATTATATTCAAAGTTAATAGGATACTCATAGTCACTTGAAAAAGAAGAGGAATGAGACTTTGAAGAGACTTAGTATGATAGCAACCACACTAATCATACCACATGTCATAGGGTTTAGGTTTCTAATATAACATGCAATAAAAATTTAATTACTCTTGCTTAAATATAAGGTTAACAACTAGCAAGGGAATACTCATGGTTCTGGAAAATCGAGGAATTCAAACTCTAACCCTACTACAGTAGGCGTCAAGGGTTGGTGGGTATATCCAACCATCTCATTGCCTATCAGGAACCCCCATAAAGTAGTATAGGTCGTTACAAACAATTTACTGCCATCGAGCTCAACTTGATCACTCCTCGTTTATATCTTAAAAACTACACCACTATACCGGTGTAGGCTATGCTACTTTGAGATGCCACATCATCGTAGTAACCTATGGCTAATGACATATGAACACTTTTGGCACACCACACTAGCCCATGGTGCCTAATTACCATGTCATCCTAAAATTATAGGCCATAGGCATATAGTTTAATCCATGGTTGCTACCTTCTAGATTGGGTAACCGTACACAAACAACACTCATTCAAGCTGAATTTGTGTATTAATCAAGTTAATAGGCCTAATTTCTTACCTATGTCACAAAATCTGAAACCTAAGTATCGCATAATCTAAGATCTAAGTCGATAACCATTAGTCGTAAATATCTTATATTAGTGTTTACTTAAGGCAATTACTTATTTAGCCTTTCTTTATTTCTATTAAGCCATAATTCACAATAAGTCTTGGGCTTTTATTTAACTTATAGTTGTTATGGGCCTTTGGTTTTAGGTGGACCCAACTAGTACTTTGATTAGTTTAGCCTACTACTTGATTAAGTAAACTACTTATCCTTAACCTAGTATATTATCCCTATTTGGTTTGTTTATTAGCTAATTATTAATTATTTAGTTAATCATTCTAAACTAAGTTTAAGGCCTTATGGTATTTAGAGCCTATAAGCCTTATTCATCACTTGAGCCCAATTTAGGGTTTTTTAGGGCCTTAAGGGAAATGGGTCTTCTCACACACACACATATACATACACATGCATACACATACTCTCTCTAAACAAGTAAATTACTTTGTTGTCGTATAAGCCCAATTTTAACTATTCCACTAGGTCTTTTCCATTACTAGCTTTTGGATTTAGCAAAATTACATCCTTTCTACATTTTATTGGTGATGGTACATACTATATACATGACACAGTACACAATCCACTATTTGCTAAATTTTTTCTTCTTCACATTTAGGATTAAACCCATCAAGATATTCTTGCATGCTTATTGTCTAAAGTACCCATGGTTAACAACATCAAATATGTAAAATATGCAATATGACATTACAAGCTTGCTACAACTTCAATGGAAAAATAACATTTTAACATGTGACTTAACGTATTAGTGCTAATCATTACATATCAAATATGTATACTTCAAATAGTTAAAATATTATGCTTCTTTCCACAAATCTATACATAACCTAAATAATAATGATAATAACAATAATAATTTATTCTTATTATTATTATTATATATTATTTTTTAATTTTCCCATGTTTCCTTCCTTTAGCACATCATGTTATGTTACATATGCCTAAGTCATGCCTAAACTTGTACAAGGACCGGTTTTGAACTGGCGAGCTACGAACCAACTCGGAATTGACCTAAAAGGCCTTCGAACCAACCCAGCCTAACATAGTTGCATACGAGCTTGAATTAGCGAACAAACTACCTGAATCGGCGGGACATGAATCTGTAGGCTAGTCTAGTTCGACCCCTCGATACCCAAAAAAAGAAGAAGAAGAAGAAAACCAAATCAAATTATCATACACTCCATCTACCATTCCACCATCATCTTCTCCTAACACAGTTCCCAATTGTACTCCGATAAGGGAAATAATATTTTGTAATATAACATCACAAATTACAATTAATAGTTACATTGTAATCTATTTTTTTCCATATTGATAATGTATTCTAATATTTGAAAGGGAAATCTTCATCCTTTGCAACTTTTCTCACTTTGCTTAGCATTACTTAATATTTTAATATTAAAGTAACATTACGCTCACATGGTCCAAATCAATTATTTGGAAATGAAATAAAATTTAAACCGAAAATAATGATGAATAATTTATGTGTCACTACATATAATGTACACATAAATATGTTATAATAATCTAAAAAAAATAGAAAAATGAGAGAAGGCAAAAAATTATTTACATTAATTTACGAGAATGAGAGAAAAAAATTAAAAGAAATTTACAAAAAATTGAGCAAACTGTTTAAGGGCCAACAAATCGACCTTTGAGCTACCAGTTATGATGAATTGGCTGAAGTCCTTAGCCTCAAGGGCCGGGCTTGGTTTAGCCTAGTTCTGGCTTATGAACCAACGGTTTAGGCTACTTCAGCTTGGCACTAAAGTCTAGTCATGCCTATATTGCTTCTATGAGTCCACTAAATATTCCTTTAACATTTAGAACATATTATGTTACAATTACATATTTGTTGGAAATTAAATCAAGAATAATATTTGAACACTTTTCAGTCCACAATCTAATAAGTATTTTACCAAGCCTAATTGTGAATGAATGTCAACCAATTTTATGTCCAGCATATTTATAATATGTTATTATTATATTTTTTTTAGCCAAGTGATAATACATTTTAATAAATGAGTTTCTCGAAACATAAGGAAATGAGAAAAACTATACTTTGTAAGACCCATACTTTTATGATTTAATTTCGAGCAATCGATTTAAAGTGTCTACGAAAGTGGCCTAATTAAGTCACTATCTTATGAGTAGGTTATAGGAATTACACAAGAACACCATGTGGGTTTGAAATGGGAAAATATAATTAAATAATAATATTATAAGTAAAATAGCTAATTTTACTATACTAGAAATGCGGTTTAGGTATTAGAAATTTATTAAAATTTAGAGATAAAATATTTGGACTATAAAATTTTAGAATGACATAAAATAATATTTAAAAGCAGTATATGTACTTCAAGTATAATTATTATATACTCATAATTACTCAAAATACTCGAAATTTTGTAAAATTAACTAAAATTTATTAAGAAAAATAGTAAAAAATTATTTAAAAAAGTCAAAATCATGAAATATGTATGGGAAAGGGGCACACATGATTGTGGATATTTGTTAGAAGAAGATTATAGCCTAGACACCTCAACTAAGTTGGATTAGAAGTGGTATTTAAGCCCATAAGAGAGAAAAAAACACCATTCTCACATGCAAAAACTTAAGAAAAATCAAAATATCTCTTAACAAGTTACATTAGAATCTTGTGAATCTAGGAAAAAATTCTAGAGATGAAAGGAAGTTGGTAAGAAAATTTATAGAAATTTAAGCAAAATTGTATAAACTGAGAGAGATTGTAATTTAATGGCTTAAGATCAACTTGGGAGCAAACCACCACTATAGGGAAACAATGGAAGTGGCATTTGATGGGTAGACAAACTTTTGGTAGCTAACAATAGCAGGAGCAATGGTTTCTAATGAGTGATTGCTTTTCTCGTTTTCATCAAAATTTGACTAAAAATAGTAAATGATTTCCAAAAACTATGAAACTTGGTTTTCTTAAGTAATTTTTCACATAGAATTCAAACATCAACCCAAATTTTCATAATTTTAAGTGTACAAATGGTTCCAAAAGAAAAATATCCCATTAACTAATTTTTAATTGCATTTTCAAAATTCTAAATGATGTAGTGTCAACCTAAATTTTTGTATGTGATTATAATCATATGCTATGTAATTGGTTTTTCAAGATTATGAAGTTGGGTTTTTGATAAATTTTGGTTTTTGGCGAAATAGTGGCTGAAGACTCTTTTTCTCGAGAACTTGTCTAATGAACTTAAAGTAATTTTAATATAAACTAAAGAAATAATGATTTATGATGATATTCAAAGTGAAATGACTTTAAATTTTGAAGAAAAACCCACTAATAAGTTGGATATGGGAACTAAAAGGATCAAACTATATGTTTTTCACTACAAGTATATGTCTTTTTATTTAAACCGTATTTTTTGTTATTTAATGACTTATGTGAGTGTTGAGAAAGGGTTTTGAGTGATGACATATTCTGGTTGAATAAGTGGATGATGGATTTGGTGTTGTGGTGGAGGGACTTTGTGGCTTATAAAGACAAAATAGGTGAGTTAGAAAGTAGGTCAGAAGGTTAGTTGTATTGAAATATATAACATGGAGTTGGTTAGAAGGTAGGCTAAAGACTATGAGTGTATGTGAGAAGTGAATTTGTAGCATCTTTATGAGTGTAAAGAGTGATTGGTAGTACAATAGACACTAGATAATTAATTTTGTACCTGAAGTACTTAATGAAGTATATAGGAGGGAAGGAGCTTAAGTGTTGATGTGTAATAGGATTGATGAAGGGTTGAATTAGGATGTTATATTTAGGTTTAAACTGGAAATAAAGTGAATAAATAAATGATTTAGTGTGAAAGTATAAGTTTAAGCCTTTCCAGAGGGTTCGTCAAAAAGTTAAATTGCAAAAAAGAACTTAATCTTAAAGTCAGAGACTTTTTCAGAAGATTTGCTAGTAAAAGAAGCCTAACCATAATAGCATTAGGGACTTGTTTAGAAGGTTGGTTGGTGAAAGAAACCCAACCATAACAACTTTAGAGACTTAGTCAAAAGGTTACCCATTAAGGAAGACTTATGTCAAATACTTCGCCAAAGAATTCTTGGACAAAAAATTAGTATTACACATACTTTCAAAACCTTGTTCAAAGACTTCAATAGTAAGTTGATATTTAATAGATAGCCTAATAAACTTGCTTTAATCAAATCACACCTGTACTTAAATCGTTAAAATAAACTCATACCTATATTTAGTAAAAACTTGAGTAATTGTGTTGAAAATTTAGGGATGGATTGGTGTAAACGAGATCAACATATGAGACTAACAAACGTATAATGTAAGGTAAGAGGGATCATTGCTTTATTACATTTCAAAGTATTATTTCAGAATACTTGGAGGTCTTAGTATGTATTTGTTTGTGATTATAAGTTAGTTGACTTTACATATGTAGTGTATGTGCTTGAATATTGTTTTACTGCTATGGAATGTTGAACTTTATGGAATGTTTGTTTTGTGATTATTGCTTTGATTGGACTGTTTAAAATTGGTTGGCCACCTCAAAAACGATCTAACATAAACTTAGCATAATATCTAACCTGACATGCATTATAACCCACTAAGGGAAATGACTAGAATACTTATGCTAAACATAGACCCTTCAATAAGGATAGTTGAAATAATTTCTCTACCCTTAGTTGAACTAAGTGATAGGAGAGGAGGTTGTAGTAAGGTTGGAGACTGTGGTTTGAAGATAGTCTTAAGCGAAGGGTATTCTCCATTGCATAAATCTCCACTTTAGTTTCAATTCATAAGTGTGATGTTAAACTTTTTAACCTGGATTAGAGTGAGTGTAATTTTTCTAATTTTACGACAAATTGCATAACATCGTGTGATAGCACTTGCTTGTATATGAATTGCATCTAACTATCTAGACTGAAAACCCTAGTTGTTCTGTACTGAATGCATACTTCTATCTTCATCCCACTTACTGAGCACGTTATCACTCATTCTTTTATAGGTTCAAAGTTAATTTGCAAGTACATCACCTAATTCCAAACTTTAGCACATGGGGTTAGGTAATCAGGATTAAGAAGTATTCTCTTGATTGTTGTTTTTGTCGTTGACTTTTCTAACTTTATAAGAAAACTACTTGAGTCTCCTTAGGTGGCTAAATAGTTTTCGATTTTAGGTCTATATATTAAGAAATATGAACCTATGGATTTTTACAAATACTTTTTTGGCAAATGTTATCATTTCATGTAAAAACAATCAAGTAAATGTTTTTAGGTTCCAAAGTTATGTACTACAATTCTCTTGCAGAAATCATGCTTTTAGAAAATTAAACTACAAGTTCATTTTAACTATTATTTTAAAATATTACACCATGGGTTTTATATCAAACAAGTACCATATTAGATGATTTAAAGTGGTTGAATCGAGTACACTTGTTATAAACTAAACTTACAATAGTAGTTATAAGGTTAACTTCTATCTTAGAATTATTCACACGATAAAGTTGTTGTGACTCTACCTTTTCGGAGTATGACATACTTGTCACATGCAAATTCATACGCCATATATCTATAATAATGCGCATAGATACAATCATTAAGTAATCTTTAAAAGCCTTATCCTTACTATCATAAATTTCCATGTATAATGCTAGGGCTTTATAAAAAAAACCATCCTAATGGCATTATTTAAAAACTTGAGTTAATCTTCATATATAAGTTCATCAAGTTACAAAGATATATACCTCATTTAACTAGTAAATCACTTTTACAATATTATCGAGCCTAGATTTTTCCCAATTTTTATTTATTTTCCTTAATTTGATCAATATTAAGCTTTACTCATTTAATATTACCTCTTGACTATGGATTAAGAAAAAAATCGGTTTTCACTTGATTTTGAAAAAAGAAAAATGGGGTTGTTACCTGACTAAGGTAAAAAAAAAAATAGTTAGATTAAATCAATTAGGTGGATTAATTTAACTTAGCCATTGGTCTATTGAAAAAAGAAAAACCAATTTAAAACAGTTCTAAAAAAAACTAGAAACTTGAGTCTGGAGTCTGGAGTTTGGAGGCTAACCTATTAAACCCTAATGGATATTAGTTTTATCTTTTCAAATTTAAATTCATCTTTTAAAACACTAATTCTAGAATGAAAGAATAACTCTAAATTTATAAATAAATAACATCCTATTTACATACAAGAAAAATATTCATAAGAGGGAAAAATAAAAAGCTTCCTTATTTTAAGTCGTCTCATAGGTATCTACGTATCTTCGTTCCTAAAAATTTGAATGTGTTGGTTACTTTTAATTTTGAAAACAATCACTTTAATCTTTTATTCACTTAACTTTATTTTAAGGAAAAATTTCCTAAAAGGGTCTTAAATTCGTGTTTATTTTTTGAGAAATTCTAACAAAGGTTATAAATTTGGAAGGGATTGATTAAGTTTTATTTTATTTTTGGAAAATAATTTTTCTAAGTGTTAAAACACCCTTATTTATTTCTTTCTTTATCTTGTACACAATAGTTGAAAATAAAACTTTTGAAAATAATCAAAAACTTTTTTTATTCTCTTCTTTTTTATACATATATTTTATTTTTTTACTAGAAAGATAAAATAAAACAAACAACAAAAAAAAGGAAAATAAAAATTAACAAAAGAACCACGCCTGATTTTGGTTCTATACATGTGAATTAAACATAGGACCTATGGGCGAAATCTGGAACTTAGATTGGGTTACACTTAATTCATAGGTATATGGGGCAAGGAAGAAGACAGCGGTGGCTAATGACCAATTTGAAGTGGAAATCACATATTCCTGTGATTTTTATTGGAGAATGGGGCTTTTATGATAATGCGGCAATGTTTTGAGGTGGTTTTTTGGTGGAGGTTACTCGATGGACGGCAATGTTGGATTTTGCACTACTCAATTGGGCAACTATTGAAGGGTTCAACGGTGTTAGCTGAGGGTTTTAAGACATAGCCAACATAGCCGTAGTGTTGGATTCTACCTAAAAGCACATGATAGTAATGGCTCTCAAGCAATTCACGGTTAGGGTTTTAAGGTACGGTATTAAGTAGGATAGGTGTCCTTAAGAAGCTAAGAGTATGGGTTAGCTAACTAGGTGGTTGAATTTGCTTGAAAAAGCCTTCAGCTTGAGCAATTCTAGAGAGTGAGAGATAGGATGCCTAGAGAGAGAAAGAGCTGGAGTAGGGTGTGTTTTTGAGCATGGGAGAAGAACTTATGGCTTATAATTCTTGTTTAAGCTCCAATTTATAATTTTGGAGCTCGAATCGAAGGCAGAAACTCATCAAATGCCATTAATCGAGATTGAATGAGGGAAGATGACTACAACTTGACACATGGATTTAGGCTCGATTTGGAGTTAATTCTTGGTCAAAATCGTGTCCCTGATGTCTATTCTTGCCTAAAAGATCAAAGGGAAGCTTTACAATTGAGTAAAATACTTGAATTAAGAACATTAAAGCTAGGAGAAAAATTTGAGTTGTCCAACTTTCCTTGATTTTCAACCCTCTTTTTGATCCTCTAAATGATCGAATCTAGACGTGTTTTCAATGCCAATTCGTAGTATTCCATGTCTACTTCACAATTTCACCATTAATTGGGTGAAATTGTGAAGTAAAATAGATCGAAAATGGCTAAAAAATGAGCTCTCCTGGCATGTTGTACACAATAAAATGAAGGAAAAGGGAAGAGAAAAGGAAAGAAAGAGAAAAAGGGAGGAAAAAGAAGGAAAAAAAAAAAATACTAACGTAGCACCATGTATGGCGCCACGCTAGCCACATAATCAGGTTAGATGTTGCCACATGTCACGACACACCCAGTAACTGCTCGATATGTAGCTATTTAGAGACATATAGTGTCTTGTGTTAGAATCGAACCTAAGACCTCTTATTATCTCTAAGTACTAAGATCAAGTGTAGTACCAATTGGGTTATTAGCCCATATCTTGTAATTTATTACAACTAAATTGTATATAACCTAAACAATTTGAGTTATTTTATAAAATAAAAAAACTACTAAATTAAATTAATCCACTTAATGACTTAATATAACTTTAAAATCTTATTTTTCTTAAAAACTACAAATAAAAGTATACTTTTCCTAAAAAACTCTATTTTCCTAAAAAAAAAAAAAACTCTTTTTTCATTTTAATTTTTTTTTCTTTTTTGTATTTTTAAATTTTCTATTTTTTTGTGTCGTTCTAGATTTTCTATTTTTTTTTGTATTTTTCTCAATTTTTCATTTTTTTCTTGTGCTTTTTTTCTTTTTCTAAATTTTCCTCTTTTTTTTTGTATTTTTTAAAATTAAGACTTTTTTTCCTTATTCTAAAATTTCTAAAACTATAAGGGAATAAAGATGAGGTGTTTACAACTATCTCTCTTTGTGGTGAAATTTAATTAAACTCTGCCATGAAGACAAAAAGAGAGGCAATTTTTTACCTTAGAGATGAATTTACCCTAAGAAGCACTGCAACTAGCTAGCTATCCTAAACCTGATTCACTAAGGGTTTGTTGAGAATGGGAAAAAAGATAGTGCTCAATGAGCAAGCTATTTGAAAGAAATGGCTATGCTTCTAAAAGCCGGTGTACACCCCAAAACCTAAAGGTTGATCAAGATAAGAGAACCTAGTATGTTGCAAGAGTAGGCTTATACTAGGTGAGTACACTTCAAGTGTAATGGGAACTTAAAGTGATGAAAAAAAAAATTATGATAGTGCTTTGAGAGCATGCAATCTAAAGATTTTAAGTCGGGATAGTGCTTTGAGAGCATGTAATCCAAAAAGAGGGTGGCACTCAAACAAGCAAGTACCTAAAGGCTTTAAAATCAAGATAGCATTCCTAAAGCAAGCAATCCAAAGGTTTTCAATCAAGATAGTGCTCCTAGAGCATGCAATGTGAAGATAGGGTAGCGTTCTAATGAGTAAGCGACCTAAATGTTATAAAATCAGGATAGCGTTCCTAAAGCATGCGATCCGAAGGTTTCAAATTAGGATAGTGCTCCTAAAGCATGCGATCACTAACATTTTTATCACATGGGTGGTGTTCTACAGAGCAAATGATCCATGGGGACCATAGTAAAAGAGCTTATGTAAACATTCTTGGGGGACCTTATAACTTGAAGATTTTAAAATGACAAGTTTGTTAATTGAGAGCCATCTAAGATGGAGTAGATGTTTAGGACAAAGTCCCTCGATATAAGGGAATTGGATGACATCAACCATGAGGGCGATCATGTTAAAGAGGATGATTCTAGCCTCTAAGGCCAACTTAGGAGTAACTTTTTATGTAGGAGTAGATCTCTAAACTTAGACAATAAGAAGTCAACCCCTTTGAAAACAATAGTTGCTGGGGTGACCACATTTGAATGACAAAAGCTTACCACTAGCATTAACTTTAAAGAAGACAACTTGAAAAAGGAACGAGGACTGGTCTTGAATTGTTGAAAACTTTAACCATTAGGATGACATGGAAAAAGAATGGACTAAAATGAGAGTAGAATGGAATTTATTATTATTATTTTTTACTTGTTAACAGGTTTAGATTCTTCATAAGTTCCAAGAAAGTAGTGTATGTGCTTTTTAACAACATAACAATTTGCTCTTTTAGGCTACCTTTATTTAAGAGAGCCCTTTCTTTCTTGAGGGTCTTTGCATTTCTTTAAGGGCAAATGATTTTCCATGTTATTAAGCACAACTTCTTCAAATTTCTTCTTACTCTAAAGATATCTCATTAAAGATAGGTAATTTTAAAGGGACTTCCTAGCACTCTTGGCTTAAATTCCTCTCTTTTGATTTTGATTCCAAAAATTATGGTTCATCTTGTAAGCAATATACTTTTAATCAATCCAGTAGGTCTTTTTCAAACTGTAATGTAATATTAATGAAATGGCTTTTCATGAAAGAATCACTTTTTAACTTGGGTTTACAAGTTAAGAACTTTATAGGTAAAACTAAAATTGTGCTTGCCCTAGTTTCAAATATAACTTTTACTAAGGATAAGTTATTTCCTTTAATCAAAAGGCTCTTAGAATGGGTGGAATTGTGGGTGGGCTGTAAGCCATGTGTCAATTGCAATTTCTTTAAGGATCATGAGTTTTGGGGCATACTTTGGTATTTGTACTGGCTTTTCAGTTTTAATCATCTCAATTCAATTTTGGGGTCCCTGCTTAAGGAATAGGCTTTTTGAGTTACTTGCCCCTATTCCTTTTAGGTTTTAAGTCTTTGTGTTTTGGACTCGATTACCTTGTCTTATCATTTTCTCACATTTCTTCTTGCCCCTTTTCCTCATTTTTCTTCTTCTTTTTTTTTCTCTCTTTCTTCTTTTCTTTTTCATTATGACTCAAAACAAAGGTGACCATTCCTTCTTTTGGCTTGCAGCTCATAACATGTATCGTTTGTGTATAATGTTCAGGATATAGGCACTTCTTTATTTCAAAAGGAAATAAGTAATTAGTGGTAGTAGTTACAATCAAATTGATGCAACTAGAGTAAGCACAGGCCGGTTTTACCCTTTTTCTCTTGATTAATACGCTTAACCACCTATTTTCCCCATTGTGGGATAGTTCTTGATAGGGTTTGATTTTTTTAAAAAACTCCACTTTAAAAGCTCAATGGGGTTGGCAAAGGATTTTATATTTAAGATATTGAAAAGAATGCTTAACTTCATTTTGATTCGTATATCAAATGCAAGATAGACTTTCTTTAAGGAATGAGTCAATAGCCTTACAATGATGTTACTCGACTCTTAAAGTGTCTTAAGGTTGGTTTTTAAGATTTGGCTTACCTTTCTTCATTCTAAACCTTTTAACTAGTGAGATATCTTGATTGTCATTTTTACTATCTATGAATGATCTCAAGCAAACAAAGCACTTTATTTGAATCGCTTATCTTTTATAAATTTTGTAAAGGTCATTGCGAAATCTACCCTTATCCTTAAATTGAATCTAATTAGATTGACATTGCATCTATTAGGTCTTAAACTTTGTTTTTAAATTCCCAACAATTGTCAATAAAATGCCCCTATTGACCATATGATATTTACATTGTGCATTTAGGTCGTATTTCCTTGGCTTGTATCTTGCCATTGGAGCTTTCTGTTGCAATAAGCCTTCCCTTCTTAGTTGGTCAAAAACTTGAGATAATGAGACAAGGATTTGAGTAAACTTTCTTCTGGGTATTTTGGGCCTTTTTTGCTTGGTGTTTCTAATATTGTAGTATTTATATATGCCCCAGAATCTGATGAGGCTGGTCTTTTTCTTGTCAACCTCTCTATTCTTATGGCTTCTTTAATTTAGCTTCTAGCAAGTACAATTCCGCAAAACTGACCATTATATTACCTAATAAGTGCCGATAATATGGTTCCTCTAATGAGTCAATAAAGACATATATTAATTCTTTTTTAGGGAGAGAAGGAATTATTTTAGCTACCATGCCCCTCCATCTTTGGGTGTATTCCCTAAAGGACTCATTTTTCTTCTTTCTCATTGTGTACATGTCCCAAATTGAAGGAGCAATCTTAATGTTGAACTTGTACTTCTCATAGAATGCCCTAATTTGTCCCAAGTATTGATCTAGCTAAGATCGAGCTAGGCGTACTAGCTTAATGTAAGCTTTGTCAGACTATCTTGGAAAGTATAATTTGGTGAGTAACTTTGGGTATTCGGTCCCATCATACTTCTCAGACTTTGGTACTTTGAATTTTTCTGTATAGGCCATGATATCATATACAGAAAAGTCAATGATCCTAGCCTGCTTGAATCCATCATCATTCCTAAGTGCTCTTATCTTTTCAGTTATCTATTGAGTTAGCTTCCTTTCCAGCTCTTTAATACTTTCTTGACTTGGCTCCAAGTCAACTAAGAAAGAATAAGTCTTAGGGTAAAAAGTTAGGTTGACCTTCTCTTCTATTTTAGGAGGAGGTGCTTCAACAAACTTTTCATGTCGAGCTTCTAAGTGCTCTTCATTTAATAACATTGTAGCTTTGAGCATAATGATGCTGTCAACTAAAAAATTTGTTTGTTTAGCTATTTTCCCCATAGTTTGTTCTAGTGAGAGAATCCTTAACTCAGTAGGGTAGATGATTTCAAGGTTGACATTGTTGCTGTTGTCTTTGGTGTTGATGTTATTTTTTCCTAGTTAGCCATTACTTTTATGAACTCTTGAGAATAATTCATCCATGTTAGCAAACCTCTTTCCCTTCTCTCTCTTATTTATTTATTTTGAAAACTTTTGTTTCAAAAGAAAGAAAAAGAAAGGGTAAAAAGAAACTAAGGAGAGGAATATAATGATGAGGTTCACTTATCCTATGATCTTACTTGTACTGAATATTTACAAATACCTATGACTTATAAGTATTTAAAAGGTTACCTACAAGAACCAAGATTTAAGGAAAATCTCATGGGGTACTTAATATTTACAACTAACTACCAATTATTGACTAAGATCGAAAACGACTATCTTACAATAGAGATAAAGATAAGAGGAATTAATAAAGTTGATTGATTAAAAGCCATAAGGGAAATGAATATTTACAACTCAAAGAATTTGTACATAAGAATGATTTTTTATATTTATGAATTAGAGGACTAATTGCTAATTAAGAAATATGTTTTTATGGATAAGGGAGTCTATTTACAAGATAACGAAAACTTATGACATTCAACAAAGTAGTGAATTTACAAAGAGAGAGGGAAAGTTTATGGACTAAGTTCAATTCTTTTTAAAAATGAGGAAAACTATTTGCAATTTATAGGGTTTTTAGTTATTATAAAGGCTAGTTAAGATGATCTACAAGTATGTCTTAAAAGGCTAACGGTCTCTTTTTATTCTAAAATGGTAAGGAAAAAAAATTATAAAGATAGTGAAGGTAGTAGATTATTTACAAATGTGAGTAACAATAAATATTTACATAAAGATAAGGAAAGATGAAGGTACGTAGATGCAAAAGACTAGCGACTAAATAGTAATGTGGCAATATAAAAGGGTTTAAGGTTTAGACTTTATCAGAATTCCATTATCACAATACAGGGAAATTGAATTGACATAAGAATGTTACTTATACGAAAATTCTATATTTACAAGGAAACTACAATTTTACAATAGAAAAGTCCAATACAAAGGATAAAATTACATTTGGTGGAACATGGAATGTATATTACAACATTTTTATGGTATAATGGAATTCTGATAGAGTTCCAGCCTTTCATTAGTGATATGCCCCATTACTATTTATTGTTGGTCTAAAAGTTATGTATGAAATAAGGGTAGGTTATAAAATTACTCAAGTTCTGTAACCTCATACGTCTTTGAAGAGACAGTTCCTTAATTACATCGAAACTTGAGTGGGATAACCTAATCAACCCTGGAAGGTGGTTATCCCATAACATCCAAAACTTATACAATAACCTCCCTCTTAGGGTCTTAGGAAGGCCTAGTTCTAACAATAGCAACTACACATTTCATGATTTAAGTATTAAAACCCCCTAATATGCCTGTAATATACTTACATAATGGTTAATAAAGATATATACAAATAAATATATTTATAGAAAGAAATACAACATGGAAAAGATATCTTGAAAGACGATTCTAATTTTGGAAGGTTTAAGTAGCTAGCCTTCTTGAAGTCTTTAGTAGAATTACTAAGCTATTGAGCCTAGATTTTTCTTAGTTTTTATTCATTTTCCTTAATCCAATCAATATTAAACCCTACCCATTTAATATTAACCCTTGACTAGGGATTAAGAAAAAACTCAATTTTCACTTGATTTTGAAAAAAGAAAAATGGAGTTGTCACCCAATTGAAGTCGAGAAAAAAAATGGGTTAGGTTAAATAAATTAGGTAGATCAATTTAACCTAATCACTGGTCTACTAAAAAAAAATCTAAAATGGTTCTTTAAAAAACCAAAAACTTGAGTCCGGAGGTTAGCCTATTAAACCTTAATGGGTACCACTTTTATCTTTCCGAATTTAAATTTATCTTTTAAAACACCAATTTTATAACAAAAGAATAACTCTAAATTTATAAATAAATAACATCCTATTTACATACATTAAAAATAAAATTTATTCACAAAAGGGAAAAATAAAAAGTTTTCCTATTTTAAGTCGTCTTGTAGGTGCCTACGTACCTTCTATTATGGATCAAACTTTTCATAGTTTGTTCTTAAAAATTTGAACGTGTTGGTCACTTTTAATTTTGAAAATAGTCAACTTTAACTTTTTATTCATTTGACTTTATTTTAAGGAAAAATTTCCTAAAAGAAAAAGGGTCACAATTTCATGTTTATTTTCGAGAAATTCTAAGAGAGGATATAAATTTGAAAGGGATTAATTAAGTTTTATTTTATTTTATTTTTTTTTTTTTTGGAAAATAATTTTTCTAAGTGATAAAGCTTGCTTATTTATTTATTTCTTTATCTTGTATACATTAGTTGAAAATAAGTAAATAACTTTTTTATTATCTTCTTTTCATACATTCATTTTGTTTTATTTTACTAGAAATATAATAAAACAAAACAAACAACAAAAAAAAAGGAAAAGAAAAAAAAAAAAAAAGAATCATTCTTGATTTTGGTTCTATATACGTAGGTAAAAAATAAGATCTAGGGGTAGAATCCAGGTCAATGAGGTAGGTCGAACCTAGTCTTAGATCAGGTCACATGTAATCCACATGTGTGTGGAGTAAGGAAGAAGACAATGGTGACTAAGGGGGTGGTCTAGCGTGTTTCAATGGCTAATTCAAAGTGGAAATCACTTATTCATGTGATTTTTATTGAAGAATGGGGCTTTTATGATAGTACGGTGGTGTTTTGAGGTGGTTTGGTAGAGGTTACTTGGTGGTCGGCAGTGGTGGATTTTGCACTGCTCAATTAGGTAGCTGTTAAAGGGTTCAAGGGTGTTAGCTGGGGGTTTTAGGACATGGCTAACACAACCATCGTGTTGGAATCCACCCAAAAGCATGTGATAATGGTGGTTCCCAAGCAACCTATGGTTAAGGTTTTGGATTAAAACCCTTGAGTGATGGTTCGTGAGTTGTAAGGCATGGCATTAGTAGGATAGGTGTCCTTAGGAAGCTAGGAGTGTTGGTTAGCTAACTAGGTGGTTGAATTCGCTCGAAAAAGCATTGAGTTCGAGCAATTCTAGGGAAAGAGAGAGATGTGATGCCTAGAAAGACAAAGAGTTGGAGCAGGTGTGCTTATGAGCACGGGAGAAGAATTGATGGCCTATAATTCTTGTTCGAGCTTCAATTTATAGTTTTGGAGCTCGAATCAAAGATAGAAACTCATTAAATGCCATTAATCGAGATTGAATGAAGGAAGATAACTAAGATTCAACACTTAGATTTAGGCATGATTTGGATTTAATTCTTTGTCAAAACTGTATCCTCAATATCTATTCTTGCCTAAAAGATCAAAGGAAAGCTTTACAATTCAGTAAAATACTTGAATCAAGGACATTTAAGCTAGGAGAAAAATCCAAGTCATCTAACTTTCCTTGATTTTCAACCCTCTTTTTTATCTCTAAATGATCATATCTAGATGTGTTTTTAGTGCCAATCCTTAGTATTCCATATCTACTTCACAATTTCACCATTAATTTTGGTGAAATTGTGAAGTAAAATGGATCAAAAATGGCTAAAAAAGGAGATCTCCAAGCGTATTGTGTGCAAGAAAATGAAGGAAAAGGGTAAAGAAAAGGAAAGAAAGAGAAAGAGGGAGAAAATAAGGGAAAAAATGCTAACAATACTACATCAGCCACGTGACAGAGTCAGATGTCACCATGTGTCACTGCACACCCAGTAGCTACTCGATACATGGATGTTTAGAGACTTAAAATAAAAAAGACACAAAGTGCCTTGTGTTAGAATTAAACCCAAAACCTCTTGTTATCTCCAAGTGCTAAGACCAAGTGTATCACTAATTGGGCTGTTATCCTATGCCCTGTAATCTATTACAACTAAATTGTATATAACCTAAATAGTTTAAGTTATTTTGTAAAATAAAAGATCACTAAATTAAATTAATTTGCCTAATGACCCAATATAACTTTAAAATCTTATTTTTCTTAAAAACTACTAATAAAAAGTGTACTTTTCCTAAAAAAAAATATCTTTTTTCATTTTTCAAAATTTTTTTCTTTTTTGCATTATAAAATTTTCTATTTTTTGTATTTTTCTAGATTTTTTTTTTGTATTTTGCTAAATTTTATATTTCTTGTATTTTTATAAACTATAACCCTTTTTTCCTTATTTTAAAATTTATAAAACTACAGGAGACAAAAATGAGGGGTCTATTAGTATAAATTATTAAATAAATCATATCGCAAGCATAATCTTACATTAAAATCATAACCTATAAAAAGTGAACACCAAGAACCATGCAACAATGTGGTGGCATCCATGGGAAATAGAGAAAGTCAACCTAGCTCTTCTTAAGCTTGAATTTTTCCTTACAGGTTCTCATCTAAAATTTTTGTAAGCATATTGAGCAATTTGTTGTCTCATTAAAGCAACTAAATATTCACCAAATGCTTCTAGAGGTCATGATTTGTGTAGGTTGTCTTAGCCTTTGTGCAAGAAATTTTGGTTCTCAACTTACTAACATTAACCATACCGCATCATCACCATAGATGGAGGAGGGCCTCTTACCTTAGAAAAGTTGTAAATGGCACCTCAAGTTCCCCCAAAATGGTACCCTAATGAAGCTTCAAGTTGGTTTTCCTTCTATTGAAAGAAATAAGAGAAAAAAAAAGATATCTTCAAGTGAAACACTTAGTTAACCTCTTATGCTTGATGTCAAGAAACCTTTAAATCAACTTATCTAAAGAACTTTACCTTACCTTCCACTAAGAAGCCACACACCATTAAGAGGAACTCCTTCAATCTTTCTTGCTCCTTAAGTCCTAAAAAACACCATAAAGGAACTAGAATTAGTAAGGCATCATAGTTGTCACTTGGGTTAAGTACTTAACTTAGGGTTTTGGAGTTGGTGTTTAAGCTTTCTACCTTGAAAGGATTTTGAAAGTATGAGGAGAAGAGGCAAGGACTTTGACCAATGAAAAGAATGAATTTATATGGGGCCACTTCTATAAAACTTAGGTTGATACTCGTAGGACCACCAAGACATATGTCCCATCCTCATTCCTCCCAACTTTCCTTTTGTACTATGTTGTTCTTCATTATAAAAAAGAAAGAAAAAAGAAAAATTGGAAGGAACAAAGAAGATGGTGACACTTCCTATATGGTAGGGTTTTGTTTTGCCAATTAAGTTCTCAAATGGATAAGACGGACCCTTTACTAAATGTCATATCTAAAATTTCAAGAGAAACCCTAATGGACATAATTAGGGTTTTCATAAATATAATCCTAATTTAATCTTAAATTAGGATCATTGACTCACATTCCATCATAAATAGATGTCTATCTTAATCCATTTCTCATGAAAATAAGGTAAAGGGACATTTGGTCATTTAAAAAAGAATGGCTTTAGAAATTTGAAGAACCACTCAAATGACCTAAAATTTCTCCTTAAATTATAAATGATTTGATTGGTATACTTAAGTTTTTCCATCCTTACCCCTTAAAGAAAATTTGTCTATGAAGTTTACCTGGTGTAGTGAAAAGCTCAAGGTATTGATGCATCTAGAGGTTGAACACATGAAAGTGTACCAAGTAGGAATCTAAATGAAAGAAAAGCTAGCAAAATGCATGTGCAACCAAGAGGATATGACACACTAATTGATCTATGTAGCCTAATAAATACTAAATATGACATGCAAGATGTTCGCTAGGGTTACTCGCCACTAGCTCTTATTAAAGGAGCTACATAAGAGTTGATTTCAAGAGGATGCTCTCAAAAATGGAAGAGAAAGTTTCTGTAAAATTGGCATTCAACTATTTAACTAATTACAAGAGTGGCTTTTTATACCTGACCATTAGGGTTTACAAGAAAGAGAAAATGACTAAAAAGGGTGAATTGTAAAGTTAGTTACATGAAGATTTCTAGTATATAGCTAAAAGGATAAAATGGATAAAAAGAACATAGAATCTATCAAAGGGTATTGCCATTGGATCATGTGCCTAGGACATGCAGTATCCTTCAATTGGTCATTCTAACAAGAATGGACAATAATATGTCTGGCTGGTCCTTGGTGAAAAAGGAAGCTTGGTTCCTCAAATATCTCAACAATCAATTAGTCAACATCTGGGCAGATTGTTCTAAGGTTAGGTTATTTGGCTTCTTGGGGTCTACTATCCTATCTTAAAAGAGGTCGATAGTAGTCCTAGCCATGACCAATGTCTAGAACTCAGGTTGAATGAAGTGTAGCAGACCTTAGTCATTAGGAGAATCTTTATCCCTTAGTGGTTCTTGAGCTAGGACACATCGGGTTAGGCCTTGGAGTCCTTGGGTCGGCTTCTATTCAAGGGTTCGAGGTGTTTATTCCTATTAAATATCTAGTTCGCATGGTATCCTTGAATTCCCAAGTAGAATTTCTATATGTCTAATCACTCTATTATACTTATACATACTTAATCACCTTGTTTCTTAGTACCTTTTCCTTTTAGTTCATTATCTTGATTGAAAGCTTAAAATATGTGAGATTCGGTTGGACACTTAACTAAACTAGCTCTATTATTGTGTCTGAATCTAAGATGCACTTACTTAGTTAGGAGACATGGAAAACATTATGAACACCTACAAAGTTCAAGGGCAAAGCCAATATGTAAGCAACTAGACTAATCCTCTCTAAGATCTTGAAAGGTCTAATGTATCGAGGGCTCAGGTTTTCCTTTACTTTGAATCTAACCATTCCTTTTGTTAATGATACCCTTAAGAATACATGATCCCCCATTTCAAATTCCAAAGGTCTTCTTCTTTTATCTAAGTAGCTTTTATATCTATCTTAAGCCATTTTCATTCTCTCTTTTATTACCTATACCCTATCAATTGCTTACCATACCAAATTAGGTCCCAAAATGGCTCTCTTGCCTACCTTATCCCAATGTAATGGAGACCTGCACTTCTTTCCATACAATGCCTTGTATGGTGCCATTTGAATTGTAGCTTGGTAACTATTATTGCAGGTGAATTCTGTAAGGGGTAAGTAGCTATCCTATCTTCCACCAAAATCCAAGCTTAAGCCCATAATATATCCTCTAATATTTGAAAGTACGCTCTAATCATCCATCCGTTTATCGGTGGAAGGCTGTACTATAACTCAACTCTATTCCCAAATTCTTATGCAAACTCTTCCAAAACTTCCCAAAAAACTAAGGATCCCTATTTGAGATAATGGATACCACCATGCAATTCGATTATCACTCGAATATAGATCTTTGCTAACTTATCCATGGTCCAACTCGAAGTGGTATGAAATGAGTAGATTTGGTCAATCTATCTATGATCACCCAAACTTTCTCATACCCGCTAGAGTCCTGGGCTAAGTTATCATAAAGTCTAAGGTAATGTTTTCCTACTTCCATTCAAGTATAGGTAAGTATTACAAATCGCCTCCAAGCCTTTGGTGTTCAATTCACATCTACTAACATGTTGTACTTTTGCCACATAATCTACAATCTAATGCTTCATATTGTTCCACCAAAAATGTGCTTTAGATCCTTATACATTTAAATTCTTCTAAGATGAATGGTGTAAGCACAAGAGTATTCCTTGCCTATGATCTTCCTCCTTATCTCTAGCTTGTCTAGTACCCATAATCTATTCCAATATCTGATTACCTAATTTGAATCTTCATTTCACTCATTGTTTGGCTTCATTCCAATCAACTTCTTTAGCTTGTTTCACCCTTCTTCATCTTCCTTTTAAGCCTCTTTAATCTATTCAGGTAAAGTAGGCTAGAGTCTCAAACTAGCAATCATTACTTCAACTTTTTCAACTATGAGCTCAACATCAAGTCTCCTTAAGTCCTCCTCTGACTATTGAGTGAAGCTATGACTTTACTTGCTTCTTTCTACTAAGAGCATCTTTAACTACATTTGCCTTCTTGGAGTGGTAAAGAATCTCTAAGTCATAATCCTTTATTAATTCTAACCACCTTCATTACCTCATATTGAGTTCCTTTTGCATAAAGATATACTTTAAGCTCTTGTGCTCCATGTCAACTTACACTTCTCTCTATATAGATAATGTCTCCATAATTTGAGTGCTAAAACCACAACAACTAACTCTTGATCATGTACGTGGTAATTTTCTCATAAGGCTTCAAATGTCAAGAGACATAAGTGATAACGTGAATTTAGTATATATTTTTTATAGTTATTTTGCATTATTTTAGATGTTAATTTTGTAATATTTTAAGCTTAATTGGTTTAAAATTTCATTCCTAGGGACTTTCAAAGTGTTTTATGGAACTTTAAAGGTTTTTTTTTTTTTTTAATCACAATTTGGAGCTAAATTGGATAGAAGCATTGATCAAGGATTGAAGTAGATAAATTGCGAGCAAGAATAGAATCTAGTAAGAGACCACGGTTACATACCACAACTATGGTCCCCACCTATGTTCCCTTTATCATATAGTTTCATCAAGATTTGGAGTTTTTGAATGAAAGTTAAGTATACACCCACACTCCATGGTCATATACTCTACCCATAGACATGTTATGATGTGCGAATTTTCTATTTTTGTTAGGTTTTATTTGTAAACCTAGGTCCATTCCCTATATATATAGACACTTAGGTGTAGATTTGCAGAGAGAGCCCTCTTTAGGAAGAGTTGTAGGCTAGAATTGTAATGGAGATGTGTTAATTACTTCTTCTTTTCTTTGAATCATGTTATTGTTTTAATTATTCATAGTAAATCATTATTGAAACTTATTTCATATTGTGATAATCTTTTATTTAATCTATGATATTGTTCTTTGATTATCTAATTACACCAATTATATTGTCGTCAATTAGTATTTACTTAGGTTGCTAAATTGATGTATGAGTTTGTTATAGAGACATAAGTCCTATGGTTGAATTGACAAGCGTAATTAGAGAGAATTAAGCTAACTAAACAGTTTATAGTTCAATTCTTCCATATTAGGGTAACAATAGTAAGGCTAATCTAATAATGGGATCTAGGTTCTTAATGCGATCTTATGATGCTCTATTTAGAAGCGATTTAGATAAAGAGGGTCTAAGGATTAGGAAGAGGCTAGAGACGCGAGTCTAGTAAATTCAAATTAGGCATCTCCATGGTTTAAGGAATAATTGAGATTGAATGGTTGCAAAGTATTAAGTTATAGATAACAATAAATTTACTAAGAATATGTGTTATTTCTTTTAATTGATTCATGCTTGTTCATTAGTTTTCTTTAATTCAGCTTAATCTATCTTAGTATTCTTATTTTGTTTATTACTCTTTATTCAACTTACTTGTTTAATTACAATTATCTCCATATTGTTAAGTTAGGTAATTGGTAAACTAAGGTATGTTGATAAGCTATTTTAGGTTAAGCTTGAGACCCAATTTGAGTAGAGACTAACTGAGGCCTATTTGAGACTAAGAGACCAGACACCTCCTCTCCACCCAAGCACTTTGCCTACATTTGAGCATCTTAAGGACTTGCGCTCTAAATGCCTAGTCACCAACCACCTCACAATTTACTTGGATACACCTAAGCTGCATGGCCCTTCTCAACCTCCGAATGTGTGCTCATTGCCTTGAAGGCACCCTTTCCTTTATAGGCTTCCTACAGAAGGTCAGCCCATAACTCATAGGCTAGTCTGGGACCTCCTCTTTCTTAGAGCTTTTTGTCTTTTGCTCCTCCTCCTTCTCTCTCCTCATTAATGATAACCTAGCATTCGTAGTCAACACACCCAGCATCCCCTAGTAATGTCAGTGTCCTAGGTTTCAAATGTGGCTACTAGTGTGTTCATGGCTAACCAGCTTTTGGAGTCATCTTGTCACCTTCATGACATGTGTCCCCTACACATAACTAGTACAAACAAACCCTAAGCCACATGCATCCACAATAGGTAAGCTCCCTACACTATAAATAGTGCAAGAAGCCCAAAGGTACAGGATCCTGATTCTGAACCCCTCTCTTTCAACCTCATTAACTCATAACACTTATTCATACAGTAACCCAAGCATCTCTTCTCCTCCTTTGAGGATAGTATTTGGAACCCTATACATCAGTGCATTTCACCCTTTCTCCCTTCTCTCCTTACTAACTTGAACGTTAGAGGGCCCTCATGGACCAACCCATTAGGGGCTTAAAGCAAGGAGCACAACAAACTCTCAAGCCCAATAGGAACGAACCTTATTTTGGTTTTTTTTTTTTTTAATTTAACCTATAGTAAGCCTAACTCTCTTAATATAAGTTACTCGACATAAAATTAAGAAAAAACTTTTTAAAAAAAAAAATTTGGAATCGCCAACTAATTAAATTGGTAAAAAATAAAATTAGGATTTTCGATTGAGAAAGCCATAATTTAGCCATTAATCTGCAAATATTCTAAAAAAAAATTACTTTTTTAGAAAATTAAACAAAAAAATTTAAGTTCGAGGACTAACCTATTAAAATTAAGTCACCATATAAAAATAAAAAAAAATTAATGGGCTTTTATTTTTTATGATTTTTGTAAAAATGCTAAGCTATCTATAGATATGCAAAAATGTGACTAATATGATTTTTTTATTACGAATTTTTAAGAAAAATAAAAAAAAATTTAATTTTTCATATAGTTGCCCTAAAGGTGTCTATGTACTCGCTAGTAGGAATCAAACTAACATAATTCTATTTTTTAGAAAACTTTAGTCTATTGATAAATTTTATTTTTTGAAAAGTAGTCAAGTTTATGATTTTAGCTAATTTATTTTTTATTAAAAAATAAACTTAAAAACCTAATTTTTATTCCTAGTTAAAAGAAAAACCTAAAGACCTAATTTTCAAAAAGACTCCAAGTTAGTATTTTTTTATTTTAAGAAAAACTAACTATGTGACAAAACTTAAAAAAAAAAAAGTCCTAAAGTACCTAAATACAATTTTTCATGTAATATGCAATTGATGCGAAAATCATACCTAAGATGCCTAAACCATAGAAAAGATGTCCAAATCATAAAAAATATGTCTAACTATAAAAAAATACCTAAATCATAGAAAAGATGGCTGAATCATGGAAAAAATACCTAAACCATAAAAAAGATTCCTAGTAAAAATTTTTAATTTTATGAAAAACTAACTAAGTGATAAAAAAAATCTAAAAAAAAACCCTAAGAACGCATTTTTTATGAAAATTTACTAAAAGATGCAACACGTGCCAAAAACGGTAAATTTTCCTCAAAATGCAACACCTAATTAGAAATACTAAAAATAACCAATTAGAAAAAGTAATAAACATCTAACCCTGCAAATACCTATGTTAGTACCAATTCCATGAAATCACATTACTCATGCAGAAAAATGCAAGATTATATATATATTAAAAAAAACATGCTAACATGCAAAAAAAATCGACAAATAAAAGTGAACACCAAAACCTATAAAAAAATCATAATAGTACTTATTTAACATGAATCAACTATCTTAATCACATTAATAAACACAAAAAATAAAAGATTAATGAAACTAAATTAAAAACTAGACACCTATCCAGTAATAAGTAGGTTGGATCTAGGTACTCATAGATCACAATCGAATCATGGGTAGAAAATAACCATAGCTATTAGACTAACTTCTCACGATGTGCCATGGTCGACAGATCAAATGAGAAATTGGAGATCGATAATGATTCAATTGATGAAACTTGTCTTGGTGTGAATGACCAACAATGTTCATTTCGGTAATGTTCAGATCGTTGGTGGTATTGGGCATGGATTCACTTGGCTATGCGTGTACTGCTACTGTCATGATTGCATGGATTATCGTTAGGTTAGATCGTTGTATTGGGATTGAGTTGAGTTATTGTGTCACTATGTTGGCTACTACAATGAAGGGTTGTTAGAGGAGAATGACGATGAAGGAGGAGTTGGTGCACTACTATGAAGATGATTGAGGAATTGAGTATGGTATTAATGATGCACAAAAGTAATTCTATACACAACTTCTTAAAAAAATTATCAATAGCCAAAATTCACTATTTATAAATGAGTAATTTTAATCTTTTAGATCTTTTCGATAAGAATTCGATCTTGACAAATCTAATATTCATAAGATACAACAATATCCAATTTAGATTTGCTAGTTTCTCAAATAATTCCCTCAAGATTTAATCCAATCTACTCTAAGTTTTAGAAGCTTCACAATCTATTTAGGCTTTCTACCTTAGGCTGAACTTTATTCATCTTATTCTAAATTAACTGCGACTTTTAATATATAACTCAAAATATACGATAATCTATTTAATAAACCTCGAGTCTATTTTAATTAACCCAATATAAATTAGATAAAAATTTGCTTTATATTTCACTAGACTAAAAAAATATATCTTTTTAATGAAACACAATTATTTAAAGACTCGAAATTTATTAAATTGAATATATAGCTTTTACAATTGTCTGATCCAACCCTAAATGGTCAACTAACTTGACTCGACCCTTTAATTTTTTTAATTTTTCAATTTTTTTAATTCTGTATTTTTATGAGTTTTTTCCACTTTTTTTTTTTCTATTTTTTCAAATTTTTTTTTTTATAAACCTAGCCCAAAAGTGAAAAGAGACTGAAAATAAAGGATGGCAAAAATGAAGCGTCTAAAAATAACATTTCCCCTCAAGGAGTCTAAGCCTATTCCCTTTGTTATATCTAGTTAATCCCTACAATTTTGGTGCCTACCTTTATTGGCCATTCCACTCTAAATGGTGAAAAGCAAGAATAATGAACCTCAAGCATCACATCATATTGATAGTGATAGGTCACCTCTACCACAACGCTCATCAACTCCCCTAGCTTTAGGCACCCAGGCTTATGAAATGCAACAACTCAGGATATTGGTTCAAGAAGAATTTGAAGACATCAGAAAAACTTAAGAGTCTAATGTTACATTGCAAAGGGAGGTGGCTTTCCTTAAGAGCACATCACAAAACATCCCTACGAAGAGGTAATGTTTAGCTCATCTACATGATTGAGCAAACACAACGAAACATGTATTAAGCACCTAGCATGTTTACGTAGCTAAGTCCAGTACAATTGATAGTTCCCTAAGGACTTACATGATCTACTAAACCACAATCACAACAAAATGCATACGCAGGGTGAACACTCTAACATGAGCAAACTTACTAAAGATTTGTCCCCATGAGGCTCCTAAAAACCATTTGAGGACATGAATGTCCAAGAGTTAAACGAACACATATGCCACTCATCTAGTGTGCGTAACCAAAGGAAGGTAGAATCCTTAGCCTGTGTATCACAGCCAACCACAATGAAGAGCCCATTCATACTGATTATCCTTAAGGAAACACAACCTTAAGGTGCAAGCCTCCATCATCTCAACACATATGATGAGATAGGAGACCTAAACAACCACCTGGTGCAGTTTTTCACTATGATGATCCTCCATAATTTCACAGACACCATCATATGCAAAGCCTTTCCCAGCATGTTAGCAAAAGCTACCTTACTATGGTTCAACACCTTACCTAACAGCTCCATTAGCTCTTTTGATGAGCTTGCGAACAAGTTCTAGTAACATTTCCTCTATTCTAAGGTCCTTCGTAAAGATTCGGCCACACTCTATAACATCGAATAGTAGCCCAACGAATCCCTATAAGCATACTTAGACTGGTTTAACAATATAAAGCTCTAGGTCCCTAAACTTGACAATGGAACGGCCCTCCAAGCCTTAATCATTGGAATCAACCCTACAAGAAAACTATTCAATGTTGTCTCCCTCAACTAGCTCAACTCACTTGATGAGTTCATGTAATTAGTCAAGAAATACGTAGCCTAAGAGGATGCTATAAGAGCAAGGTTAGAAACTGACAATAGCATACAGGGGTTGGCAAAAGATTGTTTAGGACCATGAGATATCAAGTGATCCTCCTCAAGAGAGTAACACAAGAAGCAAAAGCAAAAATTTACAATCTATACATCCTATACACATATCAACCGCCCCCTTGGAGAAGTGATGTATAAGGTCCAAGGATAACTTCCGTAAGGACCTCATGTTAGAGAGACACCTGAAGCGGTCAGTTCTTATAAATATTGCGACTACCACCAAGTGTGCAATCATAATATTTATGAATATCGCCATCTAAAAAATGCAATCGAAGGCCTTGTTTATAAAGGAAGCATTGATTACCTCATCCCAAACGAAAGAAACTAAGTCTAACGATTAACCCAATGTTGTCAGATTGAATAACAACAACAACCTTAACAATAGCAACAATAGCAATTAAAGACCAAAATCATCGAGGCAGACGAGTTTAGGTCAACACCATCTTTGAAGGCCCCGGCCTTGCAAGAGACATACCATCTGCATCAACTAAACATGAATTATACCTCATTTAAAGCAAGAAACCCAAAGTAGACACTACCATCATCTTTATCATCGAGGATAAGGAAGGTGTCGATTACCCACATAGTGATATGTTAGTCATAAATGCAAAAATTGGGTACTTTAATTTCCCCAGGACGTTCGTTAGTAGTGAAAATTTAGGAAACATCCTTTTCTACAATGTATATGAGCAAAAGGAGTAGCTCAATGAGCCCTTGCAACCTTATAAACACCACCTCACAAGCTTCGGCAACGTTAAACCTATGTTAGCCAAGGGGCTCATTACCTTACTAGTACAACTAGATGACAGCGCATACGTTGCCATATAGTCAATCGACTTCATCATCATTATTCATTGGTCACCATACAGTGCAATCCTACGAACATTGAGCATTATAAAATTTAATATGCTCATAAGCCAACAATGCTTGAAGGCAAATTCCCAATGCCAAGAGGGGTGGTCGGCAAAGCACGATGAGACTAGAAGCTATGTTGTAGACTGTAACTACGAACAGACAAGGCTGGATGTTGGATGGGTTCGAGCTTGCAGAAAGCTAAAAAAGAACTAATAGGAGAAAGTACGAAAATGAATGAATGACAAATGAAGGTTAAGCAAAACCCACGAATAGCTCCAGAGGATATGATGTACCAATGGAACTTTTAAGTACTCACAACACAATTTGATATGACGCGTGAATCGATCCAGTAAGGTTATTTGCCACCTACCTTACTTAAGGGTTAGGGTAAGAGTGATACCAAAAGTAAACAGAATGTTTACGTAAGGAGGAAAATTACTCAAAAGTGTATTTAGAATTATATGTCTCTCACAGTTACAAGTACAAGAGTATTTATCCCCATAAGTTAGGGTAACTTACTTAAAAAGAAACAGATAAAAAGGGCATTTTCAAAGGAAGTAAAGATCAAGATATAAAAGGGTAAAAATGAATATACAAGAAAAAACAATTGTTGGTGCAACATATTCTACAATGATACTGTATACAAAGCAATGCTACATTGGTGAGGTTGTTAGAAGATGCGAACAAAAAAAGTACGGACAACTAGCCTGTCCGAGCAGGAGTGGCTTTGTTAGTTTGAAGTCTCTCTTTCTCGGCTTCTCGGTAAGGAAGATGCCGAGTAATTGGTCAGCTTGGGCGTAAAAGAGTAATCTTCAATTTAGCATACTACAGAAAGATGGGCGGTCATATAGCTTGACATGAAAGGTGACTCGACAAGAAAGTGCTCAGCCTTGGTAGGGGTCGGCTGGAGCAGAAGGATTCGTTATGCCAGTCTCTTTAGTCCTCAAACTTGGCTACGTGTCAAGGGTCCGACAACTTGATTCCTATCGTTCCTTTTAGATTGTTTTAGATTTGGGATCAAATCCAAATGGTCTTCGTTTAGTTCTCCGTCAAGGTGATACGAAATAAGGTTGGCAAAGTTGAAAGCATCAGAAACCCCATAGCCCTTGGGCAATTCCAATCTATAGGCATTATCATTAATTTTCTAGAGGATTTTGAAAGGTCCTTCTACTCTTGTAGATAATTTGTTCCTGCTCTTGTTCGAGAACCGTTCCTTACTGAGGTCCAACTACACCAAGTCTCCTGGTTGAAATTGTTTAGCTGTCCTACCTTTAGTCTTTTCTTATATTCTTCTAGTAGCTTGGTCGATGTGTCAAGTGACCTTATCATTGATGTGCTAAAGGGATTATGCTCTAGCCAAGGTGTTAGGGTCCTTTTACACGGGTACTAGTATAGGGGTGTGGTCGAAGGGTAACTCGAGATTGAATCCATAGACAACTTCAAAAGGAGTTTACTTAGTGGTGTCATGTACTATTCGATTGTAGGCAAACTCAACTACTGGTAAGCAGACGTCCTAATCAACCAAGTTCTTTCCTACTGCAGTTAGGAGTAGTGATCTTAAAGTGCGATTAACCACCTTTATCTGGTTGTTAGTTTGGGGGTAACATGAGGTACTGAAGAATAATTTAGTCCTTAGTCGATGCTACAAGGTTATACAGAAATGACTCAAGAACTTTGGGTCTCTATTAGAGACCATACGTCTTGGTATACCCTGTATTCATACAATCTCCTACAAGAAAAGAGAAGCAATAGCCGAAGCATTGTTAGTCTTGGTACAGGGCACGAAGTGTGCCATCTTGCTAAACTTATCCACAATGACCATTATGGAATCTTTGCCTCAAGTAGTTCACAGTAGTCCGAGAACAAAGTTTATGCTTAATTCAATCCACTGCCTCATTGGAACAAGTAAGGGCATTGCTCTCCCTTGCTCAACTCGATGTTTGGCTTTCTTGCATATAACACAACTTTTGACAACTTGGTGTACATCTCTCTTCATTCTCAACCAAAAGAAGCAGCCATTCAACAATTCACAAGTCTTCTTTTCTCCAAAATGTCTGAAGAGTCCTCTATTGCGAGCTTCCGTGATCAATAACTCCCTTAGTGAACAATTCTGTACGCATAATTTTCTACCTCGGAACAAGTAGCCATCCTTCACATGATACTCATCCACTGTCCTCCCATTAATACAGTGAAATTATGGGTCCGAAGTGTAAATCCTCGGAGTATTGTACTCTGATACTTGCAAACCTAAATAGTTTGGTTTACAGCTCCGATAAAAGCGCAATTCTTCTCAAAAGAGCATTTGTAACTATATTGCTCTTTCCTTGCTTGTACTTTATCACAAAATTGAATCCTTCAAGGAATTTAACCCATCTCGCCTGTTGCTTCGACAACTTAATCTGACTTTAAGTACCTTAATGATTCATGGTCAGTATATATGACAAATTCTTTTGGCAGTAAATAGTGCTACCATATTTATAGTACCCGGATTAGTGCCAAAAGTTCTTTGTCATACATAGAGTAATTCAACTGGGGTCCTTGGAGCTTCTCACTGTGGAAGGTAATTGGTCGGCCTTCCTGCATTAGGACAGCGCCTATTCTAATACCTGATGTGTCGTACTCCAGCTCAAAAATTTGTCAAAGTCAGGTAGTACTAACACCGAGGTGGAGGTCATTCTTTCTTTCACCTTGGCAAAGCTCCTCTCCTCCCTTTCTCCCTATAAGAAGTTGGTGTTTTTCTTCATTAGTTTAGTAAATGGTGCAACGAAGGTGCTGAAATTCCTAATGAATTTTCTGTAAAATGAAGCTAATCTGTGGAAACTTCTCATTTCGGCACAAGTAGTAGGAGTCGGCTACTTGACAATTGTTCGGATATTTTCATTATTGACTTACAAGCTTCCTGTACTAATTACATAGCCCAAGAATACCACTTCCTCCTGGCAAAAGCAACATTTCTTTAGATTGCCTAATAGTCTCTTGGTACGGAGGATATTTAGGACTGCTCCGAGATGTTCATAGTGACTTGGCATGTTGGTATTCTAGATTAGGATGTCGTCAAAGTACATCACGATATACTTCCCTATGAGATATATCGGTACATGGTTCATTAGTCTCATGAAAGTGCTCATGGCATTTGATAAGCTAAAGGGCATGACTATCCATTCGTAAAGTCTATGTTGACTCTTGAATGCAGTATTCCATTCTTCTCCAAGCCTAATGCGAATTTGATGGTAGCCAGATTTAAGATCAATTTTACTGAAAATCTTGGTTCCCTTGAGTTCATCCAACATGTCTTCTAGCTTCGGGATCGGATACTTGTATTTGATCATGATCTTGTTCATAGCTCAGCTATCTACATACATTCACCAAATTCCATCCTTCTTTGGCATTAGAAGTGCCGACACAGCACAAAGGCTGAGACTCTCTCTTACATAGCCTCTCTTCAATAACTTATTGCCTTGACGTTGAAACCTAGAAGCCTACTCAGGATTTATTTAATAAGTTGGCTTATTCAGCAATGCAGTACCAAGTATTAAGTCAATGTAGAGCTCTATACCTCGAGTTGGAAGCAACCCCTCAGGTAACTATTCTGGGATTGACCAATAAAAGGGTTGGTTCATTAGCATTAATGGCCTCTCGAAGCTCAGCTCTACTCATCAATAGACCTTTCTTTAATCCACGAGCAAGTTTTTTTTTTTTGTAACTTATTAACCTCCCTTGGTGGCATCGGATTTGGTGTGATTTTCCAATCATCCTTCTCAAACATATATATATTCTTATAGCCGTCATGTATAACTTTCCTATCAAACAACTACGACCTACCCAGCAATATGTGGGAAGCGCACAATTGTAGTACATCGTAAAGAATCTAGTTAGAGTAATTCCTTATAGTGATTAGCAGTAGTATTTGCCAAGTGACATGTAATACTCTTTTCTCACTTAACCAGTACAACTTGTACTGCGTCAGATGTGCAACAGTCAGCAACTTCAGTTTTAAAATAAGGTTGGCAAATGTTACATTAGTGTAGCTTCCACTATCCATAATGAGAGCGCACACCTGATCATTTACCTTATAGGTGGTATGGAACAAATTCTCTCTCTGTTCCTCTTCTCGCGAGGGTTCCACGTTCATAATGCATCAAACAATCATGAGTAACTTGTCCAAGTTCTCGACAAATACTTCCTCATCAATTAGCACCTTCTCGACATTTTCTTTCTCGATAGGAACCTCTTCCTCCTCAGGTTCCTCATCAGTACTTTCTACTTCTAGCTTCGGAATGTCTCCCTTAATGACCATTGTCCTACAATTCGAGCACTAAGTAACCATATGTCAGAAACCTTGATACTTGAAGCACTTAATTTGACTCGTCATCCTGCCAAACCCTTAACGCTTCTCATAAGTTCAAGTTGGCACTTCACTATCAGGTCGTCCTTTCTGCTTGGCTTGGACATCAATCTTTCTGTTCAGCTAGTTGGTACCTTGGTCATTAGTCTGTTCCTCCTTTGCCTTTTTACTCATTAGGTAATCCTAATAGCTTTATCCATTGTATCGAATCATTAGAGCTCCATAATGTCTTGAATGTCTTCTCTCAACCCAATAACAAATCTTGAGACTGTTTGAGCTGATGGTTCCTCTACTTCGCAATGCATCATAAGCATTTGAAATTCTTGAACATACTCGTCAATAGTTCAGCCTCTTTATCTCAACTCCTAAAGCTGAGTAAATGTACCTTGGAGATAAGTTTCCAGCATAAACCTGTTTCTGAGCAATCTCTTCATCTCGAGCTAAGTGTTAATCGCTCAGTATCTCTTTCATCTCCTCATGGCCTGAAAATTCTTCCACTACATAACGGCATATCCGGAGAACTCAATAGCAATAGTTTTCACCTTCTCATAATCCTCATATTGATAGCAATCAAACACACACTCCACCTTATCTTCCAACTCTAGATACTCATCAGCATTCCTAGATCGATTGAAACTCAAAATTTGAAGCTTCACATGGTTAAATGATTTAGGGACTCGTACATGCTCTTCTTCAAAATACTCCTCTTCTTCTTCATCAAGCTCTCTCAGGTCTATCCTTCGCCTTACTTGTCCACCAACTCCTACACCTTGAACAGGTCGAGTTGGGTTCTGACCTCTAACAGGTTAAGTAGCTTGTGGGGTGTTTTGTGCAGCTTCAATAAGTCAGCAAGACAGCACATGAACAACTTGGGTCAGATCTATTAAGAGGTTAGCTACCTCATTAAGCCTCTCGTTGGTGTTTCTAAGAGTTCCTTGAGACTGTCGTCTATGGTAGACAACTCTACTATCATCACCAGTACCAACATTCATACTTAGGTTAGTTATTTTTCCTCACAGATTCAAACTCAAATAAACACTTTAGGAAATTAACAGTTAACAACATAACAGTCAAATGAACACAGTAACTTGCTCTGTTTCACACACGCAAAATAGAGTATAACGAAACTTTAAGAAGAACTGCCAAGATGCTGTGGACCGTGACCAAGAATGGACAAGGTCAGTCACTAGATGGGTCCAAGCTTGCAGAAAGCTTGAAAAGAACTAATGGGAGGAAGTACGAAAATGAATGGATGACGAATGAAGGTTAAGCAAAACCCACAAGCAACTCTAGAGGATATGATGTACTAATGGAACTTCCAAGGACTTACGGCATAATTTGATATGACGCACAAATCAATCCGGTAAGGTTACTCGCCACATAGCCTTGCTTAAGGGTTAGGATAAGAGTAATGTCGAGAGTAAATAGAGTGTTTACATAAGTACGAAAAGTACTCAAAAGTGTATTCAGAATTATATATCTCTCGTAATTACAAGTACAAGGGTATTTATTCTCACAAGTTAGGACAACTTGCCTAAAAAGGAAAAGACAAAAATGACATTTCTTAAGGAAGTAAAGATCAAGATACAAAAGGGTAAAAATAAATATATAAGAAAATCAATCATTAATACAACAGATTCTACACATGATACTGTATATGTAACGATGCTACATTAGTGAGATTGTTAGAAGATGTAGACAAAAAAAGTATGAAAAACTGGCTTGTCCGAGTAGGAGTGGCTTTGTCAGTCCAGAGTCTCTCTTTCTTGGCTTTTCGGCTTCTTGACAAGGAAGATGCCGAGTAATTGGTCAACTTAGGTGTGAGAGAGTAATCTTCAATTTGGCACACTGCAAAAAGATGGGTGGTCATATGATTCGGCATAAAAGATGACTTAGCAAGGAAGTGCTCCACCTTAACAAGGGTCAACTGGAACAGAAGGATTCGTTATACCACTCCCTCTAGTCCTTGGGCTTAACTATAGGTCAAGGGTCCAGTGGTCTGATTTCCATCAAGCTATCTTGGTCTCTCTACCTAAAATCCCAGACCCAAGACAATGTAATGCATATCGAGTCTACTCTAGAAGAGAAGTCTAACTCCCTTGAAGAACTAGTCAAAGAAATCGAAGGAATTAAGCTTAGAAACACACCAAGGCTCACAAATTGGGTCAAGACAGCCCTACCTGAAGATGAAAAGACCGAACTCATCAACTTCCTTTGCCAAAATACTAACGCCTTTGCATATGCACCCAAAGACATGCCTAGCATAATTAACATACTTAAAGCAACCCAATACATTAAGAAAATCCTCGCATCTAGCTTGTCAAACAAAAGAAGTGACACTTCACACCTCAACAGTAGGCCACTATCGAGCAAGATGTCCATAAGCTACTTCAAACTGAGTTTATTAGACAAGAAAAGTACCCAACATGGCTAGTAAACACAGTCCTCATAAAGAAAGCTAATGGGAAGTGACGCATGTGCATTGACTATACCGACCTCAACAAAGCCTACTCGAAAGGCTGATTTCTTCTACCTTGCATAGATCAACTCATCAACTCCACCTCAACTCATGCCCTCCTTAACTTCATAGACACATACTCAGGTTACAACCAAATCTAAATGACACCCAAGGATAAGGTCCATACCTTATCCATCACCGACGTAGGTACATATTGCTACAAAGTTATGTGCTTCGGTCTAAGGAATACTGGACCAACTTACCAAGACTCCTCACCATCATCTTCAAGCTATAGATCGATAGGAACATTGATGTGAATGTTGATGCTATGATTGTGAAAAGCAAGGTGAGGGAGGGTTACATAGAGGACCGCTATGAAACTTCCAATACCCTCTGCTACTATTAGATGAAACTCAACAACCAAAAGTGCGTCTTTAGGGTAGCATCTAGGAAGTTTCTTGGTTTTATGGTCACCAAATGAAGCATCGAAGCCTACTTAGACAAAATTAAGGTAGTCCGTGATATGCAAGCTCTTCAGACAGTCAAATAAGTTCAATACCTTACAAGAAGAATCATAACCTTCAACCGCTTTGTCTTAAGAAGCGTAGACAAATGTTCGGAGTTCTTCAAACTCTTGAAGAACCTATCTAAATTTAAATGGACAATCTAGTGCTAATACACCTTTAATAACTTAAAGAAATTCCTTGAGAGCCCACCCGTGCTCTCAAACACCATATTGGACGAAGAGCTATACTTATACCTTGTTGTAAGTGACCAAATACTATCCTTGGTACTAGTTTGCACAAATGGACAAGAGCACAAGCATGTATACTATGTAAGCCACATTCTATAAGGCCCAAAAGTAAGATAAACCGTAGTGAAAAAGTTCGTTCTCACCGTAGTGATCATCATACATAAATTGAGACCATACTCCTATACCCATTCAGTCATCATACTAATCGATCAACCACTTCGAGCCATCCTATAAAGGCCATATGCCTTGGGTAGAATGGTTAAGTACTCTCTCGAGCTCAGTACTCATGGTTTATAGTTCCGATCAAGATAAGCAATCAAAACCCTAGTCTTTGTAAACTTTATTGTAGAATATAGAGGAAAGGAAGAAGCACAGTTGAACATCGAGATACCAATATAAACTCTCTATATTGGTGGATCCTCTACTTAGAGGGGAAGAATGGGGCCAACATAGCATTGCAAGGCTTGTACGGAACCAAGTGCTATATGCATTGAAGTTTAGATTCTCGACAAGTAACAATGAAGCTAAATATGAAACACTCATTATGGGACTAAAGATCACTAAGGACATTGAGGCAAAAAGACTAAAGATTCACTTCGTCTCCATGTTAATAGGCCAGAAAGTAAAGGGAGAGTACGAGAGAAGGGAGAAACAATGTTTAAGTACCTCTAGACAATTTAAGGGTTCCTTTTGGTTTTCACCTCCTAGAAGATCAATAAGGTTCCTTGAGTAGAAAACTCATAAGTGGGTAAGCTGTCTAAGTTAGGCTCCACCTTCATCCCCGTACGATATGATTGTGACAAAACCATTTTTCATCCAATACCTCCATGAGTGTAGCTTAGAGGAGCAAGAATAGGAAGCACTTGAGATTTGACCCCTGGAATCTTAACCTTGCTAGATGGACCCCATAATGGAACATTTGAAGATCAGAACACTTCTAGAAGACCAAACCAAGACTAAGATGTTGGCTTATGCCTCTGCCAACTACACACTTACAGGCAATGTCTTGTACCACCAAAGTCACGGTGCACTACTCTTTAAATGCATCAAGACATAAGAGGGTACCCTCACCTTAGAAGAGCTCTATGCTAGAATGTACATCAACCATATCCAGTCTCAAGCCCTATACATCAAAGCACTTTGTTTAGGATATTACTAGCCGACTATGAAAGAGAATGTGAGGGTTATGGTTCCTAAATGTCTTAAGTATCAAAAGCATGCTCCTGTCTCTCATGTACCAAGCTTTGAACTACACTCTATGATGAGCCCATAGCTGTTCACCTAATGGGGCCTAGACATGCTTAAGCCTTTCTTGAAGGCGTCCGGAAGTTAGTAATTCATCTTAGCGGCAATAGACTACTTTCAAAAATGGTTGGAAGCTTAGGTAGTAGTGACCATCATTGCCCAAGTAATTGAAGGCTTCATCTTCATATATATCCTCTCCCCCTTTTAAGTACCCCACACATTAATTACGAACAATGGGAGATAATTTGATAGCAATAAGCTCTAGGAGTTCTGCAATAAACACAAAATAAGGCTCCATTACACTTTGATCGCATACTTACAACTAATGGCCAGGTTAAAGCAATCAACAAGATCATCTCCGGTAACCTAAAGAAGAGGGTAAAGCACGTTAAGGGTAGATGGGCAAATGAACTCCCCAACATTCTTTGGGGTTATTGTAAAACATATAAAACTTCTATGGGAGAAACATCTTTTTACCTTGCTTTCAGAACCGAAGAAGTACTCCCAATCAGGTTTGAATTGCTTATAAGTACAGTCTAGAACTTCGATGTGAATATAAACCATATGGCCTTCCAAGCAAGCCTTGACACGGTGTACGATGTAGCACGTCCCTAGGTAACATCCTACCAGCAAAAAGTGGCCCAATACTACAATAAGAAAGTCAGGTACAAGGTGTTCCAACCTAGAGACTTAGTGTTTCAAAAGCTGGAGGCTATAGGCTGAAGAGAAGGGCTAGGAAAGCTTGCCCCCAATTAGAAGGACCCAATTCCAATAAAGGAGGACACAAACAACGATGCATATAGGCTTGAGACCATAGACGGGCAACTTATCCCTAAAATATGGAACATAAGCAATCTGAGACTGTATTTTGCTTAAGTCTTATAACTAATTCGCAGTACTTGTAAAAATCTAATGAATTAATGAAACGATGAGTTCCTCATTCTTATCTATTGTTTTCTTTTTGCTAGTTTGAACCATGCACTCTCATCTTTGGGTTGATTCTTAATCTTAAAGCCAAACCCTAAGTCAGTACTTATAGTGACACCATAGGAACCAAAGCCTTGAAGACCATTGTGATGAGCTCCCTCACCGATGTCCGAGTATGGATGCAGCCTTCAAATCAAGAGCAAATGCGTTGCTCAAGCTAATGGACCCACTCGGTCCCAACTTTAGACCACCCTTATGGTTTTTGCACCCACAAGGCACACAGTTAAGGTTGTACCCCAATCACATGAATCTACTCTAAATTCAATTTAATAAAAAAAATTTGGTAAAATCATTGATTCATCTACTATTCAAATATATGATTCATCGATAAGTTTACTAGATAAAAGATTTTTGGCATTTTCAAATTGATAAATCTACTTAAAGGAATCAATGAGGGCTCACACAAGCGATGGAGAATGTGGTTTAATTCGATGCAAAGTAAAGAACCTTACAAGTGCTTGACACGTCATGAATCCTCTTACCAACTTAGTTGGTACACCTGCTCGAACATTGTTTAAGTACTCTCAATATGATAAATATAATGAGAAAAAATTCTAAACAAATAAGCAAGAAATGAGCACAAACATGGATATAGGAAAGGACTTATTTCTCATTACTAAAAATTATTATAAGATCTTAGGGGTCAACATCTTAACACCAAGTATAAACAAAAAAGAAAACAAAGAAAAATTATTATAATTAAGAACACGAGGCCTTCCTAACCTACTGGTTAATATCAATACTTATCATTCTCTCACAACTTCAACTCAACTCGTAAGAAAAAGATTCTTGTTCGACCTCTGCCAAGACAACCATGACAAACTCTTCGACCATCGGGCAAGATGATGGCCATGATCTTATGGCCTTGGCAGCTTTAAGATGAATTCCATGCTTATAAACTGAGCCAACCTTTTAGATGAGCCGTATAGAGGGGGTTCACCCTAGTTGATTTGCTTGCCCCTTTTATAGGACTCATTAGGCAAAACACAAGGCTTGAGAGCATCCCAAGCACCCCCTGCACTGCTTATGGATTAGGCACCTCCAAATCGTAAGGAAGTCCCTTTTGGTTGCAAAGGCTACTACAGGTGACACAAATGCATAAGCACTTCAGTGGCAAAACTCAAACATCCATTAAAGTGGTCTCATGTGCATGGGCATACTTACAGCATCATTGCTACCATGACTAGAGGATGTAACCCAGAAATCCCCCTACTGTTCGGATTTGCTTGGCTTGGGGAGGGAACCAACTGAGAGGCTTACCTACGCCCTTTGGTCAATACTCAAAGGTTACACCTAACTACTGGGCAACCTTTTACACCCCTTGATTACTTCTCGATCAAGGACTCCAGAAGAACCAAGGGTCTCCTCTTAAACTCACATGTTGTCTACAACACTCTAATTCTTCTTGACTCAATCATCTCATGACAATTGGAGGAACTACATGTCAAGTCCTATTTTGATTTTCCTTAATTTAATTTATATTAAGCCTGACCTGCTCAATATAAATTACTCAACATAAAATTGAGAAAAAAACATTTTTTTTTAAATGTTTGAAAAAATATTTTCAAAAATAATTTAGAGTCACCAACCAGTTAAACTAGTAAAAAGTCAAATTAGGGTTTTCGGGTGAGAAAACCTTGATTTCAATACTAGTTTATCGATTTTCTAAAAAATTATAATTCGAGGCTAACTTATTAAGACCAAGTTACTATGTAAAAATTTAAAAGAAACTAATTAATGGGCCTTCATTTTATAATTTTTCTAAAAAAATATGAAAATATGCAAAAATGTAAAAATGCACAAAAATGAATTTTTTTAATTATTTCTTATTACGAATTTTCCTTAAAGAACGAAAAGAATATAAAATATGTTACAAATTTTACGGCTACTTCGAAAGTACCTACGTACTCGCTAATCGAGATCAAACCAATCGTAGTTCTTGTTCTCCTAGAAAAGAAAAAAAAGAAAAAATTTAATGAATTGATAAATTTTATTCATGAAAACGGGCTAGGTTTATGTTTTTTAACCAATTTATTTTTATTAAGAAAAATCCTAAAAAAAATAATGAAAAAAAAAAGAAATAGTGTCAAATGTATCCAAGTTGAGTTAGTTAATCGTTTAGGGTCAGATTAGGTAAAATTGAAAAATATATATGCAATTTAGTAAATTTGGAGTCTTTAGGAAAATTAGGCTTCATTAGAAAAAAGTATTTTTAAGAATAGTCCAATAAAATATTTGGACTTACAATATGGACTTTTGTCCAATTTAAAAAATAGTTTTAACTGAATTAATTAAAATTAAGACTTGGAATTTATTAAGTTAAAGTGGTATTGAAAATCCTTGGTAAGCATATTTCTAGGTTATTTAAATGTATTTGAGTTAATTTAAAACAAATTGAAGTTAATTGGGCTTAGGGTTGAAAATAAAAATAAAGTTAGGCCTAATAAGAAAAGTTTAAGTATAATTAATGTGCAAAAGTTTCTAAGAAAAAAGCCACTAGCATGTTGGTTTGGTACATAAACTCGGGTGTATCAAGGGATTCAGGTAGCCAGTTGATAACTCTGATTTTAAACATATTTCATATGGTGATTTTATAGCATTTCCCGTACATTTTTTGTTTTCTTTAAAGAAAATGATACTTAATTGAGTAAAATGTTGATTTCAGGGTTTAAACGCGTTCTAGGCTCGAAAACGAAGAAAAGGAATCAAGTTTCACTCAATTCCGAGTTCAAACGAAGAAGTTATGAAGTTTTGAAGTTGTGCAGAAATTTTGCCTTTTTGCAGAAAGTTACACGACCTGGGGACACGGCCATGTCCCAGGCCGTGTCTGGTGACGAAAATAAAATCCGTGTAATACACATATATAAGGAGATCTTAGGGTTCAAAAGAGAGGGAGACATTACAGAAACAAAGAGAGACATTACAGAAAAGAAAAGAGACAAGAGACAAGAAGAGACTTAAGGAGAAACAACATCAAGAAGCGATAACGACATCGATTTCAAGATTAGAGATTGTTCATCAAATCAAGAGGGGTTTTTATGCTTTATTTTATGTTCTTGATGGAACTCGTTTTTAGATTCATTATGATAGCTTAGAATTCAAGTATTTAGGATTATGGAACCTAGGGTTTCATGTGATTCTTGGATTGAATTATAATTTCAAGAAAGTTTCTATCTTTTCTTGATTCAATTATATCGTTTAGTTATTGATTGATAATTCTAGAGTATCAATATATGATATTATGCATGTTGATTGAGAAATTGCATGCGTAATTAGATCTTAACATAATTGAAGAGAATTACATGTATACTTAGAGATAAGATACATGATTCTTCCGGAAAGTTGATTGTTTGTGTGGGAATTCATTAAATATTAATGCAATTCTAAGTTATATTACTAAGTGAAGAGATTCCGGTAAATAATTTAGGATTAGGGTTAATATGCTTGAGAAATATATTAGCTTTAATTGTGAATCCCTCCGGTCAAGAATCATAGAAACTAAATTGAATACATTTTAAAAAGGTTACATGTTAAACACTAGGGGAAATAATTCCTAAATACATTATTGCATACTTGAAGTCGTTTGTAGTTTTATTGCTTTCTAATTTGTGTAATTAAGTCTCATAAGTAGTTTAGTTGTTAATTTCGGTATTTTTAATTCATTCAACTCGACATAATTTTCCGGTTAGATAATAAAGCTAAAGTTAATATTAGTACTCAAAATCTCTGAGGGATCGACTCGGACTCACATCCGCTATATTAAAATTGATAGGTGCGCTTGCCTCGTATCACCAGTTCAAAGCTCACTTCAAGCAAACTTGAAAATGTTTTTAAGTTCACATGTGTTACATATGACCATCCCCCTTCCCTAAGCATCTTTCTTGGTCGAGAAAGTAATAGAAACTAAGGGAAAATTAGCCGATCTTCTAGGACCTAGCAAATCTGCTCAAATCTCCGTTATTTTTGTGCGGATTTAGTAAAATTATGGCTAATTCATTAGGAAAATTAACAAATCTAGCTGATATATCACTAAACCTTTTTAAGTGAAAGATTTGTTAAAATCTAAAGTCAAGTTTCAACTTTATCCATGAAAGATTTGAGGAAATCGAAAGATTCAAGAACGGATTTGAAGTATTAGTTTATAAAAGAATCCAATCTTCACTAACACTACAGAATCTGACCCATCCTCACCCATCTGCAAGCGACCACAACATCAATAGTAAACATCATCCCTAACCCAACAGCACCATCCTTGCCCACTTCATGGTAAATGGCAACAGCAATCACATTACCCTAAGAGACCCAACACCAAACACATACATACTCACCCACTCCAATCCTCAACTCGACAACTCTCAACCGCGACCCAACATCCATCTACAACATACCTAACCTCTACCATGAGGTTCATGACCAATCCTAACTTATCTATCAACCACACACCGCACAAGCCATGTAACCAGCACGCACTAAACAACTATCACCTGAACATAGTACATAACACCTATGGCACCGTCTTACTACAGCAACACCAACACGCGACCATTACCATCGTAACTACCCATACGTACAATACTATAATGCACCAACACAACCAGCTACCCATATATATGTAGCACGAACACCGAGTTTTGTACTTCTATAGTACAAATTTCAAAAAAATATACCAAAACGGTGCGTTCCTAGAAAATTTTCGCACACGCCTTCTCTATTCATTGTTTTTTTTAACTAAAGGCGTACTTGGAGAGCACACCTTCCTATATTGTAAGAAAGGTACATATAGGGATTACGCCTTTTTGTATTGTAAGAAAGGCGCGTAAGAGGATTGCGCCTTCCCTATAATAAGGAAGGCATAAGGAAAGAACGAACCTTCAGTGTTGTTAGGAAGGCGCGATCCTCCTACGCGCCTTCCATTCACTATATATATCTTTATTCCGCCTTTTCCCTTTATTTACACCACTTTCAAACATTGAAAACCCTGAAAACCTCTGATATTCTACCTTGGAGAGATAACTTAGCCTTATTTTCTTTTTGCGAACAACAATGTTCTCAACAATGTTGTATATAACTATCTATCATCTTTGTTTCATAATAATTTTTTTAAAATTATTAATTACGTTGTATTTATAGCTATATTTATGTTGTGCATGTAAAATGTAGTTACATGATAATTTTCGTAGTATTTATATGTTCGTAATATGCATGTTTAATTTTGTTTATTATTCTTAATTTTGTGTTATTTATAATTTTTGTAGTTATATAAGTTATAGTGGTTACGCAGAAATATATATATATATGCGACTCGTATATGGTATGTGATTTTACTGATATATTAGTTACGGCACATTGAGAAATGAAATTGTATAGAAGATTATTGTTATAGTATGAGATAAATTGGACTACGTAGAAGTGTAATTGTGTAGGTGCAATGAGACGCCTCACTGAGATGAAATTGTGTATGTGTGATGAGACACCCTGCTAAAAAATAATGTCGTGTGGAAGTGCACAAGTTATAGTGAGAAGTTATAAACTTTGATAAGAAGCCCTACTGAAAAGTAAAATTGTGTGGGTACAATGAGACGCCCCGCCGAGATGAAATTGTATGGATGTAATGAGACGCCCAACCTAGATAAAATTGTGTGAGTGCGATGATACACCTCACTGAGATGAAATTGTGCAAGTACGATGAGATACCCTATCGAAAAATAAAATTGTATGGATGCAATGAGACGTCCTACCGAAAAATGAACTCATGTAGGAGCTTACATTTATAATGTGAATTTATAGAGTATAATAAGATGCCCCACCAAGAAAAAAAATTGTGTGGGTGCGATGAGATGCCCTACTAAAAAACACAGTTATGTAGGAGCTTACAGTTATATTATGAATTTATAGAGTGTGATAAGATGCCCTACCGAAAAGTAAAATTATGTGGGTATGATGATATGCCCCACCAAGATGAAATTATGTGGGTACGATGAGATGTCCTGCCGAAAAACATAGTCGTGTGGAAGCTTACAGTTATATTGTGAATTTATAAAGTATGATAAGATGTCTCACCGAGAAGTAAAATTGTGTGAGTGCGATAATACGCCCCACAAAGAAATGAAGTCGTATGGGAGCTTACAGTTATAGTGTGAAGTTATGATACCCTACCGAGAAATGAAATTGTATGGGTGCTACAAACCATGCAAAATCATATGGACTTTACTGATTTTGTCATTCATGATTCAATAGGTAGTTAATGACTGATTACATAAAGATAATTGTGTATGTGAATGGGAATATTGTAAATGGAAGTAACGGTCCACAATGTGATAGGAACCCAGTAAAAAAGTTGAAGATGAGGAAAGATTCCAACTACAACAATTTTTTCCAATGGATCCGTACAAGTATTGGAGTTAATCCTTTTAGGGTTGAGCTTGTTCATCGACATCCTTGTTATTATGAGAGAGGTGTTTTGTATACTTTGATGGCCATTACAAATGATGATAATGTAGAAAACTTTATAGAAATAGTCGACGCGTTTGGAGAAAACTGGATACAAGAGATATATGTTAAGGTTTCCGTCAACCTAGTAAGACTATTGCCCATAGAACTTTACGGGTTGGGTCTTCCAATTTTTCTCAACCTCTTGTGCAGTAAACTAATGAAAATAACCCTATGTATGACGAACCGGAAACTTATCCAGTTGAAGACCTCACTTTTGGTGAAGGTGGTGTGGATGAAGAGGCAATTGATACAGAAATAGGGTCAATCTTACAAGATAACCTGAGCTACAACCCTAATGAAGATATGATTCCAATGGGACTTAGAATTGAGGTTGAAGGGGAGAATGTAGGGGTTGAATATGAAGTAGATGATGAAATTGTAGAGGTTGAAAACACTGTAGATTATGCGACCATGTCAAAGTATATATCGAGCAGCATTCCATCCGTACCTTAGTTTACTACTAGCTAGAGGATTAGGATAGCTCCCTAATATAATCAATCTAAGATGCTGACATCCCAGGTTAGAGATTTAATTCCGTATATGAATATTAGTGGTGATAGTGGTTATGTGGAATTCAAGGAGGAGAAGGAGGCGGAGAGTAGTAATCAAGTTGATGGCGGGGATTTATTTATCGAACAATGCTTCAGTACCAACAATGAGCTTATTGATACCGTCAAAAGATATCACATTAACAACCATTGTGACTACCACATCGATCAATCAAAACTGAACCTATGGGTCGTTTATTGTAGAGAGAAGAATAGTGGATGCAAGTAGAGGCTAAGGGCATTGTATAAAAGTTTAATGGGACTATTCGTCATAACAATTCTTGAAGGTCCACATACTTATGTCGACCCCAATGTGATGCAAGACCACAGACAAATAGATAGTAAACTTATGGCCAATTACTTCATCACCAATGTTAAGGAAAATCCTGATATAAAGATTACAGACCTGTAAGCAAATATTTTAAACATGTTTGGCTATAATATGACTCGAAAGAAAGTTTGAGATATGAAGAAAATGGCCATGGAGATGGTATATAGCAATTAGGGGAAAGCATACAACGAGCTTCCTATTTTGTTAAACGCAATCAAGATATCAAATCTTAAAACTAAGGTGGTATGGGGATGGAGGGGATCCCCTAAGCCTGGTGTTTTGATAATGAAGTGAGTCTTCTAGACATTTAGTCTGTACGTACATGCATTTAAGTACTGTAGACCAGTGGTTTGTATTAATGGCACATTTCTATATGGGAAGTATGGTTATATACTATTGATCACTTGTTTTATTATGGTTATATACTATTGATCACTTGTTTTATGGATAAAAATAATTATATTGTCCCTTTAGCGTTTGCGCTTATTGATAAGGAGATCATAGAGACTTGGGGTTGGTTTCTCAAAAGATTAAAGCAATTCATTGTGAATGGTTAAGAGGAGACAATTTACCTAATTACGAATAGTACTCAAGTATCGAGAATGTGCTTGACAAAGCAGAAGTTGGCTGGAAGGAACCATTTATGGTTTAGAGATGGTGCATATGGCATATCACCAGCAATTTCAATAAGGTACATAAGAACCAATTGTGTAAAAAACTTACTATTATTGCTGCATTGCAGACATAACCTAGGAAATTTAAATACTTAATGGATTAGATGGTACAACTTAAGGAGGACGCCCCATTGTGGTTTTTAACGTTTGACAAGAGCAAATGGACGTTGTCTTATGACGGTTTTTATCAGTTTAGATATATGACATCTGACATCGTTAAGAGCTACAACTGTGTTTTGAAAGGTTATAGAGGATTGCCTCTAACTTTGCTCGTGAAGAAAATTATCTATAACTGTATCGATTATTGGAAAAGAAGAGTCGAACAAACGAGGAAAGGAATGGACATGGGGCAAGTGAATATGAACTATACTGTGAAAAAGCTAAGAACGTGGGCCAAGCGAGCTCCAGCACATTCTATCAAGCAATATAGCCATGACAACGAGATATGGGAGGTGAAGATAGGCTGGAGGTGTGAAGCAAATGGAGTGATGAAATAAGGTGGATGAACACATATTGTAAACATGAATAGAATGACTTGTTCATATAAGAAATGGCAAATCTATAGAATCCTGTGCTCAAATGCGATAAGGGTACTTAATTCTATTTAAGTAGCTACTGGTCAGTACACTAGCATATGGTATATTTGGTCCCATCGATTGGATGTTTACACTAAACACTTCATACCAATAGGTGATGAGTTGAATTAGCCTCGCCTTGATTACCCATTCCTTATACCCAACGAGAAACTAAAACGTGGTTTAAGTAAACCAAGGAAAAAGAGATTCCATATGGAGATAGACTTAAGGGAGTCTGCCGATAAGAGCAGGTGTAGTATTTGTAGAATGGAAAGACACAATAAGAGAAGGTGTCTTTAACTTAATAGAAATGGTATAGACAGACATACAAGTGTTGTTTTCTTACATTAAATTACATGTCATATAATATTATGCTTTCATAAGTCAATGACACAACATACTTTTTTATTGTTTTGTAGGTTAGATGGATCCAAGATCGAGTGACTCGTCGGTATTGTATGGACAGGGATGACATTGATCGCAAGACGAATGGAACCATCGAGTATGTTTTAATATTAAATCATCAATTAATCTATACAGTTCAATAATTTTATAGTGTTGTACTGAAATTGAATCTAATATTACAGGGAGGCGAGCACATTAGGTTCATTAAGTGGAGTCCAGCTTGTAGAAGAGCACGTCCTAAATACCATTAGACGATCGCTTTAAGACCCACCTTACCAATGTCGGTTTCTTGGGGGTCACACGGCTACCATTCATTCAGATCGATCATCACCTCATCACGGCATTAGTCGAGAAGTGGAGACCCGAGACCCACACCTTCCATATGGCATATAGGGAGATGACGATCACACTACAAGATATAGAGGTTCTGTTAGGTCTCCGTATGGATAGTGCTACAGTGACTGGGCCTATACAGTTAGTATGGCCTTAGATAGCTAGGGGATTACTAGGAAACTACCCTACCGACAGCACTAGTAAAGGGGGATGCGTTAGTTTGCATTAGTTACAAGATAGATTTAGTGTTCTTTCTATAAGTGCAGATGAGCAGACCATTCATCAACATACCTGTGCATACATTCTACAGTTGTTTGGTGGACTTTTATTTGCAGATAAATCTTCATTCCTCGTTTATATGATATTCCTACCCATCTTGGAGTATTTCCCATATGCAGCGACGTTCAATTAGGGATCAACTTGTTTGGCTTGGCTGTATTGCCAACTATGTGAGGCAACGCGATTAAGAGTGCAAGAAATTGGAGGCACCGCCATACTACTGCAGATATGGGCATAGGATCATTTCCCCTACATTGCACCATGGACTAAGTTCAACTTCACCAGATTGGAAGGCCTACCACTAGCTATTAGGTGGGCTATATCACATGACACTATACTTCATGCTACGCATGTTGTGGATGCGTACCAGACAGCACTTGATTTGTAGATGAGTAGACAGGTATGTACTTCTTCAATTTTGTTTCTATTGTTGATCTTTATTGAAAAATTAAGCATTATTAATACACTTTCTTTCCAAATGCATTGTAGGTCGTATAAGAGCCATACTCGGATGATCTTATTGATCTCCTACCATCGTTTTGCAGTGCTGGTTGAGCTGTTTGGGCAACCAGGGTTCTATTGATATGTTTCCACATTGTGGAGTTCTATTTCCCCAACCATGTTCTACGGTAGTTTGGAGGATTCCAGACGATATTGGCGACGTTCATACAAGTGACAAGCTACATCATATCAACCTTAAAGATAAGACAGACATAGATTGGTCAATCACCCATCAAGGATACATATCGACCTAGGTAGACTGCCATGTATAGGTTACGATATTTAGGGACCAAGGGGTGTCGATCCAACTTACCATGACTGCTATAGGGATCATACACACTGATATATTACCCATCATAGGGCTGTAATGGGGTATTTGGTAAGGTTTCCTTCCATTTATCTTATTTTATTTTTTCCTAAATTAATCTATATGAATACAGCTTGAACTATTTCATTAACTGTAGGTGAATACTTTACATTAGGCGAGGTTAGTAGATGATGTCCAGGCTACTCATCATATCATCAATGGTAGGCTTTACCATATCAAGGAGCACGACGGTTTGATATTATTTCCTAACTAACCAACTGACCCAACTCTTGTACCTGCCCCTCCATCGCGTACGGGACCTAGAGTTTGCACAAAAGGCCATTGACCAACACAGGCACGTGGTTAAGGACACTATGCTAATTCTATGCTATTGGGATCTCATCATTCCATCGACTTAGGCAAAATTGGTAGCAGTGCACCACCTACTTATGCCTCCGATTCAAACCATACCTCATTTGAAACTCCTGATGCTCACGTGTAGATGTATCCGTAGTCGACACCACCAACTCCCTGTAAACGTTATACGGGATGGCCTCAAACAATACACATAGAGGAGACCAACAACCACCTACATCCATCACCACTTACTCCAGTTCCTCATGTAGATTTCGCTGATACTCTTCTATAGCCATCTGAGCCTCAACCACTTGAGCCTCAACCATCAGAGGGTCCATCCACTTGTAGACCATCATTACTAGCTCATTTTGGAAAACAATTAACTAGATTTAGGAAGAAGTAGTTGTAAATAACTATATTTGTATTACTTAGTTTAATTGTTATGTATTATTGACATTTATTACTCATTGTATATATGGTTTTTATAAATTATTTTTCATATCATATTGCTATTTCCTTAATACTAATTGTTTATTATATACATATATATATTTAATCTTTATACTATAGCTGCTTTTAACAGGTTTACTTGGTAAATTTGTAAATCATTTAAGCCAACCTGTTACATTAATACTTTTAGTAGAAAGTACACTTAACAAGTGGTAATGTGAAGCGTAAATTTAACTTAGAATCGAAATTGGTAATTAACTTGTCATTTTCAAAGTATTTAGCTAGGAATAGTGTTAAGTGTCAACTAAATATACATAGTAATGATATTGAAGATATGCGCTATTGGATACTAAAGGCGCATGAAGGGATACCCATCTATATAATAACTTAACTATTAAAATAAAAAAATTAAAAATAAATAAATTAACACCGAAGGTGCGCTCTTTGTGAAAGAAAAAAAAAATTATATTGAAGGCGCACATATGGAATGCGCTTTCCTTGGATACTGAAGGCGCACGCCATCTTTGTACCTTCCTTATACCTTGGAAGGTGCACTCTCCAAGTGCACCTTCAGTTAAAAAAAACATTCACGCGTGTCTTCACCATACTAGTTTCGTAAATTTTTTCGAGAACACACCATTTCAGTATATTTTTCTAAAATTTATACTATAGAAGTATGAAACTCCACGAACACCACTATCGCATAACCCATGTGATCAACATCCTCAGGTAACCAATTCTTTCACAATAGCCACACTCACAACCTAAATACCAACAAGTGACTACCTACACCCAATCCCATCAAATCCAAACACCACCAAACCATTACTATAACCAGAAGTGCCATCACTAAGCCCATTTTGGTTAATAAGTTTGTAATAAAACTTGATTTTCCCATTCAAATCGATGCTGGGAGCACATTGTGAGAAGCTGAAAGAACTACTGTGTTGGTGATTCGATTTTGACCTGTTCAAGCGAAATTCAACCCAACTACAATCTGACCCATGAGCATGAATCCGACCCATATCCTTAGATAAGGTAGTTGGTTCTTTTGTTCTTTTTTATCTATTTTTATTTTGTTAGTTTCCTTATATAATAAGATCTATAACAAATAAAAAAGAAAATACTAGCTTGAATTTGTTTTTTTTTTTTTATGTAGGTCATAGTTTGTTTTTTTTTTTTAATTATTTATTAACTTATGTGTTATTATGGCGACAATAATTATGAATAGTTAGAGTAATTTATTGATACTAACTTGGGTTATTTTTTACAGACTTTGGCATTAATTCTTAATATTTAATTTTCTAGGCATATCATCATTTAAAAAAAAAATTAAAAGTGTTTTTGCACCTTGCATATTGCATTTTTAAGAAAGTTCATGACTTTTCCCAATCTTTACATATTTTTACATAAAAACTGAATATTTCATTAATTTCTTAGAAAAATCACATTTTTAGGTTTTTAAATTTTTTTTTTGAAAAATAAATTTTATCACATAGTTATTTTTTTTAAATAAAAATCTTAGTTTGAGACTTTTCCAAAATTAATTTTTTAGGGTTTATTTTTTAAGGATTGGGAATAAAGTTAGTTTTTTAGGTTTTTTTTTAAATAATAAATAGTTAAAAAGTAAAATCTAGCCTAATTTTTAAAATAAAGAGAACCAACCCACTAAAGCTTTTTTAAAAAATTAAGAACTATGGCCGATTTAATCTCAATTAATGGTTATGTAAGCACCTTTAAGGTAACTATAAAATTTGTAAAATATTTTCTTTTCTTTTCATTCTTTTAGGGAAATTAGTAATAAAAAAATAATAAGATGTTCATTTTCATGCATTTTTATTTTTTCATGTTTTCACATTTTTTAGGAAAATATATATATATAAGTAAAGGCCCATTAGTTGTTTTTCTTAAATTTTTACATAGTGATAAGTGTTTTAATAAGTTAGCTTTCGGACTCGATTCTTTGGTTTAAACTTTTCTAAAAAAAATAAATATTTTTAGAAAAATCAACAGGCCAATGACTTAATCAAGGTTTTTCCCATCCAAGAAATCTTAATATGATTTTTACCAATTTTACTAGTTAGGAACTCCCAAACTATTTTTTAAAACTTTTTTTAAAGAAAAAGTTTTTTCTTTAATTTACTATGAAGCATTTCACATTAAGCGAGCTAAGTTTAATATAAAATAAATTACGAAAAACCGAAATAAGATTCGATAACACTATAATAGTGTAAGGGAGTATAATTACTTAGATACATATTGAATTGGCATTCGTCCGTAATGATAGCTGATAGGGGACATGCATTACATAACTGAAAAAGTAGCTTTGGGAGTTAGTCAATCATAATTATGCTGGCAACAACGTCTATGATTTGTAGGTTTGATATCCTCAGGGCATGTTGGGTGTATTGGCTGTACCACAAATGTTAGGTGGCAATTTATGAGTTAGGGTAAGACACTAGCACTAGAAGATAAAGAGAGGACGAGGCGGTAAGCGAGGTAGTCTAAGTGCATAGCAGGTAATGAGCAATGTATTGGAAGGCTTGCGAAGCTAAAGGCATCCTCACCTGTAATACTAGAACTCATTGAGATGGGGTAGGTGGGTCCTTCACACTTCTAATCTCGGTTGGTCCGTTGGTGGAGTCTTCCCATGCTAAGTAAGGCTTTTGGCCTTAGGCTTGCTTAAGTCTTCGGGACTAGTGTTCAACAGGATACTTCTCACGAGGCTTAAGGATGGCTAAGGTTAGGTTAGAACACATGAAGAGAGCCATAGAGAGAGGGGAATCATTTCCTCGAAAGCTGATGGGCCTTCTAGGGGCCCCAGTCAAAATTGGGCTTCGCATTGAGCGAGAGTCATGTATCAACAATAACCATACAATGTAATTACTAAAATTACTCTACGATTATACTTTTTATAAGAATGAAAGTAGGATGTTTTGTTGCTATCTATTTCAATCCAATTTTATGTTTATATGAATTTACGTACAATTGAGCCAAGTTCAAATTGTATTAATAGTTTCATCACATCTAGATACTAAGGGATGTGGACAGTTTGTTATACACTCATGTTGCAATATAAATATATTATCAAACAACTAAATCTTTGTAATAAATAAATACTCAACATTTTTTTTATTTTTGCTAGAAATAGTTAACAATTTACTTAAATGTGTCACATTGATGTCTTTTATTTTCGGTATTTTATAACTTTAAGGTTTTCAAATAATATGGAATCTAATATAATTAAATGTACATTGTAATAACTTATATATAATAGGTCTCAAACCACTACTACTAAATTTGATCCTAACTTTAAGGTCATATTTGATATTATATATGTCCATTGCACCTTGAGAAAATGTAAAATAAAAATTATTCTCCAAATGAGTGAGCCAAAACTTAATACATAACCACATACACATATGCATCTCATACAACATGTAGTCTTAATACAATCATATACTAATGTGATAAACATAAGTTATTGTTTTTAATTTATCATTCAAATAATGCAGTTTGAGGTTATTTGTATTGACATAAACTTAGAGTAATATATAATTCTACAATATACAAATATATAGATTTACAATAGATACGATGGGGAAACTGATTCCATTGGTTATTTCATCCCATAAGCAACATCGAATTAGCCATTAAGAAGTTAGTCCACTTACAGTTGTCCACTATGGAACCCCATAGCAACTCACTCGCAACTTCTCTCTGAATAACCTAAACTGGTTTCATGGTGTTATTATAATTAGTAATCTGCTAAGTGCTGCATATAGGACCTAAAAACTAACTAAATCATTTCAATGTGCAACTTTGTAATGGATATTGTCACATATTGATCATTAGGTGTTGTACCAACTTAGCAATAAACTTAATCCTTAGCTATAGCCAAATACAAGTAACATACACTTAGGTTTTTACTTTGGTTATGGTTCATTAATCACTATGCCTCACAAGCATGACACAACAATAAAGGTAACATAGCTGGCTCTATACTAGCAAATAACAACGGTTCAAGTAAATTATTTAAACTTGATATAATAAAAAGAAACATTCTCATCATATATCATTACTTATATAAAACTAAGATCATAACCTAGATTCATGGTTTTAATTATATTCTTAGTAATTTAAACTAATTGGGAAACCTTTGGAAGATTTTAGAAGTTATACCCTAATAATATTTTAAATTAAAACCTAAACTTAAGTTTTAACCTATCCATTAACATATTATTTAAACCTAAAACCTATGTACTTAATTATTTCATTCCATTTTAGTTGCATATACTTAACCCTCTATATATATATAGATATATATATATATATACACGCACACACATACTTACATACATGCATATATATAATACTAGCAGACGTGGTATCATGCTATGTGTGTGAAAATTTAAAAAATATTTATTCACGTTAGATTAGAACATAAAATAATTACTAGATTTTGAAATTATACGCATGGCTATCAAAAAGAAAAAGGAAAGGAAATACACTTTAACCAATGAAGTAGTGAGCATAATAATTTTCTTATTCTACAATTTCATGTGAATGTAAAACTACTATTTCAAGAATAATAATAAACTTATCGCTTATTACAATTTTGTTGTATCATATACCATTGTTTACAACAACTTTAGTTTGTAACTTGCATTATAAATAAGATAATTTTCTTCAAAAGCCGTAGTAATGGAGATCCTATCTCAAGAGATGCAACTTCTGAGGAAGACTCGTAAGGACAAAAATTTCCACTTCTAGTTTCACACTAATACACCAAAAAAAAAAAAAAAAGGATAAACCCAGTAATACATAAGGATGTTGTTATTCAAATTCTCTATTATAACATTTCTTGTAGCTTCCTTGCCTATATTCAAATTATAATTATGAGAAATCTTGGTCTTCCCATAGATAATTCAATAGCACATTGTGATTATTCTCTCCCTTCATCTTTACCTTACAAACTACACAAATGTCACCATTTAGCAAAACTCAATATTAAATCGTAGTAACAAAAAATCAAAACCAACAATCTAATTATAAAACCATTATTAATAAGATGTTTCCTTTAAAATGGAAACTCCAAATTCTAATCAGGTTGGATCTTTAGTAAAATTTGAATTACAACCTCTCATGTAATGATTCTATATCAAAAGTAATTCTTAAATAATAATGGTAAGGATAGATTAATAAAAAAAAATGAATCTTGCTTTTCTTTATAATAAATATCGCATAAACGATGCAAATCGAGCCCATTACTACACGAAATAAACACACTTATGGCATATGTACACTTTATATCAAATTTCATAGGGAGGCCATTCAATTGACATCTCAAATAAGTCTTCAACACATTTCAAAAGTCTAAACTAAAATTGCAAGTATTCATGTTAAATTTAAGGTTGAATATAACAATCTTCAACTTGCTTAGTTTTTTCACAATAAACAAACACAAAACACAATAACTTTGTTTTCATAAGAACTTTGATGAAGCAACCAATAAAACAACGTGCGAAAAACCAAATACCCAAATCACAATAGCACTACAAAGGGAAAAAAAAAAAAGGTCTTTATTTCTTTTTCATCATCTACACCTAAATATCCCACTTCATGCCCACTTAATTTTGTAACAATCTTAATATGTAATCTCTAAACTAAAAACCCCTTCATTATTAAGAAGTTGATGTTTAATAGCATTAACCATAGGAGAGGAGAAGTTTATCTCATAGATAATGGAATATTAAATTCAATGTTAATAAATGAAATTAAATTTATAATTAATAGTAATGATGATACTACAAATTAATAATAATTGTGTGCATTTACTTGTCATATATATATATATATATATATAAGCATTTAATGTGACAAATGTTATAATATATGATAAATAGTGTATCATACTTAATTTATATATTATATATGCTTAATAAAATATTTTAGAAATATCGATAATAAAATTTTTTGTAAGATATTTCAAAGATATCAAAATTTGAAGAGTATATTATGTATGGGTATGTGTGTATATGATTAGATTTAGTGATAATACACAGTATGTCATGGAATGTAAAATAATACATGTAATATATAAGTATCAATTATATAAAAAATTGTAGTAAATTATATCATAGTTATGTAATGAATGATGCAATGTGGTATATGTATTATATATAAAACACATCATAATGTGTACAACGTTATTACATATATCAAAATTCATATATAGTATAAGCTAACAACATTGTGTGTAGAATTTAACTAATGATTATGCATATGAAAATTCATATCAAATTCTTATTTTTCCTAGAAGTGTACAACTTATAGAATTGTGGACACGATGTATGTGAGAGAGAGAAAAGAAGAGAGATTAGGTAAATTGTAGACATACTGTAAGTAAAATTATGATATGTACTCTAATTGGTTTGCCTACTAATTTTAAAATTACACATTAATATGTATTTATTATAATTTGACTGTAAATTAATGTACATTTACTATAATTTGAATGTATAATAAATATATTAATAATGAGACAAATGTAAAATGATATATAGAGATGTTGTGATTTCATTATTGAAGGAGAATTGAGGTAATAGTTATTTCTAACCCTGGCAAATTGATATGAAGGACATGAATTGTATAATTAAAATTTGCAAATTATATGAACTACTAATATTATCAAAGGACAATTTGGCCAAAGTAAAAAAGACACCAAATCCCCTAATTTAACTTTAATAATATAGATATTATTGAGATTCACTATTCATTTAATTATTATTCCTCTTATTCATTTATTTTCTTATTTATTGTTATTACTATTTATTCCTCTACTCATATCTACTTGTATGTATTATCATTATAAACCACCCATAAGAGTAGCTTTTAGGTCGCACTATATCACCCTATTTTTTGATAATTTGCTACCTCTCACTACACCACTAAGCAATCCTCTAAAACTTCAAAATTTTCATCTAAATGTTCCATATAAGTTCTCATCTGCTCCTTAAAGTCATGATCATTTGAACGTGTTATGCATTGTTTGATGCAAAGATTCATAAGCTCATAAGCTACATTAGAATATCATTAAATCAAGAAACATGATGGAATTAAAGGATTCGATTGCCAAAATGCATCAACTGAAATCACCACACCAAATGTTAGTGCTCATGCTATGTCACCATATGTACACAACAACACAACACATACTGTTCACTGCTCCATACATGATGCAACATAATAACCAAACATGCTACAAGCTACCTAACATGTTATCCTCAAATAGGTCAATAGATATATGTCAGATACATTTGCAACACAAGTCAACTTAACTCCACAAAAGCAACTGATAGGCCACTTGTGGCTATTATTTATAGTAGGTCCTTTAAGGTAAAGGACAAAATGGGAAATACAATAGTACAATCCTAAATGAGTAATTTAAATTACTCTAGTATTATCCAGAAAAGGGGTAGGTTAGGTGAAAGACAAATGAGAATATTCTAAACTTTGCTACTAAATGTCAAAAGGGGTGTACATGTTAAAGCCAAAGTAGCAAGTGAAGACAAAATATTGAGTTACCTGACTAGGTCAACTCGACAGGTAACAACTTAAAGCTTATGATGAGTAGGTTGGATCTAGTATAAGATTAGCAACAAATAGAGCATCATTTATTTTATAGCATAAAATGAAGAGGATCATCTTACTAAACCAATCTATGATCACCATAATTGAGTCTCCTCTTTTGGCTGTCCTCGGTAGCTCAAGGACAAGTATATGCTTAGGTAGGTCCATAGTTAGCTGTTATCAGTAAAGGTATGTATTAACTAAAAACTTCTTTTCTTTCCTTAGTCTTCTTACACACCATACACTTATCTAACACCTAAAGGACACCCTTTATCATCCGTAGCCAAAAGAAATTCTCCTTTAATAGCTCATAAGTCTTCTTTTCCCCAAATTGTCTTGATAAACCACTAGCATGTGCTTCTTGGATTAACAGTTCTCTTTCTAAGCTAATTGGAATGCATAATTGGTCCTTCTTAAACAAATCCCCTTAATAATATAGAATCCTTTCATAGCCATACTGGATCTACACTTAGCTACAATGGGCCTAAAATAAGCATCCAACTTATATTACTCAATCATCAACTAGAATCCAAGTAATATGGATTATAGATTGGTGACCAGTACATGCTTTATAGGTAAGGTGATGGCCACAACATTTATAGTCCCTTTTTTGTACTTAATCACATAAGAAAACCTCTCCAAAACCCATTTTGCTTATCTCCTTGATAATTTTTGTTGACCTCTTAAATATTTTAGTGACTTATGATCAAACTCGCAGGGTAACAGATAATGTTGCTATACTGTGAGCTATTGTAGCTCTATAGGGCTTCTCATTGAAGTGTGTAATCAATCTTCTTTCTTGCATTGACATAGCACCTTTATAAACACTAGATGTATCATACTCTAGTTTGAAGGCCTTCTTAAAGATAGGCAAAGCAAAGACTAGGGTGGTGCTGAGCTTCTCCTTGATCTCTTCGAAGCTCCTCTAAGCTTAATCATTCCACCTAAACTCCACATTCTTCTTAGTTAGCCAGTTAAATAGAGATAATATTGCACTAAAGTTGTGAATAAATTACTTATAGAAAGAAGTAATCATGTGGAAACTTCTAACCTTGATCTTCTTTCTATATATATCTTATGCAAGATTTCATTCATAGCATGTCCACTTATAAAGGTTTTTTCTACGGTGACATCGTGTTATCGTAACGTCATCATAAATCACACTCGATTTTGGTATATTGATCAATGAAATTTTTAAATAAGTTCATACACCAACAAACATACTAGATCGATAAAGTAATAAAAGGAAAGTAAAGTATTGTTCCCACAAGAATTAAATCAAGTGCTAGACTCATATCAATTCTATCATTATTTAAGCACTCAAAAAACCAATAAATAAAACTAAAATAAATTATCAAAATTAACTATGATAAAGGAAATGGAATAAAACGATCACAATGAGATTTTATTGATTCAATCACTAATGAAGTAAGAAAATTGAATCCACCAAAATAAACTAATTACAATGAATTAAATTATAATTATAATTAGCTACTTAGCTATTCTTATGAATTTTCTAAAGCACTTTATTTCCCTTCTAAGTCCTAAAGTTTTTTTATATGTTAATAATCCATTTCATCTCTCAAACCATCAAATTATTAACCAACCAAATTAAATTCTTAAAGTTCTCTAGTTAATTTAACATAGATTCAAAAATACTATTACTTATCTTCCAATATGCAATTGACTAATGTCTTAGATTAACTTCTCCTAAAGTCTTTTAGCCAGAAATTAAAATGAACACCTCAATGAACTAGAAATGCAAATTCAATTTAATGAAAGATAATTAGTCTTCCGAGTTCACTAACTTAATTAAACATGAATCTTTGTAATCCATCAAATATGTTTCCAATTCAAGAACACATTCTATAATCTTAGACTTTAGTCCTTAAGAACAAGATCTTTACGTTAAGATTCAAACAAGAATAATCCAAATATCTAACTATATTATGATAAAATCACAAAACGATCAGCAACTAGGCTTCATCGATCTCTCACATAAAATAATTTAGCACCTGATTGAATTAAGGATATATACAAGAAAATAGAAACATGAAGCAAGGGAACAAATCAACACATGCAATTACAGATTAACAATCACAATACATACATAATTAGGGTTTACGCATACAATATTTAGGGAATGAAATGTTTGTTTATCCCTCCATTCATTTTCTATAATGTGGCATACATAGAATATTTTGAAATCTTCTCCTAACTAACTGCACATGCATTTAGGTCATGTATAAGCCCCATAACAAGTCACTCAAGGTTTCGATTGGCTGAAAGATCCGATTAAGCCTAAATTATAAGTAAAGCCATAAATATTAGTAAAAATGATCCCATAAGTTTGAATTTAAGAAAATAAACAATAAGAAAATAATATAAAAATTTCAAATTTTAAGTATATAACTCGTTATTTATCGAAAATGCGTAAAATGCATTCCGAAAATTAACGAATCGCTAGAGATAAATTATATGTATACTAAAAATCATAAAATGACCTAAATAATATTTACGAATATTTATTTGTATTATATATGAATTTACATGTAGGTAGAAATACGCATAATTACTTAAAATACGCGAAATGTGCTAAAATAATACTGAATAATTAAAGAAAATTCATAATTAATTAAGAAAAAATAAGAAAAATCTGGAAAAATAAGGAATGATCCAGATATAGGTCATGGTAGCTGGGGAAAATAAGAAAAAAATTAACCAATTAAATTAAAACAACACAAAAGTCAAATTGGAAGAAGATAAGGTAATTGTCTTATCTAATTAATACACAATAATTTCCCTAAAGCTCTATAAATAGTAAGAAAATTTTAGAAGCTCATTTGGTCAGTTGGGAGAGTGAGAAAAATAAGGAGAGGCGAAATTGAGAGAAAAATTAGGGTTAGGAAAAAAAATAAGAAAAAAACTATGTAATTAGGGCCACAAAGAGGAACCAACACCAAACGAGCAGCGGGGAGTGGACAGGCACCACCACCATATGGTGGTGGCAGCGCCTGGACCGGCCGACAAGGCCATGGTGGCCGGAGCCACCTAGACTGGTGAGTCCAATTTTTAGCTAGATTTTATGTAATTTTGTAAAAAAATAGTAAATATTCTTAGAAAATTATGAATTTTGTTATTCTAAAATGTTTTTGTATGTAGTTTTTAGGAAAAATATTATTTTGATAAAAATATGTCTCGTGATATATAGTCCTTAAGAAATCATGTAAAACCGAACATGTTTCGGTTTAGAAATAAATGACCTTAAGAGCGTAGTTTTGAATCTAAAATTTTTGTGTAGACTACTTAGATGATATAGAACAATGCTATGAAGCCCGTTTTGAAAAATTAATTTTTGAAATTTTTAGATAATTTTTAGGCCTTAAAATGAGGCATAAAATGGGTAATTTAGGGTTAATTAAGTAATTAAATGGTTAATTTCTGATTTGGTAAATAATTATATGTTTTAGGATGTTAAAATCTGATGTAGTATGATACTTGTAACATTTAGGGTGTTAGATGTAATTATTAGGTTAAATATGTAGTAAATGAGTAATAAGGAAAAATAGTAAATTTTAAGTTAATTTTGTAAATTAGGGTAATTAGGTGTAAAATCTAATTTAGGATAAATTTAGATACTTTGAAATGATAATTGATGTTGGGAGATGGTAATTAGAGTGAAAAAAATATTAGATGTGTATTATATACATAATAGGTGATAATACATAATATGTAATTATTGGAAATATAATAAATAGAAAATATTAGGATAAAAATTGATATTATATAAATAACAGGGATATATAATAAAATTGATAGAAAACTTAAATTTATGTAATTATATGAAAAACGTAAAAATTTCTCTCATCGAGAGTAAATTCGGTACACTAATAATGATTTAAGTGTACCGGGTGGAATAAAATACTAATTAGGGGTAGTGATGATATTTAAGATATCTGGAAGTAATGTGATTGATTTCACATTATGAGTTGAAACAAATTTCTAGGATTTGGATATAAAACAGTACTTAGAAATCGAACTAGAATCTAATTTAGAAATCGATACGAAAACCGAACCCAAACCTAACTCCAAACCTAGAATAATCGTAAAAGACTTAAGACCTAGATAATTAAGTATATTAAACCTTAAACAAAACATAACAATAAGCGTTATAGGATAAAACGAACCTATAATAATTATATGAAAAAAAAAACTGAAACCATGTTTGTGTTATAGGGATGATCGATGATGGCCTGAGCAAGTCAGACCTCGAGTAAGTGAGCAAGGAGTCGAGGTAAGTTGAGATTAATACGATACTGTTTTTGAAAGATTGAGATTATGCTTGGTTATGCTTGTTAGATAGTCTGTTGTGTGCATGTGCTTGATTATGAGTGATGCTATAATTCTATTTGTTATTTTAGCTTGTATTGTGTCGGTTGTATGAAACGATTGATCACCCTAAACTAGATTTAATCAAATATATGACTTGTAATCATAATCGGACTTGCATGGCAACCCATTAGGGGAAACCTAGGATTCTCCAGCCAAATACTGACCCCTTCGAAAGGGATAGTGCAGGATTACAAAGGGTCCCTTCTTTATCTTTAGTCGAACTAAGTGATAGGTGAGGAGGTCGTGGCGAAGGTGAAGTCAATGATTTGAAGGTAGTCGCAGGAAGAGCAAGATCTCCATTGCACAAGCCTGGGTTTAGTCGTGAGCTGTTGCATTAACGATAACTCCTTAACCCGGATTAGAGCGGGCGCAATTTCTCTAATCTCACGTCAAGCCAGACAACGTCATGTGATAGCATTTGCTTACACATGCATTGCACCTAATAAGTTGATTGATAACCTTGTTGTATTTATAGTATAGTTTTAAGTCCTCCATCCTAACTTAATGAGCTGTGGTTGCTTACATCCCTATAGACGATGTGCAGGTGCTAGCTAAGAAGCGGTATATAACTACTCTGAAGCTAGCAACTGCTAGATTCTGGGGAGTGAGGAAAAACATTTGAAGAACAAACATATATTTTTAAGGTCTAAGCTTTTATTTTAGAATTTTTCATTTCTAAATAATATAATAACTAGGAAACATATTACGGAGAAATATTGTAAACTTTAATTGTAATAACTAAATTATAGTGTATCTATATATTTCCTCACTTTCTTAGGTAAATGATTTATTTAAATTACAAACTGTTTACTTCAAAGTGGGTTAGTCGTGGACGCCTTGTGTAGATCAGGTCTAAGATAGCAATTGTAAGGCCAACTTCTATTTTAGAATAGTTTACACGGCGGGGCTATTACGACTCTATCTCTTCGAAGCGTGACACCATGTCATCCATATTTTTTTAGTAATTTTGTACAGATATGTAAATGTAAATTAGACTATTTATATTCTACTATATTCAAGGCTACATTACGAACCTAATTATTTCTATTAGCTTATATCATTTGATTGGACAACCCATGTGAAGTGCAGCCCAATCCTACCAACATCTTCTGATCTACATCTACACGTATAGCATTTCCACTTACTCTAAACCCATATATTGTTGATCTTACATGTCCTTTTACTGCCACTTCAACACCTTGTCCCTTCCTATCTACAATACAAAACCCTAACCCTTGCTCCCTTACTTCATCATCCCCTCTATCGAGAACCTTTTTCCATAAGGGTAAGTTAGGGAATCATAGCTTCAAATTCAAAAAAAACTCCCATGTAGCATTGGTGGGAGGATGAACATGCTAGTGAACAAGAACCATAGCCTCTGCTGCACCCCTATACTTCACCATCTTCCTTTCTGAGATAGATTATGGCTCCCATAACTCCTTAGTGCCCAAATCTAGAAGTGGGTAGGAAGTTTGTGTTGGATTTCCAACATATTTTTTCAGTTGTGACACGTGAAATGTCGGATGTATTAACGATTCCTTGGGTAAGTTAAGATGGTAAACCATTATTCCGATTTTGTCGATTATTTTGAATGGATTGTAATACTTTGTTGATAACTTGTTTTTTTGATACCCTTTAATACTAAATTGCTTATACGGTTGGAGTTTGAGTAACACATAGTCCCCGATGTTGAAGGTCCATTCACTATGCCTACGATCAGCCAATTGCTTCATCTTATTTTAGGCGCATCTTAGATGAAATTTCAAAACCCTTATCATCTCTTCTCTATCTCATAAAATTGCATCCACAAGCTCATTGCTTGCATCCCTAAGTACATAAGGTAGATGAATAGGTGGCTCATACTCCTATAAGATCTCAAAGGGAATCCTTTTAGCACTAGTGTGGTAATTTGTATTATACTACCACTTGGCTAACGATAGGTATTGACTCCATTTCTTAGGGTAGTCACTTATCATACACCTCAAGTATGTTCCTAAACACTTGTTCACAGTTTCAGTTTGGCCATCTGAATCTGATTATGGATGATAAGTAGTAGATTGTTTAAGTTTAACCTCATGTAAGCTAAAGAATTCCTTTCAAAAGGTCCTTACAAAAACCAGGTCCCTATCACTTATAATTCCCTCGAATATACCATGAAGTTTGTAAATGTTATCTAAATAAGCCTTCGCTACCTATATCATGGTAAAAGGATGAGATAGGGCAATAAAATGAGCATACTTACTCAATCTGTCCACTACAACCATTATCACCTCTTTACTATGGGAATTTAGTAAGCCTTTGATAAAGTCCATGCTCACCTCATATGATAGACCCTCGAGAATTAGCATAGGCTGTAAAAGGCCTAGATTTACGACATTTTTAAATTTATGTCTTTAATGTGTATCACATTCGTGCACAAATCGGCAGTCTTCCCTTTCCATTCCCTGTTAATAGAAAACTAAGTGGATTTTTTTGTAAGTAACTCGTCTACTTGAATACGTTCTTAATGGTCCACTATGTTAAACAGCCAATAATTTCTTCCTTAGTGATTTACTAGGTCTGATCACCACCTTCCCCTTCCCCCTGATCACATTAGCATGCCAAGTGTAACGTTGACATTACTTTCCTCCTTTCAACTTGTTAATTAGGTCAATTGACTTCTTGTCAACAATCCAGACAGCTTGTATTTCAAATAATAGCTTTAGGGATTCTACTATTGTAAATACAACATGTAGGCTAAATTCTCCTTTAGTAGACAATGCATTAGTAGCTAAGTTGGTATGTCTACTCTTATAATGAATTTCATAATTGAATCCCAGGAATTTTGTTAACCACTTTTATTGACTAGGAGTCCCAATCCTTTATTCTAGCAAGTATTTAAGACTCTGGTAGTTTGTCATGATGATAATGTGGTGCCCAACAATATAATGTCATCACTTTTCAATAGCATAAGATAGAGTTAACATCTCCTTCTCATAAATAGACAACCATTGTTGCTTTGGGCTTAAAACCTTACTAAAAAACATAATAGGATGCCTTTCTTGCATAAGAACAACACCTATACTTATCCCACTTGCAATCGCTTCAATGACAAAATCTTTAGAGTAATCTGGTAGGTATAATGCCAATGCTTGTGTAAGTGTAGATTCCAGTTTCTCATATGTTAAGGTGGCCAAAACACCCTAGGAGAAGCTATCCTTTTTAGGACAATCAGTTAACAATTTAGCTATAACTCCAAAACCTTTAATAAACTTCCTCTAATAACTAACTAAGCCAAGGAAACCACCCACAGTTGCTTAATTGTCTTGGGCAGGGGCCAACTAGTTACTGTTGCAACTTTATTAAGATTGTTTGACACCCCCATACTACTTATAATGTAACCCAAGTAATCCAGTCGAGTAGCACCAAATATATACTTGTTCTTCTTCAAAAAGAGCCTCTCCTTTCTTAAAATTTCAAATCCAAATCCTTAGATGGTTGGCATGTTAATCCATACTTAAGTTGGTATACTAATATATCATTAAAAAAAACTAGGATAAACTTCCTTAAATAAGCCTTAAACACACAATTCATTAATCCTTGGAATGTGGAGGGGGTATTGATTAAATTGAAAGGCATAACCAAGAATTCATAGTAGCCTTCATGAGTTTTAAAGGTTGCCTTATAAACATCTTTTGGGTGCCTCCTTATTTGGTGATACCCTGCTCTCAAATCCAACTTATTGAAATAATACTAGCCATATAGTTCATCAAACAAATCCTATTAGGAACTGATCCTTAATAACATTTTTGTTTAATTTTCTATAATCAACATACATCCACCATGTGTTGTCCTTCTTTTTCACAAGCACAATTGGAGAAGAGAAGGGATTGTAATTGGGGTGGATTATTCCATTACCGACCATCTCTTCTAGTACATTTTTTTTGTAAAGATAAGTGCCTCTAAGGTTTGAGGCATAGTAGTAGGGTATTATAGGTCAATTCTATGATCAAAGCTTCTGTTTAAGGATAGAGAGTAGGGTTCTTAAAAAATATCATGATAGTCTTCTAAGAAATCAATTATGTTATGACTCAAATTATTGTTCTGCTTTGTTGATTCACCTGCTTCCTCACATTTAACTAACTAACATTGTATTGTATATTCTCTAGGTGTTGGTACTAGTAGCTTGGTCAAAGCTTCATTTAACAGCAACTTGAGGACATCCAGAACCCCTTCAATTATACAATCTTAACCCTTGTAAGTAAACTTCATGGTCATACTTTGGTAATTCCAATTAATTGTTCCTAACTGCATTAACCATGGAATTCTAAGTATTAAGTCACACTTGCTTAATGTTAAAATGTAGACTTCAATCACAAACCTAATTCCTTGTACTATCTACTCAAAGCCAAAGATCTTGGAGGAGCTAACAAGTTTAGATTCATCAACTAGTATTACAGTCAATGAAGTGACAAACTTGATTAAGCAGCTTAACACCTTTGCTAACCTTGAGTCCAAGAAGTTTAAGGTATTGCCTCTATCAATCAAAATATTGATTCTCCTTTTTTTGTAATATCCATTCATCTTCATACATCCTCCTCCTATAGCTAAATCTACACCCTTAAAAGCGCAAAGTGTGAGATTAGATAGCCCTTTCTCAATCAAGTCATCTTCGCCCTTATGCATCTCCTTGACTTCTTCTTCCACTACTTCCCCTTCAAAAATGATCATGGCCATCTCTTCTGCTTGCATTTATGTCCAAGATGGAAAGCTTTATCACACCAAAAACATATTTTCTTTCTCTTCTTTTCATTAAGCTCTATAGGTGTGAAACGTTTGGTGGTTTTGGTATAATTTGGTTAGGTGTTTTTAGTTATGGCTGGTTTCAAGGAGGAGGAAATCTAAGGTTGTTGGCATGTGGGTAACCAACTGGTTTGAGATTGTTTGATCGTTGTGTTGGGTTTGTATGGGGTATTTTGGATTAGAACGGTGGAATGTATCAAATGTAGTGTTATTTACAAATTTAAAGGAACTATGGCTAGGTTTTTATTGTTTACATCTTGTAGTTTGGCTAAGACATTAGCTTCTTGAAGGGTTTGAGGGTGAAACATGAGAATAAGGTACTGTATGGTTGTTTGTAAACCAGTGAGGAAGCAACTAATGAGGTAGGGTTCAGATAATTGTAATTTGGTGGATAATCTATCAAATTCATCCATATAGGATTGTAAATCACCCATTTGATAAAACTTTTTGAACTCAAACATAAGGTTCTTACCGACTTCTTCTCTAAACCTCATTGTCAACCCATGAACCAAGTCAATCCCCAACATCAATCTTTCAGAATCACTATTTTGCAACTGTAAATGATACTAATGTAATGCCTTGTCCTCCAAATACATAGAAGCAATTCTCACCTTCTAATTTTCAAGTGTAGAATCAATTGTCAAGTATTGTTCTACCTTATAAATCTAATTTCTTAAGTCATCCCCAGTAAATACAAGGAATTTAGGTCTAGAAACTCTCACTAGCAGTGTATATTGAGACTCACCTTCTTCAGTGTTATCGATAACATTGCAAAACTCTTCATTAAGTTACTTCTCTTTGTTTCCCCACAAGGTTTAGCAGCAGAAGCTTCTTCCAGTACTTGGGATTTAAGTTCAATGAGGGTAGCAGCATGCTTATCCATGAGCTACCATGTATGAGCTATAGTTTTATCAACACTTTTGACCCAAGTCTCCTTGTGATCTAAAGCCTCCTTGATTGCCTCCTTCATAGATTCCTCCGTGAATTTTTGCTGCTTGGAAATACTTTGATACCACTTGAAGTAAGGGAACAAATCAACACACGCAATTACAGATTAACAAGCACAATACACGCTTAATTAGAGTTTACGTATATAATATTTAGGGAATGCAATGTTTATTTTGTTTTCTTTCCGATCATTTTTTAGGGTATAGCATACACAGAATATTTTGAAATCTTCCCTAACTAACTGCACATGCATTTAGGCCACGTCACCCATATTTTTTTGTAATTTTGTACAAATATGTTGCCAGTCTAACATGTCTCTCTACTGCCACTTCAACACCTTATCCTTTCCTATCTGCAATACAAAACCCTAACCCTTGCTCCCTTACTTCAAAACATGCCATGAAAATATTTACTACTGAAAAACCAATGTTTCTAAAATAAAGTATGTACAAAACCACCTAAGAAATGAAATAAAACTGAAGTCCCCATACAAGCTGAATCCGTAGCCGACGTCGTAAAATCCAATTGGCCTCTTCACGTGGCTTCGGAAAATTTTTCTCTTCGTCCTCTCAATATTATTCCACCTTCGAAACGAAAAAGAAAAAATAATAATAGTAAAAGCTGCTTTCGTGAATGTTATTCGACGGCATATAAGTAAAGGAGAATTTGTCTCCTCGCCTTCGTCGAAAGGAAAGGACCAAGAATCTTTCCAACTTCCCAGGCGTAAATGCCATTAAGCTTGGGAGAAAATGATTCAATGCCTTCAGCTTCTCTACGTATGCCGCTTGGTTGGCCTTTTCAATTTGTCTCGCCATCTCGAATGAATTCTTTTTGTCTCTCCATTTGTCCAGGCATTATAGGAAGAGGCAACTGGATAAGGGAGGAGATAATCCAATACCATGGGCCTACGGTGAGCCTCATTACTTCCTTTCAATGCATTGGTTTGCAAGAGCAAAATTTAGGTAATGATTTGGTGCGATGGGTCTACGATACACCACCCCTTTTTGTCTTTCAACATGAAATGCCCTGGAAATTGATGATTGAATTTAAATTCAATCTCCACGTCTGTGACTTTTATTTGGACCGTTAACGTCAATCCGTGTTTCCATCTGTATATTTTTACACTTATGATAAAATGTCCTATATTTTTTAACTTCGTTTTTTTTTTTTTTTCCTATCACGAGTATAAAAAGACACATATTAAAATAATATAAATTGAGGTAAAAAATATATAAGAATAATATAAACCATTTAATCACAATTATTAATCAATTTTCACCACTTTATTATATTAACCCTTCTTATGTGTAATTTATTATTTTCACGATAATAAGTCCATGAAAGGGCTATAAACTATACACAATTTATAGGAATTAATATTGAAAAAAGGTGAAAAATACATATTTATCATATATTATACCATGAATGATAAAATAGAATCTATCGACAGATTTATTTTTACTAGATTTTGGTAAATTATGTCATGAACTGTAAAATGAAAATTGTTGACAATTTCATTTTTATCATTAATAAGTATAATTTACTAAAATTAGATATAATTTACCATGATATTATGATATAACATTACCATAGAATTTCTCCTATTTGTAGGCTTACAAAATCCTATAAGACTAATAGAAATGGAAAGAAACAACATTAAAAAGGAAACATCTAAATATCTGAAAACTTGTCCGGCATAATCTAAGAATTATTCATATGACTTTAAAAGGAAAATAAATCTAATAAGAAAGGAAATAACTACTGACTAAAGAAACGAAATGTTATGCAAGCTGGCATCTGTAATCTTGAAATCAAACTATTAGAAATATTATAAGCTTTAGTTTGAAGCTCTAAGCCTTCGTAAGTGAAGAAACAGTAACTTTGAGGCCATACTAGGAATAAGAATTCAGAAGCATTACTTGGACATTAGTAGAACTAGAAACCAGAATCAGAATTAGAAATGCGAATCGATAAAAACCTTTACCTGTAGAATGCCTTTGAGACCTTAAAACTTTGCTAGAAGCAGCACTTAGGTATATAGTGTTCATTAGAATTAGTGATAAAACCAGGATTAGAACTCATAAGAGTTCTCCAGGGCAAATTACTTGGATTTCATCTACCATTAGGGACTTGATTCTTATTGTGATTCTACCCACAATTACGAACCACTTGTTAGGATTAAAGATTTTAATCTTATAAAGCATAATCATCAAGAACAACTCATATGTAATATTAGGGTACAAAATAAAGTAAGAGATGGGAAAGCCTACCTAAATCTGTGGTGGTAATTGCGTAATAGCTTGATCGTTAGCCTTCTAAGTCAATAGCACAATTCCTTTAAAGATACCGTCTCTCTTATTCTTTCTATTAATAAGAAACTATAGAGAATAGAATAAAGGCTTATGATATAGGCACTATGACTTTATATAACATGTCTACAAGGGTTAACTGCCTATTAACCCTTTTAATTATTATTTCCAACTCTATCAATTATAAAATAGGGAATAACATCTTTGTTCAATAACATTTTCGGCTTCTATACATATAAATCCACACTTTATATGATTCATTAAAATCCATAAATAAATTAGATTACTTGAACTTTTTATAATATGATTACCTTATTAGACAATTATTATTTAATAACAATATAAGCCTATATTATTTACTATTAAAATAAACCTAACACCCATCCATAACTAATTGAGTCATTATTCTTCTATAGCCTTTTAAAATCAAGTTTGGTGGTTCCATCATTTCCTTTAATATGACTTATTATGAATCATGAAATTAGAGACAAATGCTTATGAGTTTGGAAGGATGAACTTATGATATAATATTTTGGATTTTAATTATAAGTTTTTGAGCTTTGTATGTCTCTATCATATGTACTAATGTGCAATGAAGTTGTTAGATCCCAATGGTTGACAAAACCACCATGGATGGTAGATGGTGTCATAGTAATCATGACTTACCTCTAGCGGTAGTTAGCACTTTGGATCTAGATTTGACTTGAAATAACAAATCAATCTCTCTTTTATTTTTCGTGATAGTTGGCAATCTACCACCTTCTGTAAATCATAAGCACCTACTGGTAGGAGGCAACTAGGTTACATTACTCACTCAAATTAGGTAGCTGTGGAAGCTACATGATGGTGTGGCATCATGGATTACCCATTGATAACCGGTTGCATAAACCACTTAAGTGTAACGATGACGATGAGGTCACATCTAGGTAGCCATCAACCTCATTTACATATGGTAGCTCTTAATCATAGGTTTCAAGGGTTTTATTTTTCTATTTTCTATAGTTTTAAATTATTATAATATGACAAATTTATTAAATAAGGGATACAACAATTGTAAAAGTAGACGTTAGGAGGCTAGTGCATGGTTTTAAAGATGGGAATTCATGGGAAGACTATATATAAGAGGTAAAAAGTAATGTTTGATTTGCAATTATTAAAATACTGGACGTGATAAAACTTATTATCCTATGTTTGGTTTGCAAAATAAATTTGGTAGCAAACAGAACTTTCTTGAAGTATTAAACAAATCTCAAGATTTTTGCACTTTCCATTTCGTGGTACAAAAATATTGAGATAAGACAAAATTAAAACTCTTAATCTAAACTTCAGGCTAGCACTTCTTTTTAATTACTACCTTTCTACTATTATTACTATGTGTTAAGTTATCACTAGTACAGTTGTACAGTTAGCAGTATACATAGACTACTTGTACAACTGATGCATAGTTGGCATTAGTCTGTTAGTTAGCTTAGGGTTTTGCATATTTATATTACTCTATTGTATTAGTTTTTATAGAAAAATTAGAAATGGAGTTTTCTTTCGATTACTTACATTCTCTTTTCACCATTGCATAACACATTTACATATACAAATACCATTACTATATCATCTAATTCTTAATGGTATCATATTAGAGCTCAAATAAGGTATTTCAACAGTCATTTGGTTGATTAATTCCATTTACACACATTCATTTTGATCAAGAAGATAAACAATTAATTGGAGCCTATTATTAGTAATCTATATTTCTTATCTGGATTCGACAATTTAGGAATGACAATTGGAAGTTTGTCATTCAACGGATCAAATTACATATCATGGAGTAAGTCTATCAAGTTAGGTTTCAAAGTAAGATGAAATTAAGATTCATAGATGGCTCAATCGTAAAACCAATGGACAATTCTCCAGACTTAGTGAAGTGGATCAAGTTAGATTATATGATTAGATGTTGGCTACTCAACTCAATGAGCAATGATTTAGTGCAAAAAAATTTGCACATAAAATCCATAGCTGAATTATGGTTAGAAGTGAAGGAGTAATATGGCACTGGTAATGGCCCTCTAATTTTTTAAATTGAGCATGAAATTATGAATTTGAAATAGAATAACCTACTGATTAATGTGTATTTTAACAAGTTGAAGCATAGCTAGGATGAATTGAGTAAAATACATTCAATTCCTTTGTGTGAATGTGGTAGATTAGACTACTATACATGTGGGTTTAAAGAAAAAGTGGTTGAGTCTGAGTCTAATAGTATGTTAATACAATTTCTAATGGGGCTTAATGATGGATATGAGAGTGTGAGGAACCAGATCCTATCAATGGAGCCTTTGCAATCTCTGAATCGTACCTTCTACCCTATATAACTAGTGGAGAAACAACTGTAGGTGATAAGAATGTTAAATACTAGTCTTGAGGTAGCTGCATTTAACTCTACTAAAGTTAGATCATCAGGAACAATTATTGGCAAGAGTGTTTTTTACAATAATAGGAATTCTTTTGATAAGAAAAAGTTTAGAAAAGATTTTGTGTGTAAGTACTACAAAAATGATGGCTATACAATTGATAGTTGCTTCCAATTGTTTTGCTATCTAGATTGGTTCAAGGGAAGGAAAAATAATGTTAGAGGAAAGATGCTAGTTTACGCAAACATTGTATAAGTAATGCTTAATTCTCCTATTGATGATCATTCTTATGATAAGTTTGATGCAAGAAAGACTCTTGACAAGCAGTTCATTCGAGAAGTCTACAAAGAAATATGTCAAATGATGAAAGATAGTGGTGAGAATTCTAATCTGGCAATTGCAAATATAATGCATGCAGGTATGAAAAGCAATTCTAATTCATCATGTTTAAATGTGGATAATAAGTCACTAGCTCTTTCAATAGTTGATACAGGGGGTCTAACCATATAACTCCATTCCAAGAGTTATTACATGATATTAAGCCATTAATTCATCCAACTTTTGTAAAATCACCAAATGGTAATACAATAATTGTAGAATTTGTTGGCAAAATTAGATTGACTCATTCATTAATCATCACATATGTCCTTCTTATTCCACATTTTTCTTATAGCTTGCTTTAAGTTCATAAAATTATTAGTTAGCATTCATTACAAGTGATTTTTTATGATAGTTTTTGAAAATTTCAAGACCTAATATCTAAGAACATTGTAGCAATAGCAAAGGCAATCAATAGATAAGATGTACTTAGTTTTGAACCCAGTAGTATGAACTTTAGCTTAGAATGTTCTATAGCTTCTTCTACTTCAAAGCATTATAGTTTAGATTTTAGGCAATTGATGCATTTAAGACTATGACATATATCCTATAGTTCTTTATAGCATCTTGATGAGTATAAAAACTTGAAGTTTGACAAGTTTCATTGTCAACCATGCTTAAAAGCCATGTTTCATTGTGTTCAATTTCCTCATAGCAACTTTTCTTCTACATTTTCTTTTGAAATATTACATTTTGACATATGGGTCTTTATCATATTGCATCTATTTATGGATCAAAGTTCTTGTTGACTATAGTTGATGACATTAGTAAAGCTACTTGGACCTTTTTGTTACAATAGAAATCTCAAGTATATTCTATAATTGATAGGTTCTTTAGATAAGTATATAATCAATTTCAAGCTATACCTAAAGTGGTGAAAACTGATATTAATGGTGAATTTTTGTTAAGAGATTGTACGTATGTGTTCCATAGCTTAGGAATAGTACATCAAAGAACCACATCTTACATCTCACAACAAAAATGGTAGGGTAAAAAGAAAATATTGGCATTTGTTAGAAGTAGCAATAGCTTTACTCTTACAAGCTAATATGCCTAAAAGTTTCTAGGGAGAGTATGTATTTACAACAATATTTCTTGTTAATCTCATGCCTCTTAGAGTCATAGGATGGAAAACATCATTTCAATTACTTTATCACGAGAAACCATCCTATGAAAGACTTTGGGTTATAGGATGCCTATGCTATGTAGCATGTACAACATCTAAACTTAAGAAAATGGATCTTAGAAGCATGCCTTGTATCTTTCTAAGATATTTTGGTCAAAAGAAAAGGTATAGAGTATATAGTTTGGTTATTAGATAGATTTTAGTTTCTAAAGATTTGATTTTTTTTTTTTAAGATATCTTGCCTTATAAAGATAATGTGGTTCTTTATGAGTCATCATCTATTCCCCATTATGTTCCTTAACCTAGTTCCTTTACTCTTGAGACTCCAACTTCTTCATAGTCCTATTCTAATTCTTTAGGGTCTAGTTCAAACACTTCAAGAAACAGCCATGAAGAAATTGGTTCTTCTCAAAGTTGATAACTCTTATTTTAAATACACTTTACATTGTGATTTTATAGTATTTCTCTTATATTTTTAGTTAGTTTTAAAGAAATCAATACTTAATTAAGTGAAATTTTTATTTCAAGGTTTGAACACATTCTCGGACTGAAAACAAAGAAAATGAATCAAGTTTTACTTAATTTAGAGTTCAAATGAATGAGTTATGAAATTACATAAATAATATAAGAAAGTGGCAAATTTTTTGTTAGAAAGTTATACAGTCTAGAATACAATCATGTCTCTAAGCTGTGTCCTACTTAGGATGATTTTTGTGCTTAAGGTCAATGAGTTACATAATCAGGGGATATATCTATGTACTAGGTTATATCTGTTGATGAAAAAGGAAACTTCTTCATATATTATATAAAGACTTGTAAGGGTTTTAGACATCACTTTTGACATTAAAAGAAGAAGAGACTTAGAGAGAAGAAGGAGAAAAAGGCGGAAGTAACACCTGACTTCAAGATTCAAGAGATTTCTCATCAATAAAATGGTTTTTTATGTTTTATTTTTTGATTTTGCTGTATTTTTCTTTTAATATTATCCTAATAGCTTAAAATTCTTATATTTAAGATTGTAAATCCTAGGGTTTCATGTGACTATTGGATTTATTAATAATTTTCAATAAATTTTCTATCTTTCTTGATTCAATTATGTGTTTTCATTATTAATTAATATTTCTAGAGTATTAATCTATGATATTATACATGATGATTGAGAAATCATATGAGTAATGAGATTTTAACATAATTGGAGAGAATTATATGTGTACTTAGAGATAAGATGCAATTCTTCCGGAAAGTTGTTATTTTTATGTGGGAATTCATTCTACATTAATGCGATTCTAGATTATATTACTAAGTAAAGAGATTTTGGTAAATAATTTAAGGTTAGCGTTAACATGCTTGAGAAAAGTGTTAACTTTAATTACGAATCCCTTTAGTCAAGAATGATAAAGATGAAATTGGATACATTTTAAGTGATCACATATTAAATACTAAGGGAAACAATTCTTAAATACGTTATTTACTTTCTTGAGGTTGTTCTTCATTTTATCTCTTCCTAAATTGCTTAGTTAAGTTTCATAATTAGTTTAGTTTGCTAATTTTAGTATTTTTAATTCATTCAACTCATCACAATTTTCCAATTAAATAATAGAGCTAAGGTTAGTAGTATTAGTACTTGAGGTTTTTAAATGATCGACTCGAACTCATATCCGATATATTAAAATTTGATAGGTGCACTTATCTCGTATCACAGGTCTTATAGAGCTAAATGTGTTCTATTATGGCTTAAAGACTATGTACATTTAGTCCATACTCATGCTGCTACTCTCTAATATCTTTACCTATTTCTCCCATTCCACATTTTATTACTTATCCTTTGCTTATTGTCGAGTCATTTAAATCACACCCTTATGAATTTTTTATTTCATTGGCTAATGTGGTAGCTATAAAACAAGCCAAAAACTTACTCTCAACCAATTTAATCTAAGGATTAGGTTGAAGTAAAGAATAAAGAATTACATACTTTAGAAGCTAATGAGACTTAAGAGCTTACTGAGTTGCCAAGTGATAAAAAGGCTATTGGTTGCAAGTGGATTTTTAAAGTCAAATGTCATCCTGATGGTAATTTGAGCATTATAGAGCATAGTTAGTAGCTAAGGGTTTCGCTTAAGTTAAAGGAAAAGACTTTTTTGATACATTCTCGCCTGTAGCAAAGTTAAACAGTATGAGAATTCTCATTGCTACTACAATTGCTAAATCATGGCCTATTCATCAGGTTGACGTAAACAATGTGTTCTTACATGGATTTCTTGATGATGAAATTTACATGGTCTTACTAGAGGGTTATCCCATTTCAAGTCCTAATCAAGTGTGTCACTTGAAGTGATCTCTTTATGGATTGCATCAAGCATCAAGACAATGGAATTTTGAAATATCCAAATTTTTACTTTCTCTTAAATATGTTCAATCAACACATGATACATCTCTATTTATGTTTACTAATGGATTTGATTTTATGGCATGTCTTGTATATGTAGATGACATTTTAATCATAGGTTTAAGTGTTCAATTCATTCAAACTTTAAAACGGCAAGTTGATTATAAGTTCACCATCAAGGAATTAGGACTATCTCGATATAAAGGAAATACCTTAATTTCTATTAATATGTATATGTGTTGAGGAGTTCTTCTTAATCCTTGTTAGAAATAGATGGAGGGCAAGAAAGTTTTGAGAGAAAATTTGTATTTGAAAATGGAAATGGAGGATAGAGAGGATGGTGGCAATTGGTTTATTGAATTTATGTGTAATTTAATTACATGTACAATTGTATATTACATGTAGAAATTGGTGGAACCTTCTAACTCCTTTAGGTGTCATGGCCACATTGAAAGAAAATGGAAGAAAAAGTAAAAGAAAAAGAGAAAGAGAAAAGAAACAGAAAGATAAAGATTATTAAATGAAATGAAAAAGATACGTTGACTTAGTCAACTCTTAATATATTATATGTATTATATATAATTAATTTGAAAATAAAAAGGAAATAGAAAAATGAAGTAAGAGGAAAAATAGAAATTAAATGTAATAAATCAATAAAATATATATTTGAACTTCCTCACATATTTCTAACCCTATAAATAATGTTTAGAATAATAAATAATATAACTATAAGGTAAATTATAAATCATATTATTAATATTTACTACATATTTACTAAATAACAAATAAATGTCTAAATTGATATAATACTAACTTATCTATATAAATATAAGGTTAATAATAATTACAAAATAATGTTATAATTTTTAATGAATTAATCTATTATTTTTATGTTTATAAGTATTTAGAAGTTATCTTTAATCGTTCGTTAGCGATTTTACATAATTAAGCATATTGTTCAGTTATTTGGGTTTTATTGCATTTGTAGCAAACTGGTATATTTATAAGCCTGAAGTTTTTATTTTAGAGTTTTGATCAAGTTTGGGTTCGATTTCTCATATATATATGTAGATAGAATTTAGAGTTTTTATATATGATTAAGGTTTTTATCAAGTTTGAGGCCAATCTCTTACAATTACAAGTGTTTAGGATTTAAAGTTTTCGTACACGATTAGAGTTTGGATTAATAAGTTTGTTTTTTTTTTCATAATTATTTTAAGTTTCACATTTAAAATTTTAATCAATTTTAAACTTAACAGTTCTATTAACTTAGGGAAATAATTTACAATACACATATTTGATTATATACTCAGAAGGTTAAATTTGCAAGTGTAGACACCTCATTTTTGCTAATTTTTTATTAATTGAGCCAAGTTAATAAATAAACAAAAAAATAATAAAATAATAAAAAAAGAAAATTAAAAAGAAAAAAGAAAAAAAAAGTAAAAAAAAAAAGAATCGTGTCAAGTTATATCGTGTTGAGTTAAATCGAATTATATCGTGTCAAGTCAAATTATAGCAAGTTGAATTATAAGTCGAGTCGTGTTGCGTTGAATTGAATTAAGTTGGATTGTTAGATTAGGTAACGATATGGGCTTAATTAATTTTGGGCCAAACTAATATAGAATAAAATTTATCTAATTTAAGGACTTAAATTAGATTATGGAATTATTAGGCTAAATTGTAGCAAAGTGGATGGGATTGGATCATGCCTTGGAAGAAATAGAAGGCTCAAAATAATTAGAGTTTCTACAAGTTAGGATAAATTTTGAAAGAATCGCAATCAAATCAGCTATATCTTTAATACAAAAGATTCGATTTCGAGCTTGTAAATAGCACATTAACAAGGGTTTTGGGGATAGTTTTTTTTTAATCACACTCCTACCCAAAACACCACTACGCCACCATACAATCACCATGCAACACTACATAGTACCACCTTATCACCAACGCACAACCGCCACAGTCACCACATGTGCCCTCGCCCAACACAACTAGCATCACCTAGTATCATCCACCTTGTCGCCTAACTAGTTGCCCAGTTTCTCGCCTATCCTGTTGCCTAGCGTCACCAAGGCTATCGCCTAGCAATGCCCAACATCACCTAGTCCCTCGTCTAGCAGTGCCCAATCCATAACCCAACATCGCCTAGTAATGCCTAGTAATGCCTAGCATCGCCACAACGTTTAACCTGCCCCCCAGCATCGCCCAATCCACTACCCAACATCGACACGATCCGACGCTAGGTAAATTTTTATTAATTTTATTATTATTTATTTATTTCATTAATTTTTATTAATTTACTTTATTAGTTATGTTTTTTTATTATTAACTATTTTTGTGTTTAAGTGTAGGTTATTTATTCCTATTGCAAATTTTTTATTTTCTAATAAAATTTAGTTGAATTAACTTTTTTATAATTATGTTTTTTTTCATAAAAAATATATATTTTAACATATAGTGATTTTCAAAAATAAAAAAAATCTTAAATTGAGTTTTTTTAAAAAGATTCAGTTAGTTAAGATTTTTTTTATCTAATTAAGAAAAAATTATATTTTTTTAGGTTTGTTTTCTTAAAATAATAAATTGATAAAATATGTAAATTTGGCTCGGTTTTCAATATCAAAATGATTCACTCACTAAAAATTTTATAAAAAAAGAGAACTATAGCTAGTTTGTTTCTGAATAGCAGGTATATAGTTACCTTCGGGACAACCACATAAAAAAATAAAAAAACTTTTTCCCTTGTCTTGAAAATTTGTAATAATAAAAATTAATAAAAGTCACTTTAGTTATTTTTTATACATTGAGGTATAATTTTAATATTTTCGAAAAATTGTAAAAATAAAAATTCATCAATTTTTTTAATTTTTACATTATAACTTAGTCTTAATAGGTTAGACCTTAAACCCAATTTTTTGGTTTAATTTTTAAAAAATTAATTTTTTTAGAATATCCGCAAACTAGTGGTCAAATTAAGATTTTTCCACTCGAAAACCCTAATTTATCTTTTTTACCAGTTGAACTAGTTTGTGACTCCATTTTTTTAATTAAAAAAAGATTTTCTTAATTTAATATCGAATAATTTATATTAAGTAGGCTAGGCTTAATATATGTTAAATTAAGGAAATCAAAATAGGACTTGACAGAATTGGCAACCCTATTAGGGACGCCTCGTAGGTTAGTTATGTGAAAATTAAAAAAATTATTGATGGGCTTTTATATTATTATTTGATTTTTGTATTGTATTATAGTTATATTAATTGTTTTTTAGTGATGCAAACCCTAAAAGAAAAAAAAAAAGCCGAGCCTAATGGACCTTCTTGGGGAATTAAGGTCAATCTTGGAAGAATTGCATTCGAATTTTTTGTATCTTTGATACGAAAGATTCGATTTTGAGCTTATAAATAGTATATTGATGGGGGTTTCAAGGATTGTTTTTATTTATTTTTTAATCATACTCTTACCTAAAACACCATACAAATAACATTGTGCCACCATACAGTGCCACCCTAGCACCACTATACAACCACCACAGTTACCATTCGTGCTCTCGCACAACAGTACCCAGCCAGTCGCCTAGTAACGCCCAACCAGTCGCCTAGCATCGCCCAGCCTACTGCCCAGCCAGTCGCCCAATCTCTCACCCATCCTGTTGCTTAGTGTCGCCCAATAATGCCCAGTCCATCGCCTAGTATCACCCAACAGTGCCCAACATCGCCCAATGTCACCCAATAGCACACAGTCCGCCGTCCAGTAGTACCCAGTCCGCCGCCTAACAGTACCTATCTGTCGCCCAGCAGCGTTCAATCCATCGCTTAGCACAGACATGATCTGATGTTAGGTAAATTTTCATTATTTTATTATTATTTATTTAATTTTTATTAATTTGCTTTATTAGTTATGTTTTTTTATTATTAACTATTTTTGTGTTTAAGTGCAGGTTTTTTATTCTTATTGCAAATTTTTTATTTTCCAATAAAATGTAGTTGAATTAAGTTTTTTTTTTTGAAAAATCATGTTTTTTTTTATAAAAAAATATATATTTTGACATATAGTGGTTTTGAAAAATAAAAAAACCTTAAATTGAGTTTTTTCGGAAAGATTCAATTAGTTAGGTTTTTTTTTATTTTATTTAGAAAAATTAGATTTTTTTTAGGTTTGTTTTCTTAAAATAATAAATTGATAAAATACGTAAATCTGGCTCAGTTTTTAATATAAAAATAATCCACTCACTAAAAATTTTATAAAAAAGGAGAATTATGGCTGATTTAATCCCGAATAATGAGTACGTAGGTATCTTTAGGATAACTATATAAGAAAATAAAAAAACTTTTTCCCTTATCTTGAAAATTCGTAGTAATAAAAAAATAATAAAATCACTTTAGTTATTTTTTGTACATTTAGGTATAATTTTAGTATTTTTGGAAAATTATAAAAATAGAAATCTATCAATTTTTTAAATTTTGACATAGTGATTTAATCTTAATAGGTTAGCTCTCAAACCTGAATTTTTAGTTCAATTTTCTAAAAATTAATTTTTTTAGAATATCCGTAGACTAGTGGTCAAATTAATGTTTTCCCACCCGAAAAGCCTAATTTATCTTTTTTACTAGTTGAACTAGTTGGCAACTCCATTTTTTTAATTAATTTTTTTTTCTTAATTTAATGTTGAGTAATTTAGATTAAGCAGGTTTAGCTTAATATAAGTTAAATTAAAGAAACTAAAATTGGGCTCGACAGCAAAGTTTACACCTTTGAAGTATGACAACAAGTCTACCTTACGTATTGCCAACATTCCGTACTACTACGCTCGTACATAACATATAGACATTGATATCCATTTTATGAGACATCATATTTCATCTAAATTGCTTCATACTTAATTTGTTCCATCCTGATAGCAACTTGCTCACCTCTATACAAAGTCATTGCTTGAAGCATAACTTTTGTTATTGAGAGGCAAGCTGGGTGACGGGCATTAAGCTACCGGACCCTTAACTCGCAACTGAGCTCAAAGCCTTAAAGGTTTGACCGGCAAATCCTCCTACCCCAATCGACTCTTACTAAAGCCAAATTGATCATGGCTGATGGCTAACTCCTAATGTTGAGTCGTGTGACTATATATATCTCGGAAATCATATGTTAACTAGAAGAATGCCTTAATAACAGCCAAACTTTGTACGCTTGCTCGGCTTGACCAAACCGACCACTTACTAGGCAACATTGGTGTCGAGAAGTTGAGGTATCAACCTTGTACGAACCTTTAACCAACCCTACTCAGCTACCTGACTAAGTCAAACTATTTTGTTCACATCTTCTAATAGCTTTCCCAATACATTGCTATTATGTATCCAGGACCACATGAAGAATTTGCTACCCTAATCATTATCTTTCCATGAATATTGATTTTTACTATTTATATTCCTTGTACATTACTTTTTTAGGGCAGTGCTTCTTTTTATCTTTTCCATTTTTTAGGTAGGTTACCCTAATTTATCGAGTGTAAATACACCCAATACATGTAGCCTCAAGAGACATTATCCTCATTAATATACCAAATATTCCTTTTGTGAACATTACTCTCATTAGCTTGTTTACTCTCATTTTACTCTTATCTTAACCCTTAAACAAGACTAGGTGGCGAATAACCTCACCAGACCAACTCATGCATCATATCGAGTTACATCGTGAGTCTTTAGAAATTCCACTAATACGTCATATCCTTTAAATCTGTTAGTGGGTTTGCTTACTTTCTCTCTTTTTAATTCTCTTGTATGCTTTCCTTATTACTCATTTCAAGCTTTTGGTAAGCTTGGATTCATCCTTACAACTGGCCTTGTCTGTTCTTGGCTACGCTCTGTACTATCTTGGTATCAAAATAGAGGTTTCTTCGGGTAAGTTTGTGTTTGCGAATTGTATAGTAGTGCTACTTGCTCCTCTATTTCGAATATCCAAAAACAAAGCCAATTCAATGTTAGCAGTTTATTCATCAATTGTAGCTCAAACTTGAAGATTGAAATTGAATTTACTGAGGAAAATGATAGACCCAACTGTTAATGTTGGCATTGGAGAAGACAATAGTAATGTTGTCCATTATGGCCAACAATCTTAAGGTACCCCCAAGAGTACGGACAAGAAGCTTGATGAAGTATCCAACCTCTTAGTAGACTTGACCCGAGTGGTACATGCATTAACATATTGACCTGTTGAGGCTATGCATAACATACCTCATATTGCCCAACCTGTTAGAGGCTAGAATCCCACACGGCATGATTGAGGTGGAGTAATAGGCGGACGAATGAGAAGAAGAGTTGACTTAGGAGATATAGATGATGTTTAAGAAGAAGAACGAGTTATAGTATCTTGAGCTGCTGACCATGTAAAGCTTCAATGGGTTTAAAAGTGCGGATGACTATTTGGATTGGGAGGAAAAGGTGGAGTGTGTTTTTTATTATTACCAATATGAAGATTATGGAAAGTAAGGACTGCTACTGTTAAGTTCTTAAGATATGCTGTCATATGGTGGAAGAACTTTCAGGTTATGAGGAGATAAGAAGGATATAGGGAGATTAATACTTGGCCTGAGATGAAGAGAATACTTAGAAATAGATTTGTGCCTGATACTTATTTACAAGACACTTTTGCTCAACTTCAAGAGCTGAGACAAAGAGGCCAAATTGTTGGCAAATATGTTCAAGAATTCCAAATGCTTATGATTCATTGTAAAGTAGAGGAGCCACCAGTATAAGTAGTCTATAGGTTCCTTACTGGTTTGAGGAATGATATTCGAGACATCGTGGAACTTCAGCAATTTACTATGATGGATGAGGCTATACGGATAGCCTAATGAGTAGAAAGGTAGAAAAGAAACCAAATGTCAACTAGTCAACTAGCTTACTAGCTTAGGGAAGCTACCAAGGTCATCCGAGTACTGAGGTGACCAAATGTGCAGATGACAGGACTGAACAAAAGGGTTAACTTGAAGATGACGTGCTAACGTGAACATATGAGAAGAGGTAAGGATCTAGAAGGAAGAAGGATTAGATTAAATGTTTTAAATGCCAAAGGTGTAGACATATGGTTGCTCAATGTCCAAATTGTAGGACTATGGTCATTAAGGGAACCACTTTGAAGCTTGAAGTAAATAGCATTGAAGAAGAACTTGAGGAAGAGGGTGTTCCCGAAGAGACTACTCAGGAAAACAAATTGATTGAGGAAGATGTGTTTGTCAAGGACTTGGATCAATTGATCTTAATTGTCTTATGTACCATAAGTTTAGAATCCCCATGCGAGGAAGAGTAGAGAGAAAACTTGTTTCTTATCACATGCAAGGTGAATGGCCAATTGTGTGCACTTATTGTAGATAGTGGTTGCTACACCAATGTGGCATTAGTCAATCCGATTACAAAGTTGATGTTGCCGACTATCGCGCATCCAAAGCTATACAAGTTGCATTGGTTGAATGAGAAAGGAACGTTATATGTTACTTGGCAAATACTACTGCCGATCACTATTGGGAACTATTCTAATAAGATTCTTTGAGACATACTACCTATGTACACATCACATGTATTGCTAGGCCAGCCTTGGCTTTATGATTAAAGGGTTATACATGATGGATACGAGAATACCTATGTGTTTTAAAAGGATGGAAGAAAGATTACACTAAACCCTATGCTGTCTAGTCAAGTTAGCAAATTATAGGCTAAACTTGTTAAAGGATCAAAGAAAACTCTAATGATGAGTAGAGCTAAGCTCCGAGAGGCTATTAAAGTTGACGTGCTGACCTTTATGTTGGTCAGGTGATTATTATAGTTGAGGGAGTGGGGTGAACTATCCTTGGAAGTAAAGGAGTTGCTAAATTAATATGCCGACTTGTTTCCTAAATAGTTGCTCGAAGAATTACCTCTTTTCGAGGCATAGAACATTGCATTGACTTGATATCAAATGTCGCCTTGCCGAATAAGCAAGCTTATTAGATGAATCCTAAGTAAGCTTCTAAACTTTTACGATAAGTCATTGAACTCCTGGATAAGGGTTATGTAAGGGAGAGTTAAAGTCCCTATGCTATCCTAGCACTCTTAGTGCAAAAAAGGATGGTATCTAGTGAATATGTATTGATAGCTGAGCTGTGAATAAGATCATGATCAAGTACCGATACCCGATCCTTAGGTTCGATGACATGTTGGACAAATTGAGGTTAAGATCTTTAGGAAGATCTATTTGAAGTTCAACTATCATCAAATTCGGATGATGCCAAGAGATGAGTTGAAGACCACTTTCAAAACTCGGCATGAACTATACTAGTGGATGGTAATTCCTTTTGGCTTATCAAATGTTCCAAGTACTTTTATGTGACTGATGAACCACGTGCTGAGAGATCTGATTAGGAAGTGTATCGTAGTGTACTTTGATGACATTCTAGTATACAATGTCGATATGCCGAGTCACCTTAAATATCTTTGTATCGTATTAAATGTACTTCAAGTTGAGAGATTGTTCAATAATTTGAGAAAGTACTATTTTTGCTAAGAGGAAGTGGTATTCCTAGGCTATATAGTAAGCAGATGAGGCTTACGAGTAGATGATAAGAAGATCTAAGTAATTGTCGAATGGCCAACTCCGACCACTTGTGTCGAAGTGAGAAGTTTCTATGGATTGGTATTCTTTTACATAAGATTCGTAAGGAATTTTAGCACCATAGCTATACTCCTTACCGAGTTGACAAGGAAAAACATCGAATTTAGGTAGGGAGAAAAGGAGAAAATAAGCTTTACTAAGGTAAAGGAAAAATTAACTTCTACACCTTTACTAGCTTTACATAACTTTGAAAAGATATTTGAGTTGGAATGTAACGCATTAAGTATTAACATAGGTGTTGTCCTAATGTAGAAAGGTCAGTTAATTGCTTACCACAGTGAGAAGCTTAGAGGACAACAGCTGAACTACTTAGTGTATGACAAATAACTCTTAGCACTTATCTAAGTACTCTAAGTATAGTAACATTATCTATTGTTAAAAGAGTTTATCATTTATATTGATCATGAGTTCTTAAGATACCTCCAAAGTTAAACTAAGTTAATAAAAAAGTAGGCGAGGTGGGTTAAATTCCATAAGGGTTTCAATTTTATAATAAAATACATGCAAGGGAAGAGCAATGTGGTGGCTTTATGGCAATGGTGATTATAGTGATAGCAATAAGGGTGTGATCGTAAGGAATGGGAAAATGCAATAATTAAAAATATGCCTACATAATATTAATAATATACCTATCAAAATTGCTATTTTAATGTAGTACTTGTATATAACAAATAATATACAATATAATTGAAAAAGAAAATTTCTTACATTGTATTTATTATTTAGCTCACTAAGCATGGTACAAAGAATTTATGTTATATTGTTCTTCATATACTACATTGTGTATTATATTGGAAATCAAATGCTATCAAAAGAATAATATGTAGTTTATTATAGATATTATTGTTTAAAAGAAAAGAAAGGAACATTTAGAAAACACAAAATTAAATTATCAACTAACTCGATTTGTTACACTTTCAGTTTTATGTTTGATTATAGATGAGGCTATTAGAGGTGTGTAAGTGTGTTTTGGTTCGTGAGTTGGTCTGTTTAATTCACTTTTAAAACGAGTTTAGATTAAGATTTTTTATCCGTTTAAAAGCAAATAAAATGAATTCAACCCATTTTAGCCATAGATCAAAGTTGACTAGTTTGAATTAATCTATTTAATCTATTTATATTTTTAGCCTATGGATTAGCTTGTTTAATCCGCTTTTTAAACAAATTAAGATTAAGGTTTTTTGACCTGTTTAAAAAACAGATTAAATAATCTTAACTCATTTAACTCACAAATTAAAATAAATCAGGTCAAATTAACTTGTGTAACTCACTTCTATATTTGTATACTTTTAGAGATGACTTACAAGAGGAACAAAGAGGAAAAATTTTGGAGTCGGTGTAAGAGCATGACATCATCAGAAATTAAAAAAACTTGCATCGACTGCGACTTCTGGGGATAAGGAGGAAGGGTGCTCACTGCAAGGCAAATAGTGATTACATCATTATGCTCCTTCTTCTTCTTCCCCTCCAGAACCTGTACTCACACCCTCTCGCTATCATAATTTCGGTATTTCATTAGAACGTACGAGGATGATAGGTCAGGTGTCGTTCTTCCCTGCGTTCCAACTCCCTCTTTTCAGTTCCTACTCATATAGCACCACGTCGAAGTTGTTTCCTTCAAGTCCTAGACTCCGCAAATGCTACATTGGAGCACAATCATCCTTACAAAGTAACGGTACTTCACATTGCACATCCCAATGTTAAATTAATCATTAGTTCCTTAAACTATTGCCTGCTTGTTTCTATAATTTCTTTTTACGTGTTTTTACGCTTCTGGGCAGGTAATTCGGTGCTTGGTACTCGTGTTGAGGATTCGGCTTGCCAAAAGGTGACATAAGACCAGTAGGATTTGGGACTCAACTATTGATCGTGTGTAATAATGATTGGATTTTTCCCCCTTTTGGCTGCAAGTGCCGTTGGATTTTGATATAAATGCGAAAATTAAGGTTGAATTTAAAGTGTCGTACACTTGCTATGCGCTACAAATTTCATGTCTTTAAGGCTATTTTACTCGCGAGAGGAGTTCGTTCACTGGATGTGCAAAAGGGGTTTAATTGAATATGTCAATTACATTTACACCATTCTCTTGAAGTGGCTTTCACATATTTATACGTGGCTTGTTCTCTTCCTGGTGGATGTTGGCTGTTCTTCTTTGAGAAGTAGAATTGTATTATATGAATGCAGACACCTTTACATGGATATTCAATACTTCAATTATTCTTTCTATTATGAACAAATCCATATTCATGTGCAGATCTTAATGCTGAATCTTTTGTTATCTTTTCTGGGTTGAATGGCATTTTTCATTGACATTCTTTCTTGGTGGAGCTCAAATTATTAGTATTTAAATGATGCAGCTAAACTTGCCTAGTAAAATTCGTTGCTTAACCTTTGTACATTGTTGACTTTAACTATTCCCTTTTAATAGAGAAAAAAGCGTGTTGCATTCTTCAAGTTGCAGTTGACAAAAGTACATACCAGTTTTAATTGGTTATGTGTGAATCTAAACCTGCAGAAGCCTTGTTTTCTATCATCAGGCCTTTGATCCTGGCTTAGGAGGATCAGATGTATTCCCTTGTGTACAAACTCTCCGTAGAATTTCCACCAAAGAGCTACGTGATAAAGTTGTCATGGTCAGATTTGATTCTACCATATTGCTCCAGGATGACCAGGAACGAAGAACACAATCATTTTCCAGTGCACTTTCCACAGTTAGCTATTTAGTAGCAGCTGGGTCCAAAGTAATTCTGCTGAGTGACTGGGGCAAAAACATGCGTTTTAAACTTCAGGATCTTGGTTCTGTTGCAGGTATGAATGCTTTGAAGTTGTTATCTTAATTTACTGGTTTAATGGTCATTGTACTCAATAGGTGGAAGTCTGCAAATTATTGGAACATTGAAGCATAATAGTGAAATAAAAATTCAGTATCAGAAGATTCTGTTTGCTTCACATAACTGGAAGTTTTTTCAGCATTGATATGATCATTGATATCTCACTTTGTGTCAGACCATTTGTCGTTGGTCCTCCAGTGCAATGTAGTGCCTGCTCATCTCTGTTCATGTTACGTGCCATGTCTCATGGAACGTCCGGATAAATCCATTCTTCTTCTCGAAAATCTTTCACATTTCAAGGGTGAAGTATCAAATTCATCAGAATTTGCAAAAACTCTGTCGTCAAGTGTTGATATCTTCATTAACGATTCCTTCTCAACGTCCCATAAGATTCTTGCATCAACTGTTGGAATAACTCGTTTTTGCTATTCCTCTGTGGCTGGATTTCACTTTGAGGAAAGCCTGCGTAAAGTGAAGAATGCTTCAATAGTGAACAAGCAGCCCTACATAGCAATTGTATGTTTAAGCTGAAAATCCACTGTAGTACAGAAACTACTGTTGTATGCATGAGATTACAAATTTCTTTTAAACCTTCTCTTTCCTCACCATTATTTGTATATCAAATGCAGATTGGAGGGGCTAATCTCTTGGATAAAGCAACTGCATTGAGTTTCTTGGCTACAATATGTTATGGGCTCGTCTTTGTTGGAATGATGTCCTTCCAGATTTTGCATGCCTTTGGTTACTCTATTCCTCTGAACTTGGTGGAAAAAGGTGCTCTTGAGGAAGCTTTAGACCTGATTAAAGTTGCAAAAAGTAGAAACACACACATTTGGTGTCCCAAAGACATTCTGTGCGTGAATGATCACCTACCAAAGCAGCCTAAACATTTCATGACTTTTCCTAGTTGTAATATTCCAGAAGGTAATAACAAACTAATAGTCGTTAATATGCTTGCTCCCTGTTAGTAGACTATATGAATTTGGCATTTTTCCATCCATTTTCAATATCTTTTAAGTTGTGAAGACTAACTGTGATTATAATGACTCACACTTGAATAGTGGGGATCTTCTCACAATAACAATTCATAGGTCTTTATCTTTGCCACATTATATTGTTGCTTTTTAGCTTTTAACAGAAGCAAGCTGCATGCTTTTGCTTGAAATTTTAACAAATTTGCATATCATGAAAACAATTTCTGCTTTTGTTGACTGTGTTCTTGGAGTGAAGGAGATCCCTTTGCTACCATTTTCGAATTCTTATTGCAAATATGGCATACCTTTCTAATTTTCAAGGCACTAGCTTTATTATATACTTTTCTATTTTAGGTTGGGTTCCGGTTGACCTTGGACGAACTTCGCTCGATGAAATATTTTCATTGATAACAAAATGCAAGGTCAAGTATGACTATTTGAACTTAATGTTGAAGCTCTGATTTTTTTTGCTAGCTTTCTGATGAAACTTCTATTCAGTGTGTATTACTTTTGTAAGATGTGTTGTATTAAAGAGTTCGCCTTTTTATCTTTGATCATATTGCAATAGATGCTTGAAGAATTTGAACGCATGGGGAAAATGAGTCTAGTCACAGGTGATTTATGTTTATAAAAAGCTAAGAGCTCACTAGAGGGAATTTTTTGATCTATATCATTTGAGAGAATCCTCCAATCTTATGAAGTAATAACTACTGGTAATTCAAGCTAATCTCAAAGATAACATGTTTTCTTGCATTTTCCTTTCATGAAATCACTTATTTATATTTTCTCCTCAACTTTCACTTTCCCAAAATAATTATAATCTAACAATATCTCTTATATTATGGGAAGGTTCAAGTTAAGTAGCAAGTGTAATCTTTTGTTGATTTTTTGCAAAATACACTTAGAAGTTTTTGAAAAGATAATTGAAATATCCTGAATATTACTATCCTCTAAAACGTTGAGATTGTTGTTAAGTTTGAAAGTCCTTTTTGCTACTTAGGAGGTGTTGCACTATGGCAGTCCTCACTGAGAGGTTGTGTGTGCTAAGTTGGGTGGCTAACCAGGAAGTTACATGTTGTCGGTGTAGAGCTTCCAAGCATTTAAATATGGGTGCCCTTTGACTTGGTCCAGGCTATTGAGCTTCACTATTCGGCATGTAGTGGTTGTATGTGCAGTAAGAAGGCGTGTTATTGGTTTTGCAGTGGATTCATGCATGTAGTGTTGCTTGGTGGGTAGGTCCACTTGGTTCAATACAAGGCGATCCAGCTTGAAGTAATATGACATTTTGGTCTCGTGGTGGGTGGTCTGCTAGGTTGTCTACCCTTTTTTGGGCTTACGTTGGTTGGATTCATGGAGGAAAGATGTTAGTTGGCTTGTGCACAACTAGATCTTGCTTGATGGGTTAGGCATGTGTTGGGGTGTATGCGGAGGTTTGAGTGCACATGGGTCATGCTCATGGTTTTTGTGCGTAGGGTGGTGCAAAGTGATGACAAAATGTTATGACTTGCTCCAATTTGTTCAATGGCTTGTTCAGGCTATTAGCAAGTTACAGTGACTGCACCTGATTGCTCTTCTTTGACAGGATTGCTTTGCTTGCTGGGTTACTTTGGCTAGTTAGGTAGCATTGGCATGCCTTGCAGTTTCTACCCTCCCTCATCGTTGTGCATATAGCTTGAGAAATGCAAACTAATAGCTTTTGCAAGGAATCACCTATCATTGTTAGCTGTAATGCAAAGCCTTTATTGGTTTGGATTGTGGATCTAGTTATAGGAGATTTATATATGAAAAATGGTCTTAAGTCTAGTTGGAGAGAACCTTTACATTTAGGTTGATGTTATGTTAGAGAAACCCTTTACATTTAGTTTGAGGGTACGTTAGAGAGAACTCTTCGATCTCATATATATTAGTAACTACTAATTTAGACAAATTTCTAAATTGACCTTCTTCTTGTTATTTCTACAACGAATCACTTATCTACATGAGCTATTCAACCTTGACTTTATTTAATAAAAAATAGGGGAAAAATTGCAAATAATCTCCTAAAATTGACTTTGCTGTGGATGTATCCTTGGCCTGACAAAAGCTGTTTTAACATCCCCTATACTCCAACAAAATGGTAACATAAGGGATGTTTGCTTTTTCAGTTAAAAAAAAGGGCTATACTGAAGTTAAAGTTCAAGGGTATTAAAATTGATAAGTTAAAGGAGGTGTTTCCACATTAAGGTCAAAGTATAGGAGGATTACTTGCAAACTCTAGGCCTTATTTGCTAGCTTATAGAGTTTAGGAGATATTAAAGCACAATTTGAAGGTTTAAGGTATTGTTCACTTTGAGGTTAAAGTTTAAGAGATTATTTGCATTTTCTTCTAAAAGATAATTCTAAATTTGATAATATCCCCTAAAAGATGCAAAAATCAAGTTAAATGACAAGATAAATCTTTTTATTATGTATCCTAAAATAGCTCAAACATTGTTCTAGTAATTTCTTCTTTCTTTTAGTAGTTCCTTTTTTTTTTTTTTTTTTTTTGACTAATTTTGGTGGTTTACTATAGACTTTTTTATAGGCCCAATAACCAATGATTCTTTTCAACTAGCCTACGGCCACTTTAGCCTTTTTATTTTTTATTTATTTATTTATTTTTTTTGAGCGACAACTGATCTACCATCTGGTTGTTATAATTCAAACATTAGTCTGGGCTTCCCAACTGCATGGTCACCAATTTGAACATTGTAATCATGCAAGCATGATAGTATTCCTCCTGACTTCTCTGAAGCATGATCAACAGAAAGTCACCTGGATTGGACCAGTAAAATTCAATTTACAATCAACATCTGAGAATGGAGCATCTGAATTGGCTGGACTGCTTAGCGAAGTATGTCAAAGCGGTTGTGATGTGACTGTTGTTGGGAGTACAGCATGCAAAGCAATGGTGGGCAAATCAAGCTCTTTGTCATCTCTTCATATAATTGAGAATGCTACGGTGTTTTGGGAGTTTCTTAAGGGAAGAAAGCTTCCTGGGGTTATGGCCCTGGATAGGGTAAGTTCTTTATCTTAAAAAAAATCTGAGTAGATGCTGCCGAGTTTGTTTCTCTCAAAGTTGAAGTTTTAAAACATTGTTATAGATGCTTTCCTTGTTGCACCGTGTTATTTGTTGCTTGTGCACTCTAAATTTCTTGCAGGACTTGATTTTGCAGAAAACTTAATTGATATTTCCTTTGTGAGGGAAATACACCTATTACTTTCTTAATTTGGATAGGATTATTGTTTCAAGCTGGGGCCTTGGAGTGAAAGAACTAGGAGAATGACATCAAATAGTTGTCCATGACCACCTAAAAGTTTGACCACTGTCTTGTACGTCTGTATGCTCTATAATTAAGCTGAGGGACAGTGTTGCATTGACATGTGGTCAGTCTTTGGTTTACATTCATCCTAGATGTGTGTACTTGAGGTGGGATGGAGGGGTCTTATCCAGTCATACATTTTTCAAGTGACTTCTATCTGTCAAAGGTTGAAAACTTGTATGTTATTCTTAATAGTGGATTAAGATATGAACTTTGAAGATTGAATAAAGTTGTTTGAATTGCAGCAGAACCCAGAATTAGCTAAAAAAGTTGTTGGAGTACAATTTTATGTAATGCTCTTTGTATGTTATGCAGGCTACATTGATAGAGAACTGATGGTGTTCCCACTTCTATCTGTGCAGGCATACCCCTTTGCAATAGATTGGGATTCTGTCTACAATAAACCTGCTCAACCTTTGGTGGTCGACATTGGAAGTGGTATTTTACCACACATTCATTTCTACTTTCCTGTAGTGTTTTGTATGTTAATTAAGTGGTCAAGCAGTTCTTGATGATACATCTTAAGGCAGTGGTGGATACATAGTTGCCGAAATTTATTAAATTCTTTATGTATGCTTAATGTAAATTGGTCATGAACTTTTAACAAAGCTAGTTGATAGCTCCAGCAGCTCACAGATATTTCCCAAAGCTTATGGTACAGCTTGGAAGTTTGTTCTATATTAGTTCAAGTCATACTAGTGGTAGAGCTAGGATTCAAATCAGGGCAAAACAAGGTAATTTTATTGGTTGAAAATTGAATTTGGTACATTGTTTCCAGGCTTCCAGCTATGAAAGCTTCACAAGAGGAATCTGCTCATTTCTAGGGTTCTCTTACTAACAAAAGATCTAACAAACTCTACTCTCTCTCTCTCTATAGTCTATTTCTAGGCCTAGCTATTCTAACTAACACATAACTAACTTTTGTCAAGAGACTTCTAGATGTTTCTAGAAGCTTCTGTACACCTATAGCAAAGAAGTAAAAATAACAAGTGAAAATTGCAAATAACTCCTTTAAACTTTAATTTAGGTGTGGATTGATCCCCCTGAACTTTTAAAGCGTGCTTTAAGATCTAAAAAAATTTTGATAAATTAGCAACATAAAAGACATTGCTTTTTTTAGTTAAAAAAAATTATACTATGATTAAAGTTTAGGTAGGTCTTAAAGCGCATTTTGATAAATTTAGGAGGTATTTCTATAGCAAAATCAAAGTTTAGAGAATTATTTTCACCATATGAGAGTTATTTATTAATTTATTAAAGTTTAGGGGTTTGAAAGTATATTTTGAAAGTTCATGGGATCAATCTGTATTTAAGTTAAAGTTTAGTAGGGTTTTTTGCATTTTCTTCAAATAACAAAGACTAATTCAAGTAGCTATACAAGCAGACTTACTACTGGAGTTAAACACTACTGAAAGCTAACTGGAGCTACACTAAGTTACTGCTGAAACTTGCTTGCTGCGCCATTGATACACATCGAAGAAACGACATTTGACACATGGAAGGGTTGTATCAAGTAGTGTTGATTATCTTTACATAAAATGGGTTTCTTGAATTGGAAGTGTATTGTAGTTCATTATTTTTGATATATCCAAGAGCTCTTTTTTCTTTCTTTTTCTAAGTACACAATCCAACTGTTAATGGCATCTGCCTCTTTTGGAGCATCGTATTTCATATTTGCCTTGTATATTACTGCTGCTATCAGCAATACAGCAACTGTTTAATGACAACTTGTTGGGCTTTTGACTTCAATTACTTTTGCTAAACTTTGCCCTGCTAATATTTTTGGTACTTGCTTAGTGTTTATACCACCAGTTATACTTATTGGTGTGTGCAAGGTGTTCCTGCTCATTTTCATTTTAAATAAAAGCATACATAGTGGTGGTAAAAAAAAAATGAAAAAAAAAAATAAAAATAAAAGCATACATAGACATAACATGTTTAGACTAACGAATCAATTCATGCCAATAGTTTCCTTTTATCTGCATTTTCCAATCTAAGTACATGCATTAAGATATCATAGAATGTCTCCTTGTCTTGGTACACAACGTTAAAATTGTGTATTACTGTCTGAACTTCATTAGGTTAAAAATTACATAAATTTTATCAAAAGATTTGAAACAACAATTTTTCATTTTGTTTTAGTTGAAATATAATATAGAAAAGCAGACTAAAATCTACAAGCTAATTGGACCAGTTGTAGATCTATATTTAATATGGTAATGAAATCGGTGAGCATGTGTTATCGAGTCTGCAGGCCATCATTTTAACTTCATTTGGTCATCTTTATGTGATGGCTTCAGCGAACATCTCAGCCAAGATGTGAGGGGAGCATTGAACCCTATAAAGAAATCCATGCCAATTTACAACAATAAGCTTTTACATCTCAACAATTTATTTATGTTTTAAGAAATTTGCATCACATCCTTTGTTACCTTTTCTTAATAATGAGAAGCAATTTGAAAGAAGTGAGTTGACCGAAAAATTACTGGTCTTTGAGCCATAAATAACTGAAAAATAGACTTGGAAATTGTAATGATTTTCTTCTAAATCACGTTTTCACATTTGTCATTTTTGAGTTGAGTACTCATGCAAGGACATGAAGCAAAGTTGCATAAAAAATGATCAATTGATATGAGGATTTTAAAAGCCTATTCATTGTTGGATTTTCTTAATGGTTTGATGATTTTGATAGGAAACGGAAAGTTTCTACTGGGGATGGCTGAAAGGAGAAAGGATTTGAATTTCCTTGGGTTAGAGATGAATGAGAAGGTTCTTTATCAACTTGAACATATTTAATTTCTGTGGTTTCTTTGTATTAACTTGAGGGTTAATTTTTGCAGCTAGTAAGACGATGTCTGCTACCTGTCTGTCACTCTAGCTTGAGAAATGGGTATGTGGAGTCCATTTATCTCTGATTGAGCTTCTGCTTTAGAGCAAAAAAATACTGGCTGATGTATGATTATCTTGCATCCATGTTATCGATGTAGATAAAGATGCCCATGTATGTATTTACCTATGACCATTAACAGTATGCTGAAAGGCTCATTCAGCCAGCTATCTTGGTTTTTTAGTGTATGGGTTAGGATTTCAATTTATTGGTCATTTCATGTTAAGAGGCTGAAAACCAAACTAATGAGCAGTATTCTTCAGTGATTGACCTTTTCAAATTGAAATGAATCAAGTCAGTGGAAGAACGTTTGTGCCTGTAGATATGGTATTTGCTGGCAAAACATGCATCTTTTATCATTACTGATTGGTTATATTACTTTTTGCAATGGGAAGTTTGCTGCTGGATTAAGGACTGAAAACTGATCTCTCTCTTCTCAAACATCTCAACTTTACTCATCTATTATTTTATTCTTAATGTTTTTTACCTCCCAGATATTTTATTGCTACAAATGCAACATCAACTTTTCGCTCGATAGTTTCCAGCTATCCTGGCCATGTGGTCCTTGTTTCTATACAGGTAGAACAATTATTTTGCAAAGTTCTACTTGTAGTGCATGATATTGCTGATTGTCCATTTTTCTTTGTTTGGTTCTTACTAGACTCTTGTTTTATGTGTAATATATGGGAAGTAAGAATGTAATATGATTAGAGGTTTTGAATTCCTTTCTTGGCTAACATCTTATAAATTTAAGTAATTCTATATCATAAATGAAGATAGATTCTTCTGTACATGTTACCTTTATATCATTAATTACTATGAGGGCTTCTATTTTGAAATTGATTGCACTAGGTAGATTTTTGATGATGTTAGTATCATCTCAACTTTGACATGGTCATACTTCCATATTACTGAATTGAAATACCAATAAATTGCTTACAGAAACAAATGCCTTGCTTGAATGTTTTGTCAAAGTGGAAAATGATTAGTGAGGCCTTCTGTTCTCTTATTTTGGATTACTCAGCCTCCTGAAAGTAGAATTTTCTCAAAAAGTATACACTCAATGCAATTTCCCCTCCCCCAACCTGGTGTCATTACATTGGCAGGAGCTTTGAGCATTTTAAATTCAAAGGAATTATTGATTACATTCACATTACCGTTTTTGATTGGACTTCATTTGAAGTCTCTGGTGTGGATTGAAGATGCTCATTTGTTCTCATTCCTATGTTGGTTAACTTGTGCAGTGTCCTAATCCTGATTTTAACAAGGCAGATAATAGATGGAGGATGGTTCAAAGATCATTAGTTGAAGCAATTGCTGATCTCCTTGCATCTGATGGAAAGGTAGAATTTCGATATTTTAAATTCACAAATTCCCCAGTTTCATGCTTATTTGTATGGATACAATATCAAAAAGATCTCCACGTGGATTTTTTTAATTTGGTTTCTGTAGGGAATTTTTTCAAATCTGAAGCATCTATCTTTGAAAAACCTTCAATATCAAAACTGAACCCTATTAAAATGGGAGAACCCAAATGGATGATGTGGATATTTCACAAAACGTTGCCTTTTTATCCATTCAAATCCATTTCAAGTTATGCTGGCCTATCCAAGCCATTTACTCTAATTATGTACTGTACCAGGTCACTTTGGGCTAGCACCAATGTTAAAATTTGAAAGTCTGGATAACTTTCCTGTTTCCCTATAATATATGCACTAGTTTTATGCTCGTTTTCACTTTGGAAGAATTGGTGTTGAGTTGTATGTTTATTTCTCTCATGATGTCTATTCCATTTGATTTTCAAGGTATTCTTGCAATCTGATGTTGAAGAAGTTGCTGTGGGAATGAAAGAACAGTTTCTGAGTTATGGTAAGGGTAAGCTTGAAGTTGTTCAGTTTCAGAGAGATGCCACAATGGATGGAGGAGGGTGGCTTAAGGAGAACCCATTTGGGGTCAGGTCAGACTGGGAGCAACATGTTCTTAATCGAGGGGCACCAATGTACAGGTTGATGCTTTCCAAAGTAAGCCTTGCCATATAAGTGTTGCCACATGAAAATTTATTGGCTATCACTGTCTGTTGAAGTGATCAAACCTCAAGAGTTTCTGCAAATTCACTACAATTCCTCTTGTCTAGAGCACTTTCACATCCATCCAGTCCTTCTCTGAAATCAATTCATGAGTGGAAGGGGCTGTAAATCTATGACTAAAGAGATCATGTCTGGAAGGGATCAGGTTCCCTGTATGTCAAGAGGGCTGGAGAACATTTCTGGAAGAAATTGTGAGGACCTCTGACAGAGAAGAACATGTTAGGGTCAGGGCTGCTCTCACTAAAACTAAACCAGTTGCAGGCGGTTTTAATTTTATGTTGAATCTGGAAGTCAAGAAAAAGTGATGTCTACCCAGCGTGATTGGCTTTTCAGGAGCTATATCTGAAGCCATAACTATCAATAGCTTGTTAAATTGCTTCTTTATATGTTATGAGGCTTGAATCTTTATGTTAGTTTTCTTTTTCTTTTATTTATTATTTTTCAGCCGAATCTTGTGTACTAGTCTCTCCAAATATGCTTGGAGTTGAGAAATCATTAGTGCAAGTCGGGAAGAAAGTTTGTCTGCCATATACTTATGTAGTTATGTACTGTAAACTGCAAATTCTGTCGTTTATATATGAAGCTGATTTATGAAAATTTGAAGTGCTTTTATATTTCCATCCCCCATTTTAGCTGAATGGAAGACGCATCATCAGGCTAACCGTTTCGTCGAAACCGGTTTCAAAAAATGTCTGAGGGAAGAAGCGACTTGGAAAGCCAATTGATAGAGGTATTCCATGGTTTATGCCAAGCCCTTTATTTTCAACTTGGTTTTTGCTGGGATATTGTTGCGCGAAGGAAGGGGAAAGGGAAAAAGAAAAAAGAAAAAAACATAAAATGTATTAAAACAAGAAAGGTGCTTCTTCACGCAAAGCTATTCTTCATCTTTTTTGGGTTAATTTTCACCGGAGGAATGGAATAAATTCCTTCCGGCTAGTGCTATCATGCACTTGACATGGTGGTTGGAGAAACCAACGAATATTGAATAGAGAGATTCATTGCTTAGCGGTCAACGCTTTGGTTCCTGAATACTACAAACTCTTGGAAAAAAATGCTTTTATTCGATAGATCCGATCTATATAGATTCTATTTTATGATTATGCTGTATTTTGCTCTGATAATGGCTATAGGGAGCCAATACACGGTTGAATTGTCCCTTTGATTGGTTCAACTATAAAACAAAACTCAGACATAAACCTAAGACCTAAGTGACCTTTTCTGAGGGCATTCACCTTTTGTTTTGAGCCTTTCATTTGCATATAAAAATGTATTATTTCGTAATGCTGTACTTCTACTCCCAACAACATTGAATTCCCATTTTTGCCCCTGCATATTTTTACCCCTCCAATAAAATTTAACTTGAAGCCTGCAGCTACCACCATCACATCAGAGCATACTGCTTTTTGCACATCCCAATAACCTTCTACAGTTTTCACCATTCAATACATACCAAACTCCTTAATTTCAGGTCAAAAAAGACTTTTCCTTTTCTTAATTTTCTTTACCACTTACTCATTTCATTATCTCAAAAATTGCTTTGTCACCATCTGTCATGTGCATGCATGGTCAACCTCATCTATTTATTCATTATCTATAACCCAAAAGAAAAAAAAAAAAAAATTAAAACACTTGAATTGCCAATTAATTAAAAAGAAAAACACCTTAACTTATACCACTTTTAATTGAAATCTAAGCACAACAGGCGTAATTAAAAAAATTTAAAATTATATATAAAAGATTGGAATTGGACAAGTATTTTTATATTCACTTGTTGGACTAACTATTTAATTAGTTGTAAAATGCAGACTTTATTACTTACATTATTTTGCTTTACCCCTTGTAGAAACCCCATAAATTAAAATAAAAAAAAATTGGGAACCTTAGTTCATAACTTTTCATTGCATAAACATTTGAATAACCCTAAGTAATTACCCAGGAAAAGAATTTTATGAAATCAGGTCCCTTTTATTTTCTTTTGTATTTTTTTTTTTGACAAGTAAAATTGCTTTTTCTTCTAGACTCTAGTTCAATCTCTGTTCTCACCGTACAGTTGATCGGAAAATTCCTCGGAAGTTGTCCGGTTTGTTGACGATCTGGATCTGTTTTCTTGCGGTCTCCGACTTTAATTTCAGGTATTGTCGGTTAATTTTACAGAATATGTTGGAATTTCGATTTTGATTTGTTTTCGGACTTGAAACCCTAGTTTGTGAAAACTTACCCCTTTTTTGGGGAAAACCGTGGCGGCGTTATAAGGATGCCAATTTTTATGGAGAGGTGCTTGAAATTTGGCATTTTTTGTCTCGATTAAGTGAAATAGCTAGGTCAAGTGGGTGGATTGTTTCGTTACGACCTGAAATTGTTGGATTTTAGTGAACGCAAGTTATATATGTGGTATTCTGGTGATTAATTTGTTGTTCTTATTAGCTAAATTCGTTGTTCTTGTCGTTGTGTTTTTATTTGAGGTAATTAGGGTTTTTTGATCTATAGGAATTTGGGAATCTGTACTTCTACTAGGGCCTTGAAACTGTGACGTGTATTATTTTTCAATTTTGAATTTTGATAGATCTGGAAAGTCGGACGGTTACGCATTTATCATATTAATGAGTAGTGTCGTTCATGGTATCATGGTATCATGTTATCGATTTGTTTAATGTTATAAGATTTCTGTTTTCGGAATGTTGTCATGTTTTCCATGTAGGAAAAAAATCTTCATATGGAACTGAAATTACGTCGCATGAAGATATTGGTTGTGCTCGGGGAGGTTGCATGAGTGACATGCAACTTATAAACTTTCTGATTTAGATCTGCGTCATCCATTCTGCATTCTCTGCTCGTTTTTCCACCCTCTGGGATTCCTTTTTCTAAAAGAATTATATTGTCCTCATAGTTGTCTCTCTATATTCTGATACATTCACCTGGCAATATTTTTGATGTAGCTTATTTTGATTCTGATTTATAATTGCCAGGCTGCTAACCTTGGGAGTTTTCTGCATAATTTGAAAAGCAAAGGAAGCTTCGCTTTGCATTTTGGAAGCTGAACAGCCTGAATGCAGAGACCTGCTTGACGGTTTCAATATGATGATAGAATCACATGTTTCCTTGGACAATGAGGCCAGGGTTTGCCTAGATAATTTTCCACCTGAACATGCAGGTGCTGGTTTAGGTACTTCCTCCTCAGGACCTGTCTTACTTCAACAGTGTGGTATGCCAATGCTGGATCGATTTGTTAGTTCAAAATTTTTCCAAATTTCATATGTTGATAGAATGGTTTATCATTTGGAGCGGGATGCTTTTCTCAATCAATGTTGCTAATGTTTTGCAGCCAAAAGACCAACTCGACAATGGGCTGCTTGGACACGTCAAGAGGAAGAAAGTTTCTTTACTGCATTACGACAAGTTGGCAAGGTATGTCACCTCTACGTTGACTATAAATTGGATAATTCACTGTACTTTTTATTTTCATCTGTTGACATTGCCTTTTGAAATTTAATTGCAGAATTTTGAGAAGATAACCCGTCGTGTTCAAAGTAAGAACAAAGATCAGGTATCTGCCTTAAAGATTTTGTTCTGAATGTTCTCATTTTTGATTGATGATTTCCTAGTCTTCTATTGACATCAGTTTGACAAATGATTTTCTTGGGGATAATCTCAGGTCAGGCATTACTATTATCGCCTAGTGAGGCGAATGAACAAGCTTCTTGGTCCAGGATTGTGTCTTGATGCAAAAAACTCAAAAGATACTAATACTGCTATGTTGAGATGGTAATTGTATATTGGTTGTGTCACTTTATTATGTTTTAATGTGTAGCATGTCATATGTTTACAATATACTAGCTATTAAAGCAATATTTGCTTGTAATTGTGGAACCATTACAAAATTTTAGGTAAATTGCTAATTGTAACTTTAGGCCCATCATGAAGTATCAAGGAAATTACTTATCTGGGAAGACCTTAGCGATTCTCATGTGAACATGAAGATATGCTAGCTTTTCTCATATGTTCATACTGCTGTTGATTTTGAGTTTATCTTATATAATCTTTGACAGCTTGAATTTCCACTGAGATTATTTTGTTGAGCATATAACCTACAGATTTTATTTTCTGTAGTCATTAGTATTTTCTTTATATTTTTCTCTGAAACTCGCGTGTCCAAAGTTGCTGTTGAATTGGTTTTGAACTTCTTTCTTAGGTGGTCTTTGCTGGAAAAGTACAGCTGCAAACCCTCAAAGCTTCACTTGAAGCCTCGAAGATTTAAAATATTTGTGGAAGCACTGGTTAGTTAACCTTGCCTACATTGTGAGGTCAAGAGTAATTGATATTGCTGCTTATGCAATCTGTCCTAAATGATTGATGCACTTTTTCTTTCTTCTCGGAAGGAACATCAACTCTTGAAGGATCGAAGAAGGAATGGTCCTGAAAAAGAATGTGAGGTGCTTAACCAGAAAAAGAGAAAAAATGCGAGGAAAAGATCTCCACAGGGGGGGAATTGTTCCCCACTAAGTACTGCATCAAACCAAACTAAAACATCTGGAAATGAGGCTCGCTTGGAAAAACCTGTCCTAGTTGACTGTCAAAATATTCAGAAAGCAGCTGGAAAGCCTCCATTGAAGCGTAACGTAAGCAATGGGAAAGGAGACTCAACTCCCAAACCAGCAAGACGAAGACGGAAACCAGGTATTCCCTTTTCTATTCTTCTCCCTCTGTTTGGAAAATGGAGCTGTAATTGTACTTTAATCTGTCATGGTATTATTTCATGTTACAATAATGTGCTTTCTGACCTAAATGAAAAAAAAAAAAAGGAAGGGAAAAAAGTGTACAATGTAACATATTTGTCATATCTGTCATATCCTGTTGCCTATTCAGATGAGTGTTGCTTATTGTTTATTTTTGGCGATCTGTTCTACATGGCTTAGGGCGTTATGATATCTAATAAACCTCTATTAGAGAAAACTTGATGTTGGGTAAATAGCATGTGCTTTCTTGATGAGCTTAAAATAATTTAAACAAGTAACCAAATTGTCTTGGTGATGCTTTTCTTGGGTAGTGATAACAGAATTTGTTTAAAAAGCATGCTTCAAATTCTTTTGAACGGGGTTGATGGCTCTGCTATGATTTTCATGTTTTTAGTGTTTTCTGATTCTGAGAAAGTCCTTTAAGGTTCTTCTAAAATAAAATGTATTAGCAGTTGGATTTATTTAAATTTATGGTTCCCTCCTTGAAACATCTACAACTGTTTCCATTCAAGATGCACTAATTGACTCTGCCTTTGGTTACCTTTCATGGGATTTTGTCAAATATTTGTAGATGCATGTACTGATAATTCCATGCTTCTACTCAAGAGCAAGACTTGTGAGAAATTTATTATCACACAGATGTGATTAGAAACTACTAGTTATTTGAATCCATGAAAATCATTGTGATTTCCTGCTATTGAATTCGTACGAGCTGCAGTATCATCTATGGCATATAAAAAGTGGGAAAAGGCTGCAATAGCTGGTGTTTCTTTGGTTGCTGATGCTGCGGAACATTTGGAGCGGACTACTGCTGATAAGGATATTGAGACTAGTCCAAGTGCTCCAGGTTGAGTTATTATTAGCACTCTCTGTAAAAATGTGTAAGATTGATATTTCTAATGCTAAAGGTCTTCGTTTGTCTCACCAGCGGGGAAATGTTTTGAATCCGTTGGAGCAGCTGCCCAACCTTTACCTTCAGTTTTACCATCTTATTACATGGAAAACAATATCCAAGCTTGTGTGAAGCTTAAGCTTCAATTATTCCCAATCGATGATGGGACAAGAAAGGCATTGGAATTGGTATGGACAATTGCAAGTTATGCCAATCAGTTCGTTAGAAAATCTGATCTTGTTCAAGGCAATTAAGAAAGTGTGTGCATCTTTTATTATTTATAGGATAAGCACAATCCATTCCTGGAACTCACACTTGGTACTAAGAAGAAGATGTCATCAGTTCTGGAGCATCTGAAACGCAAGTGGGGTAGTTCAAGTGCAGCGTCTGGAGATCTTATGCTTTTTCCTTATGGTGCTCAAAGAGAGAACTTAATAGGATGTCTGAGATGGACTCAGGATTCTGTGGTCACTGCAGGAGATGTATATTCTGTGATTGGAAGTCCTCCTCTTTTCCGATTAAGGTCCTCTCTAGCTATAAATTTTATAGTATGATGTTTGATTAGTTTCTCAAAACCAATTACTGTGTCACTGACTGTGGGCTTCATTGAAGGTATGGATGGATCACAAATGCAGAGATTGGACCATTGCCGCTACAAGCACATGTAGAACAATCTTGCCTTACAAGAGATTCTAGGAAGGATAATAATATCGAGCATCTGTCTGTGGAGTCACCCGTTCTTTTATCGTCAACTAATTGTCAGTCTAAGAATCATGGAATCATCCCTGAGAACAGAGAAAGTTATATTTCGGAAGAGATGAATGATTTTGCTGCTCTGGTGAAATCATCTGATACAAGTCCTGATGCATCAGGCAATGTGAATGCACGTGATAAGGGGATTGTGAAGCAAACTGTTCCAGTAATTTCCTGTCCATACTAAATTGGAAACCTCACATGCATTTGTTGCTGTTATTTATTTATTGTTGACATCCTCATTCTCTAAAGTTAATCTGAAGTTTCCTTTTAATTATCATGTCCTTTGATTGATTTGTTCTTGCTGATTTACCATAGTTCAATATAAGTCAGTGGCTTTTGCATTTAGGTTTTGTGCTTTCTCCCTATGTGAACTTATCATCATTTTGTGGGAACTAAAAGTAATGAACTATGTCAATCTTGAAGCACTCTGTCTTGATCTTTCTAGGTCTTGTTGGTATTTTTCAAAATGGATTTGGTACTTTGTTGTACAGTTAATTCAAGTTAAATGTTCCTCCTTTGGCTATGCATCGATGACTATGCCCCTCTTTTAATTATCATGTCGTCTGTTTGATATGCTCTTGCTGATTTACTAGAGTTCTATATATGTGAAATGGCTTTTAGATTTAAGTTTTATGTTTTTCTCTCTTTGGAACTTGATCATCTCTCGAGGAAAATTAAAAGTAATAAATTATGTCAATCGTGGAGCACTTCATGCTTTGATTTTTCTAGGTCTTGTTGGTATTTTTCAAATAGTTTTTTGTACCCTGTTGTAAAGTTATTTCAAGTCAAATGTTCCTCTTGTGGCTATGTTGGCGCAATATCATCTTGAATGTATTTTAATTTATTTGCATTGCAACATTCTGACCCAAGATAAGGAGGAATTATATGGGTAGAAAAATCTATAGCCTGTGGGGAGAGAAAGATTTGAATGTCTATCTAGTTTCGTTGATTATGATCATTTTGCTTTTAGGCAAATAGGTTGACTGTCTCGTGACCTTCTCACATTAAAAAATTTTGTTTCTGATTACCTGTGAAAGAGTGAAGTCAATGCAGTAAAATATCTTTCCTTATGTACTAGGATATGCGTTCCTTGCTGCATGGATATTTTTGCTGGAACATCAATTTCTTGCTAGGAGATATGTTTGAAACTGCTTTTGAATCCTATGGATTTAAATATTGAATTGCATAGGCTAGGCAGATAATTTAATTCTATTAAACAAAAGATTCGTATTTTTACTGTCCTTGCGTAACATACTGTCTTCCTTCATGTACTATCATATGTACTATAAGATGAATTTCTTGCTAGGATATACTTTGTCTTTGGAATTCAGGTTTTATGTCTCATGGATTCAAGTAATTATCTGCATTTTTTAGAGAGAGAATTGAATACATTATAATCTATCAAATAAAAGTTGATTTTCATGGTTATGTAGTAACCTTGGGCACTCTGAAGTAATTGCTGCAATATCTAACTAAACCGTTTTGTACCAGAATGATCCAAGGATTGGAAATCATATATCACTGTCAGCTGGGGAATGGGCAGATAGCCTTACCAATATAAGTGTTGGAGACTTACTCTCAGAAGTTTCTCACAATATGGAAGTTAACTTTGTCAACACCGCTACAGCGGAGATTCCTCAATTTGGTCAGCCTGCTTCATTTAGCTGCGATTCATTTGATGCTGCCATAGCTGCTCATATCTCCCGATGCCAAGACAATAAGGCATTTGAATCGACTGTGTCATCCCATGCAACATCCATCTGGGATGCTGAGGAAACCTGTGATGCCTTCTCCTTCCAAAGGAGTGCTGGTTGTAAGGATCTTTCTGTTCCTTGCAATAATTCATATGAAGCTGATCAACAGACGGTGGGGAGATACCAGTCGTCGGCAGGGAGCTCCATTAAGGTTTGAATCATTGTTCCAACTTGCTGTCCATCTGGTGGAAGTTTTGTGTCAGGTGGAATGATCATAGGATTCAAGCTAGCTAAGGAACTTTTGACTTATTCACTGTATTATTTGCAGAAACTTCCTGATGCGGTACCAGCAGTGGAAAATCCTCATTGTAATGATGACCCCATGGATGAGTGTGAGACTGATCAACATGTCATGTACAATCCAATGAAGGAATTTTCGGGCCTGTCTGATATCAGTTGGGTAAGTTTTCTTCATCTCACTGAATCCAAGCTGTCTTTCTTGCTTGTTTTACTTTCACTCTCATTTTGTGAATATTGGATCATCCATTTATCAATGGAGGACTGGTAAAACCCCCTTCCTCCCTGCCCCCTTGTCAATGGACTCTTTTACCTTTAAATTATGCAGCAAAACCCTCTAATATTACATTGGGAACTCGTGTTCTGATTTTGAAAATAAAACATGTGTCCTTTAGGATGTTGGCAGTAGTATAGTTTAAGTAGCTATACTCTATGGTTAAGTGTGATATCTCGAAACTAGAGCGATGTATATGCAATTCACTCTTTTGCTGGGTTATTAAAATTGTAATTTTACAAGTTTATGATTTAGGATGTTTTTTTGAGTTAATGCGTGTATAAAATCATTTTATTGTATAAATTTACGTTTTTAATTAATTTTACATATTAAACACAATAGATATTTATGTTATTAATTAATTTTATATATGTGAGTTGAATGGTGAAAAATGAAAAAATGTAATTAGGTTTCTACTGTTCTATTGACTATTAAGACATTCAATCATCTTTAAAATCTTATTCTAATTTTTTTTCTCTCTCTCTTTTCTAGTTTCTCATTCGATATTCATAACTTTCATTTGGTTCTAGCTTCAATAAAAAAAATTTAAAGAAAAACTATATATTTAATTTTATACTATTAATAATTTAAAATGAGTTGAAACATTTGGTTTTTTTTAATTTATTACTTTTTTCAAACTAAATAATGGAAAAAAGAAATTATTTTTGACTTTACTTATCCCGTTTTCATGAATGTTAGATTATAGATTTAAAATTTTTTATGAAAAAAAAACTTAATTTCTTTATTTATTTATTTTCATCATGTATTTTAAGTTTTTTAAAACTACTATAACCATAGTGATAGTTATTTGAAAGCTATTTTATATAGATTGTAGAAACTTACGTTTTTGTGTTTCGATTCTAAAGATACTCTTAACGATTTTAGAGAGTCACGGGTTTGACAACCATGGTATCAACTGCAGTAACCTTAGAAATGACATGATGATAACATGTGCTAATTGTGAAACAGTTGACAGGCTATGTGGTTGGTTGCACTACAATTTCTTTTCTTCCGACTTGGGGATGCTTCTTTGTAACTCTTCATAAAATCACCATTGAAAAGATTGTGAATCTTTTTTATTTTGTCTAATTTTCTTGACATGATGTTACTCTGCAGCCCGATTTGGATTTGGATATACCATCTTCGAAGTACTATAACGAGGATCTAATGTTAAGCGACAGTCTCAGCGGCCTGAATCGTTTAATAGCTAGCAGTCTGGATGCATTTCAAAATTGTTCATTTTTCGCTCTTGACAAGAAAGAACATGGATCAACGGCTGAAGCTCAATAAAAGTTCTACATTCCAAATCATCTACTTTTATTTTTGAGTGGTAACTTTGTGAGTTACATCAGGACTAACACTAGTTTCCTGTCGGCTGATATGACTGTTTGACCAAGCCATTGAAGTTTAGCAATTGGCATTGTGCGGAAAGTTTCTTAGTAAACGAGCTCCCTCATTGTACAAGTATCTATGGGAGATGTTTATAGAAGGTCTGTAATTGTCTAACAAACATTTTGCTTTGTGTATATTATTACTTGCAGCTAATGTGGAAATCTTTTCCTTCTTGCTTGCTGCTTCTTTTCTTTTGATGTCTCTTTGGTACTGTTTTCAAATCGTGTATTCGTGGAAGTAACATCCCAAAGAGATGAAAGAAAAATAGATGTTTAAATTCTCTCATAAAATCAAATACCTCACAAGTAAAACATAATACAAAGAAATGAGTTCTATAGGGTGAAAATCCTCCACCTTCTCTCTAAAACTCACTTAACTTTTCTCGCCCGACCCATCCTTCTCCCTCTCTCTCCTTCCTCTTTTGATGTCCAATCCCTCTCCCATTGGTTTCTTTTCGCATCCTCTCTAATCGTCCCCCTCTTCCCCTCCTTTTCTCTCTCCTCGGTTCGTGTGTCTAGGTCTTCTTCTAGTTCATCGGTCAATGTCCTTTTCCTCTGAGTGCTTTGAGTTCGTCTTCTTTCTATCTCCTTCCTTAGTTGTTCCTCCTACTTGGGTTTTTCATTTTTTTTTTATTTTTTATTTTTATTTTTTTTAATTTTTTCCCTCTCTTGCGTCGTTTTTGTGCTCTTTAGGGTTTTCAGCTGTGTCTTTCCTCTTTATGGTTTGGTCTCTTGTGTGTGAGCCTTGTTTCCTTTTACCCTAATGAAGACATTTATGAGAAGAATTAGGAAGCTTTCCTTCAATGAAGTGGTAGATAAAGGTTTCTCTGTTGGCCTTTCATCCTGTACACAGCTGAACAAAAGGAAGGTCAGCTGCACCTATGCTTCATCTAACTGCTCTTCCTCTGGTGGTATTGGGAAGAAAGGCGTTCCTCGAATTGAAAAAAAGGTGATAGTTCTCTTTCAAAAAGCACCAAAGAAAAGATGCAAATTAAGGAGGCCAGCGTTAAGTTTCAACAAAGATCTGCTTCAACAAGCTAGAAGAAGCAGGAAAAGCAACATTTAGTTTCCGTTCATGGCTCTCGCTCTATCGATGCGAATCGTAAGGATCCTACCCACCTTGACTACGTCGATAAGAGTCAAGATTTCCTAAGTGCATCTAGTCTAAAAGAAACGAGAAAACTTGCTGAGGATGTGGAAAACCAAGCTTTGTCTGGTGGAAAAGTGGTTTTTGGTCACCAAGGCTTGAAAATGGGTTTGAAAAAACGAGCTTCTTAAAAACCACCTATTTCCAATGTTGAAGTGGTCTCTCCACTTGATAGGAGGCTTCGGGCTCTCAAATACTATCCTCCTTACTGTCAAGGAGGAAGAATTGTGGTTAAACCACCCAAATCAGTTTCAGAGATGGGAGAATACATTTGGATAACCATTTTGGTTGGTTATTTCTTGGGTCAAAGTTTGGTGTTCCCTCTTGTATAAGAACTTGCCAATTCAGCTTGGGGTAGAGATGGTTGTAGGAAGTTTTATCTAATGGGTGTGGATTCTATTTCTTTAGGTTTATAGATGAAACTTCTCTCTTGAGAGTACTCCAACAACCTTGGCAATTTGCCAATAAAATCATTATTCTTGAGCATTGGATAGTTGGTATGACTTTATCTAGAATGTGCACAAAGGAAATGCCCATTTGGGTTGAACTTTAGGGTGTACCTATGGGATTTCTACATAATTATGGGGTTAGCTATGTTGCAAGTGTTATTAGTAAACCACTTGGAGTTAACATTATCATTGCAACTGATGAGAGGGTGAAATATGTTAGAGCTTCAGTCAAGATGGATGCAATTGGAGAATTTCCATGATGCTTTGATATGGATGCTCAGATGACTTTAGACATCGAGTTGATGTAGAATACCAATCTCTTCCATTAAGATGCATGGGCTATAAAAGAATTGGACAAAATGATAGTAAGTGTCCCAACATGATGAGGAGGGGTAATGTTGGCGTTGAAGCTAGAGATGATACATGTTTTGTTGAGAATCATGTGATAACATCTCCTAAGCCTATGGAAAAAGGAGTTATATTCGTGAGAAAAATTCTAAACTTTCCAAACCCAATGCTTCAATTACTTTTGAAAAAGAGAAGTTTACTAGAATTCATAGTATAGGTTATCCTTACTAAACCTTTTCCTAATGAACATATAGAATGAGTCCCTTTATCTAATAATCAACCTTCTCTTCTTGAAAAGAGGATTTTGGTTGCCTTAGAGATAAGTCTAATAGTTGTTCAACTCAGTTTATTAACTCTAATCCATCTTATGTAGAGGATTCATTAAGAGGCTATACATATGAAGTAAAGGAGGGTGAGGTAGTTGAGATCGAAAGATTGTTAGGTAGAGACCTTAGTACACAAGTGAATCCAAAAGTTTAGGTGGAAGCTTGGAATGAAGTTGGTATCAAGAAAAAGAAATCAAAGAAAAAAATGAGACAGACAAAGCAAGAGCTTCTTCTAGCCCTCCTTATTGATGTTCAATTTGTGTATATTTATGTTAACTACATAGAATGTAAAAGGTTGAATGACCTACAAAAAACTAGAGAAGTGAATAAGTTTTGTAATGAGCAAGGCATTTTGCTTATTGGCCTCTTGGAAATGAAAGTAAGAAGCTATAATGTTTAGTTAGTAAGGAATTGCAACTTTCCTAATTGGAATGTTGAAGGTATTGTTGAGAAATGTATATAGGTAGCTTAGAAACCACATGTCTAGAATGTATAAGTTGTAAGGGCAACTAACCGATTTGTTCATTTCTCCTATTTTCTTCTTAATGAGGAAAGATCCTTTTATGTCACTTTTGTATATGCTAAGAATATGAAGGTTGAAAGAGAAGAGTTGCAGAGTGATTTAATATCCTTAAAGCAATTGTTAGATGGTCTTTGGCTTATCGTAAGAGATTTCAATGAATGTAGGAATGGAGAAAAAATGAGGTCGTAGAGAAGATTACTCTAGGGGTATGGAAAAGTTTAATGACACATGCTTTCACCCAAAAGTGGAAGACACTAGAACTCGGGGGTTGATATTACTAGGAATAATCGCACTTGTTCTAACCTAATATCGCGTTGTTTAGACCTTGGGCTTATTAACTACCAGTTGATGGAGGCCTTTTAGAATTAGAGATTTATGTTCTTGGACTAAGTTCCTTGGACCATTGCTTGCTTGATGAGGCTTAATACATCTAGTTCAAATTCCATTAGAAACTCTTTCTTCAAATACTTTGGTTTCTAGAAGGAAAACCTTTCCTTTATGTAGATTGTGAAAGAAGCTTGGAAGTCTAATATAGAAGGATCTCCAATGTACAAAGTTGTTAGAAAATTGAAGTTGTTAAAGAAGCATTTGAAAAATCTTAACAACTCTAAATATTCTAATTTGGTATGTAGAGTTAAAAAAAGCAAGAGAAGATCTTGTTTCTACTCAGGTATTAAATGGGGTCGACCTGTTTTAGCAGATTGGTGCAAGGAAAAATCTCATTATGAAGACTTTTATTATCTAAGTATATTAGAAGAATCCTTTTTAAGGCAAAAAGCTAAAGCCATTTGGCTTAAGCTTAGTGACAGTAATAACAAGTTCTTTTTCAATTCTTTGAAACAAAGGGAATACAAGAACAACTTTGGTTTAATTTGGATGAACAGGGTGAAAGATTGACCTCCTTTGCTGATATTAAAACCAACGCCATTCATTACTTCTAAGAGTTGCTTTCGAAATAATAAATTTCCAAGCTATCCTATGATAGACTTCCTTCCTTGATGGAATTAGGAATTTCTAATTTAGATGGAGCATACTTAATTGCCCCTGTCTCATTTGAGGAGATTAAGAATACTTTAGGTCCTTGGTCAATGACAAAGCTCTAGGACCTAATGGATATGGAGTATTTCTTTAGAGATACTTTAGAAATTGTTGGTAAGGATGTTTGCTTGGCTATTAAGGATTTCTTTACATCTGGTAAAATGCTTGGAGAGATAAACTATACCTATTTAGCTTTGGTTCCAAAAAAGGAGAATCCCTCTTCCTTCGTAGAGTTCTATCTTATCTCTTGTTACAATATCTTGTATAAATGCATCTCGAAGATCTTAGTTGAACAATTAAAGAGCATACTACATTCACTAAAGGTAGGAGAATTGCAGATAACATACTCATTGTTCAAGAACTCCTCAAGGCTTATAATAACAACTGTAAAGGAAAGATGTACGCTTTAAAGGTAGATCTTATGAAAGCTTATGATAATCTTAGATGGTCTACTTGGAACAATTGTTGAATACTATTGGCTTCCCATAACAACTTGTTTCTTGGATTATGACTTGTGTCTCTACTCCTATGTTGTCCATCAACATAATTGGTGAACTTGTTGGATACTTCCAAGCATTTAAAGGCTTGAGGCGAGGATACCCCATTTCTCTTTACTTATTTGTTCTTGTTATGAAAGTTTTTTCTCAAATTTTAAAAGAGAAATGACAGATGGATGACTTCCAATTTCATTGGAGATGTAAGAAAGAGAAACTTTCACACCTTTGCCTTGTTGATGACATACTCATCTTTACTAAAGGTGATCTTTGTATAGTTAAGCATATAAAAGATGGTCTTATGGAGTTTCATGATCTTTCAAGCTTAAAAGTAAACCTAAGGAAAAGTTATATTTTCTTTAGTAGAGTGGATTATAGAGAAAGAGAGTAGATTGTAAACATGCTTGGTTTCAAAGTAGGTAACCTTCCAATTCGATACCTTGGAGTCCTTCTGCCTTCTCTAAGTATCTCTAAATTAGATTGTAAGGATTTAGTGGCAAAATTTATAGCTTGTATCAATTACTGGACTAGTAAGTCACTTTCACATGTGGGATGACTACAACTTGTCAAGAGCATTCTTTTTTTTCCATTTAGGTCTACTATCTTTATAAGATGTATGTCCTTAATCAAATCAAAACCAAATTGAGAAGATTCTTTTGGAATGGTAATGAAGAATTTAAGGAAAAGGCAAAAATCAAGTGGAAGGACATCTATAAACCAAAGAAAGAAGACGGCTTGGGAATTCTAGATATCAAACTTTGGAATAGGGTTGCACAGCTTAAGCAAATATATACTTTATCTATGGATGAAGGATACTCTTTATGGCCAAGCTGGTGTAAGTTGGGACATAGAGGAAGATTCTTTGGGCATGTTAAAATCCCCAATGATGCCTCATGGGGATGGAGGAAGATCTTACAAGTTAATTCCCTTGCTAATTAGTTGTTAATTTGGAAGATTGGGATGGATCTTCAATATTATTTTGGTTTGATAATTGGCATTCTTAAGGATCCTCAATTAAGTAAATGTAGGAATAAGCTAGTATTTCTTTAAGTTGTCTTAAAGACTCTCTACCATGCAACTTTATTGATGGAAGTGAATGGAATTGGCTAATATGAGAAAGGTAGCAGCTGATCATTAATGGATTAAGAGATTTAAAACGTACATTGAATGATTTAGAACAACTTGTACAAGAATAAGCTTTGCCTAAAGCCTCTCTATAAAAAAATGCCTATATTTTTGCTAAGAATAGTTAGCCCATAGTTGTTGGCATTCATTGGTATGGCATCAAGCGATTCCTCTAAGACATGCATTGATCTTATGGCTTATCGTACAAAAAAAAAACTCCTTAGTATGGACAATTTGCCTCTTGGGGTATCATTAACAATAATAGTTGCTATTTATGTTAAAATGGAGAATAATGTCATAATCACCTGTTTTTGGGAAGTTCCTTTACAAAAAACTTATGAAAAAGAATTAAAGATGCTACTTTATGGAGGACACATAAGCACTTAGATACTTCATGCCTCTCATACCTTCTGGATACATATGTTATTCGCTCCGTGAAGGCTATTCATAGAAAATCCTTTGTGTTTATGTGCTATTATTTATGGAAAGAAAGAAATAGGAGATGAGTGGGAGAAGCACACAACTTTTTTGAATCTACGTTAGGAACTATTTTTTGATGTTTTATGAGCACTATAGATTCGTATGGCCATATAATTGAACTAAGTATCCTTTTGTTCATTCATACTTTATTTGATTTTGTAAGGTTTCATTATGTGCTTTCCTTTATACATACTTGGTGTACATTTTGGAATGAAATATACCTAATCTCACAAAAGAAAAAAAAAAAAAAAGAAACCTCATAAGTTTCGATAAAAGCAAACTTGTCTACTCAAGTAAAGTTTACTTTTTTTTTTTTATGGATAAACTATATCTTTTATACAATTTATCCTGAAAATATGTGAACTTTTGACTTTTTAGCTTTCGTTATCTATCACTATTTTTGCTATATATTTATCTAAAAATTAGATTTGAAACCAGAATGGATTGGGTTTGGTTTGTATATATTTCAAAATATAAGATTTAATATAGATATTAATCAAATATTCAATAAATATAGATAATAATAAATAAAAAAAGAGAGGCAAGGAACCCCCTAACTTTGAGTTAGGAATCGAATCTCTTATTTTCTCGTTATAGCAGCTTTCATATACCATAGCTCTCTAAGCATTGGTTTTATTATAAGCTACTATTGAATGCACACTTAGGAAAATAACTTCCATCCCTCTTATACCTAACAGAATAACTATTATTTCCTTTAGTTTCATTATAAACACATAATGGTTCTTTATTTTTTAAAGAGGAATTTCCATTACATAAAATACTTATTGCAATTCCTTCACCTATCCTCAAGAATAGTAACTCATGGTTTATTTTATCCAACTTCCCCCTTTTATCATGAAACTTTAGCTTTACTATGGACTTATCTAGCCAACCACCAAAGCTTTTTGTAGGACCAATTAACTTCGACGCCCCCCTCCCCCCCTCTCTCTCTTTCTCTCTCTCTCTCTCTAACTAACTAGCTAGCTAACGAGGTGGATTGGCTCAAGTGACCAATGTTGTCCCCATTAGTGTGCCTTGTTAGGTTATGGGTAGAGAAACTTGAGTTGCACCTAGGTGTGAGTCAAGTGTTTGCAATTGGCATGATGCATGCTGTACTTAGGTATAATTGAATTAAGTCGAATTAGTATAGAATTTGAACTCGAGCTTGACTTAAAAACTTGAAGTTTGAGCTTGAATTGAGTTCAAATGATCTCTAAATTTTGCACTTGAGCTTAACTCGCAGATATATATGGCAAATTTGAGTTTGACTCAATTAACTTGATTAAGATGCAATAATTTATAAAATTTCTCTAAATAATTTCAAACTCACTTATATTTAAAAATTAAAAAAATTTAAAATTATATTAAACTAGACTAAGCCGGTGAACTTGATGAGCTTACTATTGTTAAGTTTCAACTCAGCTTAATTTACTACTCTAGTAGCTCGAGTATAAGTTTGACTTAATTATCGTTGAATTGAATTAGAGTAAAGTTTGAGTTAAACTTAGGCATTTTGTAAACTAGCTTGGTACAATTACACCCTCAAATGTGATTGACGAATCACATATTGTTTAGCGGGGGTTAGGGATCATTTATAACCTTACTTTGGTAGCGGATTGTTTCTAAGGTGTTCTTATTATAAGCAGCTAATTAAGTGGATTGGCTCATGTGATTGATGTTGTCCCCATTAGTGTAACTACGTTAGGTTATGGGTGGAGCAACATAGGTTGCACTTAGGTGTGACTCAAGTGTTTGTGAGTGGCGTGATGCATGTTGTATTTAGATGCGATTTGGTGTAATTGAATTAAGCTGAATCAGTACAAAATTTGAACTCCAACTTCACTTAAAAACTTGAAGTTAGAGCTTGGATTAAGTTTGAATGAGCATTAAATTTTGCGCTTAAGCTTGATTTGAGGATATACATGAAAAATTTGAGTTTGGCTCGGTTAGCTTAATTAAGTTTGAATATTTTATAAAATTTCTCTAAATAATCTCAAATACGCTTATATTTAAAATTAAAAATTATTTTAAACTAGATTAGGCCTATGAACTTGATGAGCTTAACATTTTGAAGACTCAACTCGGCTCGATCTGCTACTCGAGTAACCTAAGCTTGAGTTTGACTTGATTATCACTGAATTGAATTTGAATAAAATTTGAGTTGAACTCGAGCATTTTGTGAAATGACATGGTACAATTATAGCCCTAAATGTGACTAACAAATTGCATATTGTTTAGTCGGGGTTAGGGCTCATTTGTAGCCCTAGCTTAGTAGCGGATTATTTCTAAGGTTTTCTTATTATAAGTAATCTACAAATCATTCATTGAAAAAAAAAAAGAACATATATAACTGGTGATACGAGGCAAGCGCACCTATCAATTTTAATATAGCGGATATGAATCCGAGTCGATCCCTCAGAGATTTTGAATACTAATATTAACTTTAGCTTTATTATCTAACCGGAAAATTATGATGAGTTGAATGAATTAAAAATACTGAAATTAACAACTAAACTACTTATGAGACTTAATTACACAAATTAGAAAGCAATAAAACTACAAACGACTTCAAGTATGCAATAATGTATTTAGGAATTATTTCCCCTAGTGTTTAACATGTAACCTTTTTAAAATATATTCAATTTAGTTTCTATTATTCTTAACCGGAGGGATTTACAATTAAAGCTAATATCTTTCTCAAGCATATTAACCCTAATTCTAAATTATTTACCGGAATCTCTTCACTTAGTAATATAACTTAGAATTGCATTAATGTATAATGAATTCCCATGCAAATAATTAACTTTCCAGAAGAAACATGTATCTTATCTCTAAGTATACATGTAATTCTCTTCAATTATGTTAAGATCTAATTACACATACAATTTCTCAATCAACATGCATAATATCATATATTGATATTCTAGAAATATCAATCAATAATTAACGACATAATTGAATCAAGTAAAAATAGAAACTTTATTGAAATTTCTAAATCAATCTAAGAATCACATGAAACCCTAGGTTCCATAATCCTAAATACTCGAATTCTAAGCTATCATAATGAATCTAAAAACGAGTTTCATTAATAATATAAAATAAAACATGGAAACCCCTTTTGATTGATGAATAATCTCTCTAATTTTGAAGTTGATGTTGTTTCCCTCTTTCTTGATGTTGTTCTTGCTTCTTGATTGATGTTGTTCTTGCTTCTTGATTGATGTTGTTCTTGCTTCTTGATTGATGTTCTCCTTAAATCTCCTCTCGTCTCTTGTGTCTCTCTATTTCTGTAATGTCTCTCGTGTCTCTTCGTTTCTGTAATGTCTCTCGTGTCTCTTCGTTTCTATAATGTCTCTCTCTCTTTTAAACCTTAAGATCCCCTTATATATGTGTATTACACGGATTTTATTTTCGTCACCAGACACGGCCTGGGACACGGCCGTATCCCCAGGTTGTGTAACTTTCTACACTAAGGCACAATTTCTGCACAACTTCAAAACTTCAAAACTTCATAACTTCTTTGTTTGAACTCGGAATTGAGTGAAACTTGATTCCTTTTCTTCGTTTTCGAGCCTAGAACGCGTTTAAACCCTGAAATCAACATTTTACTCAATTAAGTATCATTTTCTTTAAGGAAAACCAAAAATGTAAGGGAAATGCTATAAAATCACCATATGAAATATGTTTAAAATCAGAGTTATCAACTGGCAATCCTAAAAGTACATCTATGCTTTTTCTTTCTTTTCTATGAGAAAGGAAATAGTGGTAAATTAAAGTATGTACTATTTTGCATTATTACTAACGGTTTTAAATTGGTATTAAATGTAAAAAATATTATGGCTCGGAGTACCTTCTATATTATTAGTGATAGTTTTAAGTTGGTTCTATATAATTAATTTTGTATCTTTTAATAAATGCTATTGTAGTATATGACTTTTACTTTGTAAATTATCGCTATAGCATTGTTTATACCTATATTAGAAAAAGTAATGATACTTTGCTACTCTTGTATTTGTAGTGGTTTCACACCACCATTAAAAGTTCTAGTGGCTACTCAGAGTGCCACTAAATATATGAAAAAAAGGCCACTAGAAATTAGAACTCTTATATTGTGGTTTGACTCAACTAATTATAACCCTATGTGTAGTTTATTCTTCATAGAATTATACATAAAAAAATTGCATATATATATTTTATATGTAGATAAATGTTATATTTCCGTCTCTATCAAATACTATTATATGTCATATAATTATGTCATATGTTGTATAATGCATGTAACTATGTCATATATGCATGTAACTATATGTCATATATGCATATAATTAGATTAATGTGTAACAACATTACATTTTGTATGGGGTTTTGATTGAGGTAAATATATGTTTTTTTTAACTATATGTATGTATAATTCTTGTATCTACACCATAAGCATATAATATAGAATGCATTATTTAATTATTTTGGTTGGTAATGATGATAGTTGGTATCATTAGTATGACTTCCAAGTAAACTCCTAGTGGTCTGTTGGTTGTGTGCACTAGTGGACTTGCAAAAAGCTCCCTATGATGTAGTTATTAAAGGCTCTCTAATGCTCAAGTTAGCGAGGAGAGTAAGAGAGGTTCGAGAGATAATAACTTAAGAGAATTCCCAAATGACTCAAAGTCTCCTTACATGGTGCTTCCCTTTCTATTTATAAGTTAAAGGGACTAACTTGTTTAGATACATGACATGAGAGGATTGGTTAGAGCGAAGTTCAAGGGAAGGACGTTGTTAGTATAAGAAAAGATGTCTACCCTTCTGTCAGTTGGTAAAAGCTTGGGCATAGGCCTGTTACATCAATGAAGGTGACTACCATAACCCTAGTAGCTAGTTTATGGGCCATGTGTCAAAGGGTTATCAAGCATTTAATGAGGAGAGAGAAAAAGAGGATGGCAATGGTGAACTCATCCTTTGTTAGGTAGTGTGCCTTCTAAGGTCATCTGACCTAGGGGCATGCTCTTTCTAGGTGGTCGGATGATGAAATGCTAATCCTTTGAGTGGGAGCTCCCTCATGCTCTAGGCTTGGTTTAGAGGTGCTTGGGTGTAAAGACCTCCTAACAACAACGTAAGCCCTTTAGTCATCTGAATTGAGGGTGACACCTATAGACATGATACTTGAGGATGGTTGGAGTGCTTGCAGGTTTCTAGAACTTAGTAGGTGGCATCGAAGGTTATGCCGAGCTATTTAGTGTAGTTGAGGAAAGGAAACACCTAAGAGAGAGAGGCTTTCGATTAAGCTTGGTTAAGTTTCGATGATGGGCTTGGGCCTTCTTAGCCTTAAGCTAGAGGGCGATTTTCAACAGTTTAGTTTCTTGATTTTCGTAGATATCTTAAGTAAAAATCAAACCAAACATTTTGATTTCAAATATTAAAAAAAAAAAGAAAAACAAAACCAAAAGACTTAATAAATTAGAAGTTTAGGTTGGTTTGATTGATTTTTCATTTTTTTATTTAACGCCCACTACTCTCAATTTATACTCTAATCACACACTTTTAAGGTCAAAAATTATAAAAGAAAATATTTTTCATATGCTGATTTGTCACAAGATGGGGGGTTCACTTCTCTTGAAGTGCACATGCGATGCTTGACTATTCTTTATCACTTCATATTTGCTCGTATTCTAGAAGACGAGCCACTCTTTCCCTTTTTGATTACCTAGAACTGTTCTAAGCTCTTTCATTTCTAGGAGTGCTATCTAGTATTGCTATCTGGTATTGTCACGAGCCCTCATATGTGACAGTTGTTAAAGTATTTTTGTTATTTCTAAATTTAAGAAATAATTATTAAAAAAAGATATGTAATATTATTTGTATATGATTGTATAAAAATCATGAAGTTAAAAGATTCTAAAATTATTTGATAAAAATTGTTTTATTATGTAATTATGAAAATTACTTACATGCGGAATTAAAGCCATGGTTTATAACCTTTTTGAACTGCACACTTATATTAAAGATAGAAAAATTGCCTCTATTTTGTTCCATAGATTTGAATGTAGAAATGATGACAATCTCAAATACCCGATCTGTTAAACTTCATGAAGCAATGCCAATATTATTGCTTTTACTTTTTATGCTCTTTTATGGTTATGTCCGCTGTCCTATAAATTCTTTACCCGAATATTAACGGTAATATGAAACGACACAGGAATGTTAATAATATTATTATGAGAAATCATCATGAAATCGTTGGCAAGGATATTATTTCAATAATATCATATAAAAGATGACAAATCAGCGCAATTGCGGATGCATTCGAAAAATCATGTGTTTTAAAACATGTTTAAAAATCAAAAGTTCTTTTTGCTATAATTGGATTTTAACATCATTTATGGTGATATGTCATGATGATTTTCTCTTAGTATATGAAACATTTATCAAAAGTATCGAAATGGCACCATCTAGGATCCATAGGCTTTCATTATAGCGGCTATTGACCTCTAGATCATCAATTCATTTGTGGTGAAATTTGCAAGATATCGATTTCAACTTCTTTTATTTTGAAAATTAAATCCTTGTAAATATCTTGCAAAGAAAGCACCCAGTATATTATATAAGTTCCAAATATGCCAAAGATCATATATATGTTATTGTCCTAGGAAATTACTAAAGAATATGAAGTTTGAACGAATATGATAAAAGTATATATTGAGTTTTGATTTGACAAATTATAACTATGATTTCCTACACTTGATTATTGCTGTATATATGTGAAATTTATGTGACATACGATTTGTTAGTCACTAAAGTTGCCAAATCGTTAAATCTATAAATTTCTTTTCATGGTTAAAGTTTTGAATTTTACCCATAAATTTTATTTGTAAATGATATTATGTTACATGATAGATAATTTATGGGTAAATTGAAAATTTATTATTATGAAACATTATAAATCATTCAAAGATGACTAGTTGTTCTTATAATACATAAATGTGATTGTTTATGACGAGTATGTTTTGTTTGATTTATTTGTATATTTAAAGATAACAAATATGTTAAATTCATTTGTCATATATTTGTTGATTATAATTGATGTCTATATATCTTAGTGTCACCCACTCGAGAACTTTGATATATAATTATGTTATTTTGCAAACTGCTTGAATCTAAATTTATGTAATTACTCAAAGTATTAATACGTACCATTTATCTTAATTATTATAGTCTTCATTTTTCTTTCTTCGAATTCTTGTGCTTCATCTGTTCTTATATTCAATAAATTGAATTTCTCAAATTGGTATGAGCAAATCCAACTTTACTTAAGTGTTTTGGCTTTTGACTTATTCCTTCAAGTTGAGAAATCTACTATAGTCACTAATAAAAGCTGTGATGAGGAAAAAACTCTCCATAAACTTTAGGAGAGATCAAATAAGATGAGCCTAATGTTTATGAGAATAACATTAGCAAACAATATTAAAGCTATCCTTCTTAAAATTGACAATACTACAAAATTCATTAAGTTTATAGACAAGCGTTCTCAAACCGTAAATAAATCTCTTGTTAGTACATTGATGGGTGTACTAACCAACGTGAAATTTCTCATATTCTGCATGAGCATGTCCTTGAAATTACGAATGTAGCAATAAAGTTAAGGGCTTTAGGAATGAATGTAGATGAGTTCTTTTTGGTATAGTTCATATTGAACTCCTTGCTTCTTGAACAATATGGATCATTTCAAATGAATTGCATCACTATAAAGGGTAAGTGGAATGTAGAAGAATATGCTAATTCAGGAGGAGACAGGATTAAAGACCAAAATGACTCATTCCATTTATTTCACAAGTCATCAAGAAGTTGCAATGAATTCGAAGAGAAAGCTTAAAAAAAAAAAAAGAAGAAAAGTTTACACAACTTGAATGAATCTTTCAAAGTAGTACAAATTCACAAAAAAGAAATCAGGTATCATTTTCATAAGAAATTTAGACACCATAAAGAAAGATGGCTCAAAACGTAAGGCTTGGTTCGAAAAGAAAGATAAGCGTTGTGCTTTTGTTTATTTTGAATCAAACCTTACACGAGTTCTTTATAATACTTGGTGGATTGATATTTGGTTAACAACTCATATGTCTACTATAATATAGGGATTCCTTACATCTAAACTATAAAAGCAAATGATAATTGTGTTCATGGGAAATGGAAACGAAGCTTCAATTGAAGGAATTGGCACTTATTGCTCGATTTGGACACTGGACATTATTTGGATTTGTTTCAAACCTCTTATATTCCTACATTTCTCATAATTTAGTTTCTTTGTCAAAACTTGATGTAATGGGATTTTCTTCTAAGTTTGGATTTGAATATTTTACATTTTATAAGGACAGTAAACTTTATGGTTTAGGACTTTTATATGGTGGTCTTTATAAATTTAAGAATAATGTTATTTTTGTTGACACTTTAATGACCTTGCATCATAATATTGGAACTAAATGTAAATTGAATAATGATAACTTTACTTATTTATGGCATAAACAGTTAGGATACATATCCAAAGAAAGGTTACAAGGATTGGTAAAGAGTGACATTCTTCCTTCTTTGGATTTTACGAACTTTGGCATGTATATTGATTGTATTAAAGGAAAATAATCCAAATACACTAAGAAAGGAACCACAAGAAGCACATAACTTCTTAAAATTATACACATTAACATATGTAGACTTTTTGATGCTTCATCTTTTAGTGAAAAAAAAGTACTTTATCACTTTTATCGATGATTATTCACATTACATTTATGTGTGTCTTTTGCATTAAAATTCTCAATTGATAAATGCCCTTGAGGTATATGTTAGTGAAGTTGAGAACAGTTAGATAGAAAAGTGAAAAATTGTTAGATCAGATAAATGTGGTGAATGCTATAGAAGGTATGATGAATTGGGACATTGTCTAGGCCATTTGCCAAATTTCTTGAAAGACATGGTAGTCATGGTTAGGGTTAGGGCTTAGACAATGATGGTTCGGTTGGGGGTGCTGGGAGGCATAGTAGAGTGAGGAAGAAGCTAGGTTTTGAAGCTTAGATAGAGGGGAAGCTTATAGGTGGTTCAACTAAGCTCAACAAGCATTGAATTGATGCGAGGATCTAGAGAGAGAATGGATTAGCATGGTTAGAGAGAGAGTTTAAGGATGATGTATTTGAGAGCTCGAGAATGAAAATTAATGTCTAGAATAAGACAAGGAGGATCTATTTATACATATTAGAGCTCAGATTAAGCATGGGAAGTCAAAAATTGTAATTAATTTCAAGCTTTATGATAAATTGGTATTTGACGATATTCAATTTGAATTGCTTGATGTTAGATGAAATACTCGGTCTAATGGAGTCCTTGAATGTTCATTTGTACTCAAAATATAAGTAAGAAACTTCAAATCCCATTATAGAAGCTTGAATCATGCAAATGGAATTCAGAGGAAAACAAGTACTTTTAACTTTTTCTGAGACTTTAAATCGATTTTTGACCTACTTAATGTTTGAATCTGGACAAGATTAGGGGTTCAATTCCAAAGGGGCCATGAGATCTTCATGATTTGACCATCGATTTAGTGAAATCATGAAGGAAATCAAATGAAAAATGGCCTTGAATAAAGGGGTTTAAGCTAGGAAAGTGTAGGAAAGGAGGAGGAAACTATGGGAAAGAGATGGAGAAGAAAGGAAAGTTTGCTGATGTGGTGCTACGTTAGCTACTCAGACTAGTGATGCTATGCCATGTGTCTTAACAAGGCATGTGGAAATGAAAAAAAAAAAAAAACCAACGTAGCGTTACGTTAACCCTAGGGTCCAATCGCTGTATGCCACGTGTTAAAGTTAGATATGTGGCACAATAGTTGCTGGACACAAGGGTGTAGGTGACCAAAAAGTAAAAGGTTAAAAGTGCCTTGTTTGAGGATTGAACCCAAGATCTCTTGATCATTGATCATTTCCAAATGGAAGTCTAAGTGTAGTATTGGATGAGCTGTTGGCTTGTGCCCTGATATGTCTTGCAACTAAAATGCACTTAACCTATAAAAACCACCCAAATATAATAATCTATCTAATAACCTTAAATTTCTATTTTTCTTAAAAACTATTTTCCTAAAACTATTTTATTTGCCTAAAAATCTATTTTACCTAAAAATTTTATTTTTCTATCTTTTTCATTATTTTCTTTTTTCAATTTTTTTTGCATTTTTCTAAATTTTCTATTTTTATGTATTTTTTTTTTCTAAATTTTCAATTTTTTTTTTGTATTTTTTGAAATTAGGACCCTTTTCCCATATTCTAAAAGTTTTAAAGTTATAAGGGGGGCAAAAATAAGGTGTCTCTAATGCTAAATACATTATGCTAGATACATTAGAATAAATGGTGTTGCAAAAAGCCGTAATTGTGCATTATTGGATACGCTTAGGAGATGTTAATCCATTTGTCTTTACCAATATCTATGTAGGTTCATGCATTAAAAACCACAATATATTTATTAAACAAGGTTTCTAATGAGGTAATTCCAAAGACCCCTTTTAAATTATGGACTGGAATGAAATAAAGATTAAGACATCTACACTTTTTATAATCTACATGAAAATAAATTAGATTTTCGAATGATTAGCGATTTCTTTAGAGGATATCCCAAAAGTTCCAAAGGATTTAGGTTTTACTATCATAATCATAATACAAGAATTGTTGAAACTGGAAATGCTAAGTTCATAGAAAATGGTGAAACTAGTAGGAGTGAAGAATAATCTAATGTGTGCATTAAATAAGTTGGGGCAAAAGTTCCTATACCTTTAACTTCTAAAACCATTGATCTTAATGTTATAAAACTTCACTAAAGTGAAGAACAACAGGTAATGGATCTAATACATCATGATGCTGTAAATATACTCATATAATAGATTGACCATAAGAAGTAGCATTAAGGAGATATCAAAGAGAGAAGAAATTTGCTATTCCTAATGATTATGTGGTTTATCTATAAGAGTTAGAACTTGATGTGGGAATTGACAATGATTCATTTTCATTTTCACAAGCCATGGAATGTAGTGATTCTACTAAGTGTACAAATTCCATGACGGAAGAACTAAAATCTATGGATCAAAATCAAGCTTGGTACCTTGTCGAATTGCTTAAAGGATGTAATAGAGTTGGCTATAAATGGGTTTTAAGACAAAGTGAGACTCATATGGCAATGTTGAATGATATAAAAATAGACTTGTTGCCAAAGGTTTTACTCATAAAGGTGGTATTGATTATAAAGAAACTTTTTAACCAGTCTCAAAGAAAGACTCACTTAGGATCATTTTGGTTTTAGTGGCTCACTATGATTTGGAGTTATACCAAATGGATATTAAGATTGTCTTTCTTAATGGAGATTTGGATGAAGAGGTTTATATGGACCAACCAAAAGGCTTTTCATTTAAAAGAAAATGAAGATATGGTGTGTAAACTTAAAAAGTCAATATATGGACTTAAACAAGCTTATCGACAATGGTATTTCAAATTTAATAAAACCATAACTTTCTTTGGTTTAAAGAAACATTGTCAATTGGTGTAGTTGTATTAAGATTAGTGGGAGCAAGTTTTTCTTCTTAGTCCTATGTATTGATGATATTTTGATTACTGCAAATGATCTTGGTTTATTACATGAAACTAAGAGTTACCTTTCTAAGAGCTTTGAGATGAAAGATATGGGAGAGGCGACATATGTTATAGGAATTGAAATATTCCGTTATAGATCATAGGGATTGTTAGGCCTATCTCAAAAGGCACATATTAATACAGTTTTTAAAAGATTTAAGATGGACAAATGTTCAGCAGGAATACTTCCAATTTAGTAAGGAGATAAGTTTGGTAGTATATAATGTCCAACAAATGAGTTGGAATAGGAACAAATGACAAGAATTCCTTATGTGTCTATTGTTGGAAAGTTTGATGTACCTTCAAACTTGTACCAAACCCAACATTAGTTTTAGTGTTAGGATGTTAGGCAAATATCAAAGTAAACTAAGGATGGATCTTAGGAAAGCTACCAAGAAGTCTTAAGATACATGTAAGGAATGAAGGACCACATGCTCACTTATAGAAGGTTTGATTAGCTAGAGGTGACTACTTATTCGGATTCAAATTTTGCCAAATGAGTTGATATAAGAAAATCTATGTTTTGTTATACATTTCTATTAGTTGGAGGGGAAATCTCATTGGAAAAGTGCAAAGCAGTCCATCATTGTTGTATTGATTATGGAAGTAGAATTTGTGGCTTGCTTTGAGGCCACAATTCGTCGTTTATGGTTGTGGAACTTTATTTTAGGGTTTCAAGTTGTCAACATTATTAGTAGGCTATTGAAAATTTATTATGAAAACTCCTCAACAGTCTTCTTTTCAAAGAACGATAAGTATTCAAAGGATGCTAAACATATGGAAATTAAATGCTTTGCCATTAAAGAAGAAGTTCATAAATAAAGGTATCAAATGAACACATTAGCACAAAATTGATGGTTGTAGATCCATTAAAAGGGATTACTACCTAATACTTTTATAGAGCATGCTGAGAGAACGGGCATTGTAGGACATCTTGATTGAACAATGTCATATTACTTTTATGACCCACTTAAGCTTAATTAATGTGCTTCTAAATTTTCTTATTTTCTATATTGTATGCATGATTAGGTTAGAATTATGTTTATAGGAATCGTCTATTATAAAGACACTTAAAGTTAAACCTTTATTTATCTCTTCATTAAATTATGACTAATTTAGAAATTACTTATGTAATTCATGGAAAGGACTATGTCACTATGATGACATACAATCGCCATGACTTTAATTAATTATTAACTTAATTATGATATGATATTATGGTATGGTCAAAGTAAAGAAAAACTTAGTATAATTTTATTGTGCACATTATATTTTTTCTAAATTATTAAAGAAAATATATGAACCAAGTAGGAGAACATAAGAAATTATGGCCCAATATATAACTTTTTATTCAGAAGAGTCAAGACATTAAGTGTTATGACTTTTCAAAATAAGATGTCTTGATGAGAGATATCACTTAATGATTCATGAAGATGTACATCCTTTTCTTATCCTTTAATATCAAAGTGAGTATTACAAAAAAAAAAAAGAAAAAAAGAAAAAAAGAAAAAAAAAACTCTTTTTTTTTTTCATATCTTATAAATCCATTATAAAATTACAAGGCTAAGAAAGAGAAATCTTACCCTTAGAGAAATAAGGTTGGATTGGAGAGCTATGGTGTATTAAATAAATTAAAGTATTCTTCATATTTCTAAATTCATGAAACAATTACAAGAAAAGGTACATAATATTATCTATATATGATTGTATAAAAATCATGAAGTTCAAAGATTTTGGAATTATTTGATAAAAATTGTGTTGTCATGTAATCATGAAAATTACTTACATGAGAGGCTCAACTATCTTAATTGGTTTCAACCTGCTAGGACTATTATCAAGAGAGCAACATCAGCTTTCGACCAATTAGAAAATACCTCATCCTATGAACAAATCGCTAAGTAATACCATTCATTTCACATTAAGCTTGAGTTGAACACCCCAACTTTCCTTTAAATCCCTAGATTGCGACATTCATCCCCACCTAAATCTACGATGTTATTGTTGTAAGGCTAACTCTTTTCCATTACCCCACCCTAAAAAAGATCACTGACCTTACTCCACTCATTGCCCATTTCCGACTAAGATCACCTCCGCTAAGACCTTAGGCTTCCATAGGCTTCCATCATGCCCTCACCCATTCCTCCATTCTCCGAGGTTGCCTCTTATTGATTGGCCCAATGATAGGGTTGCCTACTTGAGTTCACTTTATTTCATAAAGATTTGGACAGAATCTTGTTATAATGCAGCTTGTGACACAACTGTTATCTTTGGCAATGATGCCCTCCACTTAGTGGCTCCTCCTCTTGAGCTTCATCCACAGGAGCCTAATTGTCAATAAAAATTACCCTTTTCATTAAGTACATTAGGTAGTATTTAGGTAGTTTGTTACGCTAGAACATTTATGCTTTAATACTATTTGTCACTGGATGGGAGGTTTACCCCTCCTAAAGTACTCATGTGGTGCTTGACCATCCTTTATCTCTTTATATTTGCTCATATTCTCGATGGTGAGCCAGCTTTTTCTTTTCTAATTACCTAAGACTGTTCTAAGCCCTTCCATCTCTAGGAGTATCATCCGACATTGTCACAGGCTTGCTCTTGACTATCACTTATCTCTTCATATTTGCTTGTATTTTGGATTTTTTGTAGAGTGATTTTAGTAGAGTTCTAGTGTTGATCTTAATCTTACTAATGCTCTGAATGAAGCAAATAAGAAGAAAAACCTCTTATTTATAAAGTTTGAAAGCTGATATTATTCGCTTGATTGCTTTAAAATAGATGACTGTGATTAAGGGCTTATAATAATTAAAGGAAGCTCATTATTGTTATAAATAAACTTAAAGCACATATAACTTCCTTAAGGCCCATTAAAACCAAACGAACCCTAAATGAGCTCAAAAAGATCGCCTTTGAATCTACTTTTTATGCATAAGATAATCAAATAAGGTCGAGAATGGAAAATCCAATTTGGTCATATTTGTTTTGTACCTATCAAGTAGATCTTCCCAAGACATCTCTAATTGAATTAGATTTCCCGAACTTTGCCACTAGACTAAGAAATCGATTTATGGCATAAAATTGGGTTAAAAACCCAATTATTGAAATAACCCATGCACACATACATATACATTTTTATGCTCGTTGTGTTTTTATATAGAAATTAAAGAATAAAGGCTACTCCTTTGACGCATTTCTGCAAGAAGTTGAGTAAAAACCTTTTTAACTGGCTTATTTCTTAATCGTGCTGATTTTAGTATTTTGAGATGAATTGAAGAAAAACTTCCTCATCTGTGGCATATAAACGTATTATGATTGGAAAAAGAAAAGAAGAATGTTATATCCACTTTTTCTTGAACCATGGTCCTGCCACTAATGGCTGACTGAGACCCGTATCGTCAGCCTCAATATTTTCTAACCTACCAATCTATTAGAGTGCGCAGTGTGTGCAAGGACTCTTTACGTACGTTTTCGTTTTCATATTTAACCAGAAAAAGACAGGGATATAACGTCTATTATTATGCTGTCATACTAGCATTTAATTTACGTTCAAGTCCCATGTAGAGTGGATCGAGTTTGTGGGAGAGTGACAACTAGAGAGCTGTCGATAAAAACTCTATAATATCTATTTGCTTAAAATCGTCCTTGCTTAAATAAGTTTACAGAAGGAAAAAAAAACAAAAAAGAAAACATTTGTCCTAATGTTTTTTTTTTTTTTTTTTTTTTTTAATTATTAAATAAAGGAGAACTGGCCTCAATTTAATTGCGATATGAAAGAAATATAATATCGAGAGGGAAATGAACTTTATCTAATTAAAATTAAGCAAAACCCAAAATATTATAAGATAAGATAGTATCCCAACCCAAACGGTTAAGATATATAAGAGAGTATTGCTAATCATAATTAGAAAGGTATAGGCGGGCGGACCGTCGATCCGTTTTGGCCTTGCGCTGCTCTTGAGTCTACCTGACTCATTTTTTGGTAGTCTCTTCTGTCCGTTCCGAATGTTTCGGAAAGTCACGATGTAGAGACAAGAAGGCCAAAGAGTCCCCATCATTTTCGTCCTCGATCTCATCATCCACGATCTCATCATCCGTAACAATCCCAGATGCCTCAATAGTTTCCTTCCTTGGAGAGGTAACATCTTCTTTGATTATCTAATGCATTTTATTTTGGCTTAGATGTTTGAACTAGATTGATGGATGAGATCTAAGTAAAGGTGTACGCGCACCTAAAGGGAAGGGATGCACTAGACACCGCATGTCTTGGAGGAAACTATATGTGTACGTCATATGTAAGGACAAATAAGGCCTAATCTTAGAATTGGAGCAATTCATGTACCTTGTGCAAAAAGTTTTATGATTTGATGCTACAAATGTGGTAACCATAGAATATAGATGAAGCATAGAGGAGATATCAATGTTCCAAATTTGAATTACCAAGAATTATATTCTAAAGTTAGGTTAATTCAAAACCTTAACTTATTTTGGCAAAAACCTTAAAAATTTGAGTGTTTCTACGGTCCTGTCCACCAAAAATATGGGATCGATACTAGTCTTGTTCTATTTTCAGCTATCGATTTATTGGAAATAGATCTTAGCCATTCAATTTTTTCATTTCTATTTACCAATCATCGACTGTATAGGTAAGATATTCTTTATTTTATACCTATTCTCTCTCCTTTGTCAATGTCTTTTTGCTAATCTCCCTATGTCTATCTAAGACTCTCTCCTTCCATTGTTTATCTACTCTCTCATTCTACAATGATTTCACACTTTTTGAGCTTTGCTTTCTCCATTAGACAACAATGTCTCTACAATTTATGCATTATTAGTAAGTTCTCTTGTTTTCCATTGTCATTTAGCTTGGTTTAATAAGATTATGCCTTTGAAATTTTGGTAAGATAGTTTAATGGGTAGCCTCAGTGTTCCTTTTCTTGGCTTTTTTTTTTTTTTCGTTAATCTTTCAATGTGTGATCTATAAGCTAGAGCATTGAAATTAAATTGTTTGCGAATTTACAAGTTAATGTATTGTGTATGCTACTTGTTTGATAAAATGTCTAACTAGATTTCAATTTTTGATAATTAAAGAAGAGCATATTTCAAACACCTTATTGATAAAAATCCTAGTTAATTTTGGGATTATGCTTTTTTTTTTTCTATAGGCTTCTTTGACTTTTGTTAAGCTGTGAATAATGTTTAGATGCTTCAATGCATTTGATGATGGTGTCAATTTTTCAAATCATGACTTTCATGTTTTGCAAGTGATAATTAATATCAAGTGGGAGTTGGATCTTTTCAAAATTTTTTTTCAGTTATAAGAGTATTTTGTAGGGAATATTTTATATGTACAATGGATTGCTTAAGTTGCATATTGAATTTTGGATTTGGTGGTGTTAATATGTAGATTACTGATAAGAGTTTATATTTGGCTCGCAATTAATGTACTTAGAAGGCTTGATTCTAGAAGGATGCTTTTGTATCAATACGGTATTAAAAGATGGTTGTAATGCATTAAAGGTATTTTGTTGATGGAATCTGACTTTCAAGTGAGATGGTGAGATGACTTTTGGTATCTTATTTATTTATTTATTTTGATAAGAATGAATATATAAACTAAAATAGTGCCTTGATAAGTGTCCATAGGGCATCATTAACATAATCTAATTTTTTATTATAATAATCAAACATACCCATCTTTGAAACAAATATAACAATTGATATTTAGTGCATTTTCTAGTTGATAATGTATTACATATGTCAGCGATGCATTTGGCCAAATTACTTAACCATATTAAAAAGCCTTAGATAAGAATTCTATTGTTGTGGTTGTCATATGATAATAATTTACTAATAAAAGTAACATAACGAATATCTCTTAGGAAGTGACTTGTATGATAGGTTACTATTCCTATTGCTACTACTATTATTAATTGATCAACCATTATTATAATAATATAGCTATATAATTTTTTTGATATGTAACATAACTAATTTTTAATTATTATTAATATAGGAAGTTCTACTCTCTTAATCATAAAACGAGTATTGCAATAGCTATTATGTTAGAATAACATTAATTATTGAATAATTCATTTATTGAAATAATATAGAAACCTTTTCCCTATTGCCAATTGATAATATTTATTAATTAATAATAATTATTGGTTAGTTAATTATCAATTATTAATTGGTTTCGTGTTGTTTGTTATAACAAAATTAGTAAATTTTAATTATTATTAATAAATTAATGAAAACATTTAAAAAAATTATATTCTTCTAAAGAGTAAATAATTATTTAGTATTTTTTTTTATCTTTAATTGAATTGTTTATAGGAGTTATTAAAATTTTGTTGGAAAGCCAAAGGGAAAGGGTTTTATTTGATGCAAGAATGATTTTTATTTTAACCATGCCATATGGTTATGCTTGTTAATTTAAATTATGATTTGTGACAATAATGCAATTAATAATACTTTTTCTCTCGTAATGAAAATATTATATATAATTAAAATTAATTAGGATAATTAAATTTGTGAGAGAAAATTGAATACAATCAAGAATTATAGATTTAAAAAATAACTTGAGAAGGAAACTAACTTTAAGATTAGGGAATTCATAACTCGAAAAAGAATGGAGTCCTTAGATGAACATGACCAAATTTCAAGCTATTAACCATAATACTTACAATGAATATAGGTTATGTTATTCAAATAATGGTGGTGTCCATGCTGTAATTTCAATTCACCGAAGTTTTAGTCTTTCTGGATTTCACTTTTGGTTTATTTTGTTTTGTTTTGTTTTGTTTTTTTATTATTCTGAAGATCCAATATTCAATTGTCTAAATGAAAGTAGATTTAATATAATTGGTAATTAATGTTGACAATCAAAATTGTTACTTAAGCTAATGTTTAGAGTGATATCTTGTGTTAATGTGTTTCTCCAATGTGAATTGTGGAGTTTATATCATTAAATTCACGCATGTAAAAGACACTAATGATAAGATTGGAGGAATGGTATGTAAATGAATAATTCATTTATAAGTTAGAATTCCATTAAAAGAAACCATATTTTGAGAAAACAAGCCTTAAAATAGTGAAAATAGTATTGATGTGATAAAACAAGCCTTAAAATGGTGAAAATATTGCTACTATGATGAAATAAGGCTTGCTTCAAGTAAATAAGTTTTTATATAATGAAAATGTAGTTTTATGATGAAAATTGTAATGGTATGGTGAAATCTGCAATTTGTGTGATGAAATGCGCCTTCTATTGGGCAAACGAGTTTTCAAATTGTGAACACTATATCATAGTGAAATAAGGCTTACTTTGATTAAATGAGCCTCTAAATGGTGAAAATGCCATTTGTATGATAAAAATGAGCCTCATTTTGAAATGGAGCATTGAGATGATGAAATCAATGTTTATGTGGTGAAATGAGTCATTCATTAGGAAAATGACCCTTAAAATGTTGAAAACCATATTGTTGTGATGTCTAATATGGGGGAAACGGAGCATGTTGCAAAGAAACGAGCATTAAAATATTGAAATTAATTTCACTATGGTTAAATGAGCGATGAATTGGGGAAATAAGCTTCAAATGTTCAAAATTATAATGGTATGGTGAAATAAGAACGTATCAATGGTGAAAATGCTCCTATAATGGTGTAATGAATCATGTTTCGAGGAAATCAGTATTAACATGGTAAAATGGATGTTTTTATGGTGAAAATGGCTTCTAAATGGTGAAAAATGTAGTGAAAAAAAAAAAAAACATGTTTCTAAGAAACGAGCATTGAAATGGTGACATTAACATTATTGTGGTGAAATGAGCTAGCTATCCATTGTGCAAATAAGCTTGAAATGATGAAAATTGTATTGGTATGATGAAATAAGTCTTACTTGAATAATGAAATCAGCTCACTTTGAGGAAATGAACATTTACATGTTTGAAATTAACTTTATCTTAGTAAAATGAACCTTTTATGGGATGAAAACCATATTTGGAGAAATAAGACATACTTTCAATAAATAGGCCTCTAAATAGTGAAAATGTAAAACATATTATGAAATTATGCTTCTTTTGAGGAAATGAAGGGTGAAATTGGCATTTTTATAGTGAAATAAGCATTTCATAATAGAAATGAGCTTTTAAATGATAAAAATTATATTACATTGGAAAAATAAGGCTTACTTTGAGGAAATAAGCTTTAAAAAAGTTAAAATGTGGCTAGCATGGGGGAATGAGCCTTAATTTTTTAAGTAAGAGCATTGGAATGATGAAATTGATACTTTTATAGTAAAATAAACTATCCATTGTGTAAGCGCCACAATCAATTACTCAAGGCTCCGATCGGTTGAAAGATTCGATTGAGCCTAAATTATAAAGTAAAGCTAGAAATATTAGTAAAAATGATCTCGTAAGTTTAAAATTAAGAAAATAAGCAATAAAATAAAAGAATATAAAATTTCCAAATTTTAAGTATATAACTCGTTATTTATTGAAAATGCGTAAAATATATTCCGATAATTAATGAATCGCTAGAAATAAATTATATGTATACTAAAAATCATAGAATGACCTAAATAATATTCAAGAATATTTATTTGCACTATATATGAATTTACATGTAGGTAGAAATACGCGTAATTACTTAAAATACGTGAAATGTGCTAAAATAATACTAAATAATTAAAGAAAATTCATAATTAATTAAGGAAAAATAAAGAAAAATAAGAAAAAATAAGGAATGATCTAGATTTGGGTTGTGGCAGCTGGGAAAAATAAAAAAGAAAATTTAGCCAATTAAATTAGAACAACATAAAAGGTAAATTGGAGCAAAATAAGGTAGTTGTCAAATCAATTTAATGCATGATAATTTCTCTAATGCTCTATAAATAGCATGAAAATTTCAGAAGCTCATTTGGTCAGTTTGGAGAGTGAGAAAAATAGAGAAAAGTGAAATTAAGAGTAAATTAGGATTTTAGAAAAAATTACAAAAAATTTGTGTAGTTGGGACTTTTAAGGAGAACCAAGACGCTTCCAAGACATGACGAGCAGTTAGGAGTAAATGGCCACCACCACCACATGGTAGTGGTAGTGCCTAGTGGGTTGACACACCCATGGCCACCGACGGTGGCTGGAGCCACCCAAATCGGTGAGTTTGATTTTCAGCTCAATTTTGTGTAATTTTATAAATATAGTAAATATTCTTAGAAAATTATGAATTTTATTATTCTGGAATATTTTAGTATGTAGTTTTTAGGAAAAATATTATTTTGATGAAAATATATTTGTGATATATGGTACTTAAGAAATCATGCAAAACCGAATATGTTTCGATTTAGAAATAAATGACCTTAGGAGTGTAGTTTTGAGCCCAAAATTTTTGTGTAGACTACTTAGATGATATAGAACAGTGCTATGAAGCTTGTTTCCAAAAATTAATTTTCAAAATTTTTAGATAATTTTTAGGCCTTAAAATGAGGCATAAAACGAGTAATTCAGGGTTAATTAAGTAATTAAATGGTTAATTACTGCTTTAGTGAATAATTATATGTTTTAGGATGTTAAAATATGATGAAGTATGATACTTGTAGCATTTAGGGTGTTAGATGTAATTATTAGGCTAATTATATAGTAAATAAGTGATAGAGAAAAATAATACATTTTAAGTTAATTTGGTAATTTAGGGTAATTGGGTTTAAATCTGATTTGGGATGAATTTAGACATTTTGAAATGTTAATTGATGTTGAGAGATGGTAATTAAAGTGATAGAAATATTATATGTGTATTATGTACATAATAGGTGATAATACATAATATGTAATTATTAGAAAAATAATAAATGGAAGATATTAGAATAAAAATTGATATTATATAAATAATAGGGATTATAATAAATCTGATAAAACTCTTGAATTTATGTAATTATATGAAAAATGTAAAAAATTTCTCATATCAAAAGTAAATTCGGTATACTAATAAGGATTTAAGTATACCGAGTGGAATAAAACATTGACTAGGGATAATTATGATATTTAGGATATTTGGAAGTGATGTGATTAATTTCATATTATGAGTTAAAAAGAGTTTCTAGGGTTCGGGTATAAAATAATACTTAGAAATCGAATTAGAACCTAATTTAGAAATTAGTGCGGAAATTGAACCTGAACCTAGCCTTAAACCCAAAATAATTATAAAAGATTTAAGACCTAGATAATTAGGTATATTAAACCCTAAGCAAAAGATAACAATAAGTGTTATTGGATAAAACCAACCTATAATAGTTATATGAAAAATTGAAACCACGTTTGTATTATAAGGATGATCGGCGATAGCCTGAGTGAGTTGGACCTTGAGCGAGTGAGTGAGGAGTCCAGGTAAGTTGGGATTAATACGATGTTGTATTTTGGAGACTTGAGATTATACTTGGTTGTGCTTATTAGATAGTTGGTTGTGTGCATGTGCTTGATTATGAGTGATGCTATGATTTTGTTTGTTGTTCTGGTTTGCATTGTATGAAGTGATCGATCACCCTAAACTGAACTTAACAAAGATATGACTTGTAAACATAAATCGAACCTGCATAGCAATCCATTAGGTAAAAGCTAAGATTCTCCGGTCAAATACCGACCTCTTTGAAAGGGATAGCGTTGGATGACATAATGGGTCCCTTTTTCATCCTTAATCAAACTAAGTGATAGGTGAGGGGGTCTTGGTACGGGTGAAGTCAATGGTTTGAAGGTAGTCGTGGGAGGAGCGGTGTCTCCATTATACAAGCCTAGGTTTGGTCGTGAGCTGTTGCATTAACGGCAACTCCTCAACCCGGATTAGAGTGGGCGCAATTTCTCTAATCTCACGAAGGGCCGGACAACGTCGTGCGATGGCATTTGCCTAAATATGCATTGCACTAAATGATTTAGTTGATAACCTTGTTTGTATTTGTGGTGTAGTTTTAAATCCTCCATCCTAACTTACTAGCTGTGGTTGCTTACATCTTTATAGACATCGTGCAGGTGCTGGCTAAGAAGTGGCTTACAACTACTCTGAAGCTTGCAACTGTTGGATCTTGAGGAGTGAGGAAAAACATTTGAAGAACAAACATATATTTTTAAGGTTTAAGCTTTTATTTTAGAATTTTTCATTTCTAAATAACGTAATAACTAGGAAATATATTACTATGAAACGTTGTAAATGTTAATTGTAATAACTGAATTATAGTGTATGTATATATATTTTCTCACTTTCTTAAGTAAATGATTTATTTAAATTACAAACTGTTTACTTCAAAATGGGTTAGTCGTGGATGCCTTGTGTAGATTAGGTCTAGGATAGCGGTTGTAAGGCTAACTTCTATCTTAGAATGGTTTACACGATGGGACTATTATGATTCTACCGTTTCAGAGCATGACACATTGGGACATTACCCTTAAAATGGTGGAAACTGACCTCTCAATGTGAAAATGCATCTACTACAATAAAATTAGCTAACTTTCAAGGATTAATTCATAATCTATTTCCTTGAGTCTACGATCATTTCGTCAAACATACACCTTTTTCACTATTCAAGCCTCATTTCCACAAACTTTACCTTGTTTTACCATACTAATATTGTTTTCACTATTTGAAGGTTTTATTTCCACATTATCACCCTCTATACTATAGGGAAGGATTTTATTATTTCACCAAATGAAGACATGGTTCTTCTAACTAAAGCTCATTTTACTATGCTAAATCCCATTATTATCATTTGTAGGCTCATTTCCTTCGAGCAAAGTTCATTTCATCATTTAATAATGTTTTTTCACCATATTAATATGGTTTTGGTCTCATTTCCTCCAAGAAAGGTTTATTTCACTACATTATCACTATTTGAAACCTTATTTCCTTAATGCAATTTTTTTTTCACCATACTAATAATTATTTTCGTTATTTGATAACTCATTTCCTTCATATAAAGCTCATTTCACCATACTTACGCCTTTTTCACCAAAGATACTACTTTTATTATTTCATCATTTCACTATCCATTTCCTTCACGTAAGAGACTTCTTTAACTAAAACAACACCATTTTCACTATTTTAATGTTGATTCCCATGAAGAAAGCCTATTTCACTATAATAACACATTTTCACCAAATTAGACCTTATTTTCTAAAAATAACATTCGTTTTATCAATACGAATGTCATTTTTGCAATTTAAAGAGTTCTTTTAATAGGTGAGGTTTATTTCATCGTACGATAATCCTTTTCACCATAAGGACCGATTTTACAGTTTCACTATATGAAGACTCAGTTTCTTGATGAAATGCTCATTTTCACTACGTGAACACTATTCTTACTTGTTGCAACTGGTTTCAAATTGCAAGACTAGTTTTGTCAAATCACCATTGAAACTTATTTCTTTAAAGCATGGCTTATTTTACTTTATTATTTCCCTTTTCACCATTTGAAGACTTATTTTCTCAAAATAAGGCTTATTTAATCAAACTATCACCCTTTTCACTATAGATAGAGACTTTGTTATTTCATTTTGTAAATGTTCAATTCTTCAAAATAAGACTCATTTCATCATATTAATACTGTTATCTCTATTTTTGGATTCATTTTCTCAAAACTAAAGCTTACCTTATTACAAAAACATGCTTTCTCGCCATAGGGAAGAATTTTATTGTTTCACTATTTTAAAGCTTATTTCATCGATGTAAGGATCGTTTTATCACATTAGCATCGTTTCACCATTTTAGGGCACATTTCCTTGAAGCATGGTTCATTTTACTAAACTAATATTGTTTTTATCATTTTCAAACGAAACCTAGAAATAAGGTTACGCAAAAATAAGCATTAAGACATTGGATAGCTCCATGGAGAATCTTATAACTTCAAGCACCAAATTCCTACAACTTTAGTCAAACGTTAGGTATTTAGTCTGTTTGTTCCCTTCTTTAGAAATATGATTAAGGGAATGCTACTTTATATGTCAACTTACATCCACCATGAGAGCATATCACTGTAATCTCATTTTTAAATAATATTTTAATCTTGAAATTTTATTCATCCATAACATTAAATAAGACATTTTATGCATTTTCATACTTACAAGTATGGAATACAATCTCACATACAAATAAAATTCAATTGATGAATTCATAAATTTATTAGTCTTTAAAAATATTAGCTATGCTTGTACATTTAGAAAGAATAATGTCAAATATTATGTATCAACAAGATTAAAGATAAACCAATGATATGTACAACTAAGTATTAGCCAAAATTAGGTATAGTACATTAGTCAATATATTTGTTACTTTTATTCAATAGAAAATAATTTTTAATTAAATACCATATTTTGCCAATTTTTACAACTCAATATTGGTCATAATTTAGGAAGCTACAATTAGCAAGATATTAACTACTTTTATTGAGTAGAAAGTTATTTCAAATCAATTTTATATTTTATCAATTCTTTGATTACATATATTAATTACTTTTATTGAGTAGAAAGTTATAGCAAATCAATTCTATATTTTATTATTTTTTTACTACATACAAAACAAATCATTGTATCTACAATATTTATAATATTAAAATGGGAAGCACATTTAGTGTCTTCGTTATTTTTTAATTTTTTTCTCTCATGGATGCAATATTCACTAGTATTTAAAAAATGTAAAATTGTTTTTAATTTGGAACTTCAATAATTGTAGTATGGTTACTAAATCATATTTCATATATTGAAACAACATATATAGATCTACATAGATTGCTCATATAACACAACTAAAGAAATTATATATATCTTTATATTTTAAATTTAATACCTTATAAATCCCTCAATTTCATGAAATGATTATTAATATTGCTTTTTAGACTTTCTAAATTATTTTTTACAGCCTTTTAGGTTAGCTTGCTTGCTTCTTGGTTTGTTTTTTAATGAAAAAAAAAATACAATTATTATAGCAAAATTTCTACCATTGAAAATGAAATTAATGAACTTCTAATTAAGACACAACAAAATAAAATCAATGGATGAACTTCCTATAGATGACTAGAACTAGGAGTACTATTGATATATAGCAGGTTGTACTTTATAGAATGTAGATTGGATTGAGGAATAATTAGATAACATGTGCATAATAATATTGATAGAACGAGGAGTAATTACATACATAGTTTTTAATGTTTTACTTATTTTTAATTTTTTTTTTCAATGGTGTAATTTCTTAGTATACCAAAAAAGGTTAATTCGTTTCCTATTTATAATTTTAATAATTACAATATGATTATTCTATTACATTACGTAAAACCAAAACAAATATATATGGAACTAAACATACTTCTTGTATAATAAAACTACAATATGTTATTTTGTATCTCAACATATCAAAAAAAGAAAGATAACAAAATATATGTTTGTATCATGTGATGCACAACATGAAGGAAGGAAAAAAAAAAAGCAAAAATAAAAAGAAAACACAAAATAGTGGGTCTAGACATTATTCTATGTTCAACAATTCATTACACAATTACTGGCCATAAACAAAATTTACCTCCTATTGCTAGTTAGTGTATTATGGGATTGGTCCCGTTAAAATTATAGACGAGACCTTAGAAAAATCCTATAAACTTAGTAAGTGAGAAAAGAGTCTCTCCCTCTTCTCTCCTATTACCGTTGGCAACTTCCCTTCTCTATTATCATTATGCGAGTTCTTTTTTTCTTTATTTATTTTCCTTCTAATTTTAAGGTAAGAAAATTCTAAGAATAATTAGATTATTCATGATGGAAAGATCTCAACTCCCATTGTATATGATAATCGTTGGGTATGTGGTGGAATTGAAAAGAATAGTCTCGTAGATAGGAAGAAGTCTATGGTTCTTTCTTGTTTTGAAGTAAGGTGAGAATCCCAATTGATGTCTGATTAAGATTTTCCGAGAAAATTAAGTTAAAATTATTCCTTAGACTTGTAATACCAAATTTGGAGAAAAGAGAACCTTGAAATCATGATTCAAATGATGATATCTTTGATTTTCGAATTACAGATGTACAATTTTGAAGATTTAAAAATTTATGATGAATATAGGATACAACAACACTATTGGGAAAAGTGTAAACTAGAATTATTTCATTATTGCAGTTGATGGTTATTTTGATGATTGTAGAGTTAATAAATGCTAGAGGATGGATTTTAGGTTAAGAATTCAACCTGGGATGACCTAGGTCGAGTCTTTAACAAGAATATTGAAAAAGTGAGATTGAGAGTAAAAGTGTAATTATAGAGGGAAGTGGTTAACCACAAAGCAAACTTGGCTTTGGTTCATTGAATTGGAGATTTAGGAGAAGTGGTCCATTAAATTTAGAAAGTGGTCAATTAGTTTGTGTTGCATAGGGATTAATCATCTTAATTTTTACTATAGCAGATTGTTTTGGCTATTTTAAATTCTAGAGCAAATAAATGGGTCTTTTCAGAATATTTAGGATATCAATTAATTATTTTATGTGTTGATTGCCATTGAATCCACTAGGTGAGATGTTATGATGAGGCTTCAATAGGGGTTAGCTCGAATGAACTCCTTACTCCTCATCACTTGCAAAAAGGCCCCTATGGATGAGTCCACAAGGGCCCTCCGATGCTCAAATTAGTAAAGAGAACAAATGAATAGAAATTAGCGGGAAAGTTGAGTACTATGAATCCTTAGGGATGGTGCTCGAGTATAGGTGTGCTATGAAGATTGAAAGAAGAGTTGTATGTATGAGGGTTCTAGAGTTGGAGAAGAAGATCCTTTTACTTATTAGCCTCTTACACCATTTATAGTGTAAGGAGGTTGATAATTCTTATTTTAAACATATTTCATATGGTGATTTTATAGTATTTTCCTTACATTTTTGGTTTTCTTTAAAGAAATTGATACTTAATTGAGTAAAATTTTGATTTCAAGATTTGAACGCATTCTTGGATTGAAAACGAAGAAAAGGAATCAAGTTTCACTCAATTTAGAGTTCAAATGAATGAGTTATGAAGTTATGAAGTTTTGAAGTTACATAGTCTGGGACATAACTGTATCCCCAGGCTGTGTCTATCTAGGAAAATTTGCCAAGGTCAGAAAGTTACACGACCTGGGGACACGACTGTGTCCCAGGCCGTGTCTAGTGACGAAAACGGAAACCTTACAATACATTATAAAAGGACATATTAGGGTTTTACACAGAAGATGGGACATTCAAAAGTGAATAGACTTGAAGAGAAGGAGAAGAAAAAGGTGAAAGCAACACCCAACTTGAAGATTGAAGAGATTTGTCATCAACAAAAGGGGTTTTTCATGTTTTATTTATTGGTTTTGTTGGAACTTGTTTTTAGTTTCATTATGATAGCTTAAAACTCTTGTATTTAGGATTATGGAACCTAGGGTTTCATGTGACTATTAGATAGATTAATAATTTTCAGTGAAGTTTCTATCTTTTCTTGATTCAATTATGTTATTTAATTGTTAATTGATATTTCTAGAGTATCAATCTATGATATTATGTATGATGATTGAGAAATTACATGTGTAATTAGATCTTGACATAATTGGAGAGAATTACATATATACTTAGAGATAAGATATATGTTTCTTCCGGAAAGTGTTTCTTCCGGAAAGTTATTCTTTGTGTGGGAATTCATTATACATTAATGCGATTCTGAATTATGTTACTAAGTGAAGAGATTTTGGTAAATAATTTAGGATTAGGGTTAATATGCTTGAGAAAGGTATTAACTTTAATTGTGAATCCCTCTAGTCAAGAATAATAGAGATTAAATTGAAAACATTTTAAGCAATCACATGTTAAACACTAGGAGAAATAATTTCTAAATACGTTATTACCTTCTTGAAGTCGTTCTTAGTTTTATCGCTTTTTTTTAAATTACTTAATTAAGTCTCATAATTAGGTCAGTTTGTTAATTTTAGTATTTTTAATTCATTCAACTTAACACGATTTTCCGATTAGATAATAGAGCTAAGGTTAATATTAATACTCGAAGTCTCTGAGGGATCGACTCGGACTCACATCCGCTATATTAAAATTGATAGGTGCACTTGCCTAATATTAGAGGTACAACTACTTAGACTATATTCGACAGTAGGTAAGGTATATACGCTATAAGGGTGATAGGGTGGCTTTGGGAGTCGGTTGGCCATGACTACTTTGGTAGCCATGTTTGTGATTTATGGCTCTAATATCTTCTAGGTATATTAGGTATGTTGGTCATATTATGGATGTTAGGCTGTAATTAATGAGCCGGGGTAGGACATCAACATTAGAGACAAAAAAGAGGTAAGGAGGTAAAAGAAAGGCGGTGTGATCATGCCATGAGAGGAGAATTAGGTCCTTGAAAGAGCTTACGGGGTAAGGAGTTCCCTTGCCCCTTGTGCTCAGATTGGATGGTGGAGTGATTCCTCGTATCTTAAGCTAGGCCAAATTATTGGTAGAGTCTTCGGATGTAGGGCGAGCCTAATGGATGGTGCTCACTAGGGTTTAGGGATTAGGTCCTTAGGAGATGGCAAAGGAATCGGAGAGAAGGTAAGGAGTTAATCCCTTTAAGCCCCAATAGGCCTTTAAGGATCTTTATTAGAGTTGGGCCTTAGGTCAGGTGAGAATTATGTATCAACACTTGCTTGCCCACTCTCCTTAACATCAAGGATGTGAGGAGAGTAGGTTAATTAGGAGGTTCGGCTTGAGGCAAGGAAAGCTTTGCTTTGAGTGGGGGGTAGGGGGTAAGGGGAGGTACCTCCATTGCCTAATGACGTGATGCTTGACATGTCTGATTGGACTTATTGTGCTATGTAGTGTTGTTTGGTGTGACTGTTGGCATACTCGAGGTGCCATAGGTGTTATGATGATTTTGGAATGGGTAGCATGCATTAATAGCTTCCTTGCAAATAAATGTATTTTTAGGACGCTTGCATTCATGGCTATGTTAGCAATCCGCATGAAATGTGTTAATTTGGGCTATTGGTTAGTAGATTGGGACATGTGGATGGCTAAGATGCAATATACGTCTTTGTAGTTGGTGCGTGCATCGGGAATAGAGAAAACCGTTCGCCTCTCTCTTGAATTTGTTTATATAAAGGGGGTACTTAGGGCCTCATTTTTCACTTTTCACTCTCAGTTAAGAGGAAACTTTATCAAAATCTCAACTCATGAGCTCATTCTCTAATCTTCTTTTCCTTTGCTCTAATATCAACCATGGTTGACCAAAGTACTTCAAATTCTCAAGGTGAGTCTTTAGGGGGTTCTATTTCAAGAGAGATCGACAATGACTACGAGCAAATACTCCTCAAAAGGGATGGTAACCCTTACCCCCTAACCCACCCACCTTACTCAAACCCCAACCAAATGATGGCGATGGTGGCAATAGTTAACGAGGGGCCTAAGGTGATGTTCACTTAAGAGTAAAAAAGGAAATGGGTTGTAAGGAGGCCTTAAGATGTATATAACCTTGAGGGCGAGGAGGATGTAGAGGAGCCACTGCGTACAACGAATTCTAATACTAAGGCATATGTTTGCATGTTTTTTCTGGTGAGCAAGGAGAAGTTGAGGTTGGTAAATTGGGTGGTGAGAAATATAATTGATTAACAAGTAGAGCTACTTGTAGAGGGTGAGAGGACCTTCCAAATAGTGATGAATAGTTCTTGTGCATGTATACGAAGCTGTTCAAGTTGAGGCTACGGTTGTGATTCATAATATTCTTAGTGGAAGTTTTCAACTATTTCAAGAATGCTTTAAGCTCCTTATACGTGAATGCTTGGGACAACTGCTTGGGTGCGAGTTGGTATGCTTGTGGATTCTTTAAAGGCAAATGGTATGCCTCTTTAGGCATTTTTTCCATGTGAAGAGGGCTTCTGATTGTTGGGTATATATTGCTAATGGAAGTAGGCCATTAAAAGTGTTTGATGGCCTTCCAATTTAGGTTGATCATTGCAAGGAGCACTTCTTCCACATCTAGACACCTGAGAGGCCAAGCTTCTTAATAGCTTGGTTAATGCCAATTCAGGCTTCACTAGTCAATTTTTTGGAGGTGAAGGATGACAAGGCAAAGGAGGAGGTGTTGGACCTCGCAAACTGGAAATGGCTCCACTTAATGGCTGCTATTTGGACGTATGTAAATGGTGAGCCTCTCTATGGAGTACGGATAGGTATCTTTTAATTCTTATCGAGGAGGAATGGTTGAGTGCCTGCTGTGTTGTGTCACCGTTATAATGGGGGATGTTAGGTTTGCTTGTCTTGGTTTTAGTGAGTGTGAGTATTTTATTTCTAGCATATTATGGTAAGTCTTTGTTTATGATTGTAGTTATGTGGGTGGCTTTGGAGGACATGAAGCAAAAGCTACTGGTTATCCATGCTAAGTATATGGAAGAGGCAGTAGAGCCCAGGATGAAGAGGAAACATGTGGCCTTTGAGGGGGAGGGGGAGACCTCACAACCCCGCTCTAAGAAGAGTAAGAGTAAGAAGAGGATAAGGAAGTAAACCATTCTAGAGGTAGTATGCAACGTGATGGAGAGTATTCTTGAAGGTGCTTTGAATTTTCCAAGTGCAGGGGGATGGTTGGAGTGAGTAGTAGCCATGTGAGTTGCATAGCTTTAGAGGACTAAGGAAGTTGAGGTTAGTGGTTTAGGGGGTGACTTGGTGAGATGTTGTAGGTTAGCTCGGTGGGGCGGTATTCATACATTGGAGTAGTAAGGGGACTTCAAGGAGACCCCTAAGGATGCCAGGGTCTAAGCCATCGACATCTTAGATGATGAGGAGCCCTTGTCGTTGGTGCTTCGAGATAAGCAGTTTGTCTTATAGTAAGAGCTTGAACCTTCGATGAACTTAATTGCAAGGCCTATGCAGTAGATGGATCAACATAAATGCTAGGTTTGAGTGATTGCTTGTTGAGAGGAGTGAGAGTGAGGCTTTTGTAGAGCTGCTTTAGAGACATAATGAGATGAGTTGCTATTGTTAATATATCAAGTGTTATGTGCTGCTCTTTTGACTGAAACCATGTCTTTATTTTTGTTTCAACTATATGACATGCTTGATTATTTGCTTGCATACAATTGCAAGTACTAGCGGTAGAAGAAGCATATGGTGAGGGTTGAGGTGGGAAGGCTTCGTGAGGTGCTGGAGGAGGAGAAGAAGCATGTAGTAGCCTGTTTGCCACATATGGAGATCTATAGTGCCATCATAGGGAGCTCGAGGAATGAGCTGGGAAGTTAGAGGCTGACTTGAAGGGAACCCAAGCCTTTGCCAAATCTATTGGGGAGGAAGTGGCCAAATTATAGGTGAAGCTTGAGGGTAAGAACAAAGAGTTGGAGGGAGTTAGGGCTTAGTTCATTAGGAGAGAGGATGAACTATAAAGTAGGAGGGGCTTACCTACTAAAGTGAAGTGGCAACTATTCTTTGAGGCCTTGGATGAACCCTTCGTAAAGAAGGCTGTAAGCAACATCAGCTTTGCCTTGGCCAATAAGGCTCAAAAGTAGGTCCATGAGCACTTCCCAGATGCGGACTTGACATTCCTTAATTGGCTTAATAATCTACAAGCTACTATTGGTTGAGGAGGTGAGGTGTCTTCTAAGGGTTCTATTGGGGGAGGCTCTGGCGAGGAGGAAGAGGAAGAGAACATGGTAGTTAATTAGGTCAAGGTGGCTTATTTAGTGCTTCTGTTTAACTTTTTGGTGTAGCTTAAGCCCAATGCCCATTTCCATTGTTTTTGGGGTGATTGAGATGCCATTATCCCCCTTCTTTTATGTAAATGATCGACTTAATTAATGAAATCTTCTTCATGTATGGCTCATTCTCGTTTTGCTTCTATTCCTTTATGGCTTCTTCTTTACTATATTGTTAGGTGAAGTCCTTTAAGTTGTGTATCTTTATGGTAAGCTGAGCATTGAAGGTAGAAACTTGACTTCCTTAGAAGACTTTCGACTTACTTATTTGAGGTGCGATAAGGGCACTAAAGGTGACTATTTAATTCGTTCCATTTCTCTTAAAGTTGCTTGACTTGCATGCTCTTAGTTTAGTTGAGCACGGCGTACTTAAATCATGTATAGTTTGTTTTTGCAAGGTGTAGACTTAACGCATTATCTCGAGTGGATCTTTGCTAACATCATGCAATCTCTTGGATAAAGTGCACCTTGGGTAGAGTGCGCGCATTATAGTTGTACCGACTTAGGTGGTGTGCCTTCTAGAAGACATTTAATGCATGCACAACATGTTGATATTTCCTAAGGGGTTGGTTAGACTACTGTCTCTTCCAGGTCATTGGATTGGTGCTACGTAGATGGCTGGGGTTGTCTTAGGCCCTTTATATAAAGGCTAAATGGGTCCTTTGTTCCCCACTTCAAATACATTATAACATTCTCCTGTTGAGACGATTGATAGTTGAGACTTCCTTTTGCTTTACCATAAGCAAGTTGAGGATGATCAGAGTGAGAGAGAGTATACATAAGCTTGAGAGTAGGACCTTGAGTCTTCAAGCGTCCTTGTTCGAATGATGATCACAAAGTATAGAGAGTCACTTGGTAGTAGAGGTGGTCCTCGAGCAGTGACTAGGAGGTGTACATGGACCTCTTGATCTAGTCTTCATTTGAGCCATAGTCGCTTGTGTAAGGGTGATACCTCAGGTATCCATCCACTACTTGTTGGGGTGGCTTCATTGAGAGAGGTGTTCATTTGTATAAGGTTATGGCTGAAGCTTTTAGGTACTACCTCTCAAGTTCTTGTGTAAGAGGGCTCTTCACGGTGATTATGACAGTAGAGGAGGCCGTTTTCTTTACCTAGGTGTTTTGACTAAGGGAGCCTAGGGGAGCTTGGTGAGATTGTCTCAAGATTCCTGTATTTCTCTATAGCTAACGTAGATGGGGTAGGTTGATTAACTTAAATAATCCTCCCTTGAGATGGTCTTGTAGAAGGTCAGTTCATCTAGGTAGAGTGGGGGCTTACTTTTGAAGCTACCAAAGCTATGAAGACATGGCCATTAACTTGGTTGAAACTTAGGGATGTAGTCATGTTTCCCCCAATAGGGGCTGTAAGTTGAGTTAAAGTTGAGAGAAGTTTGTCTTGAAGAGGAGCTTTGTGTAGGCAACTGAGTCAAAGTTGATAGCAGGTGTTGAGATCATGTGTTGAGCAGTAGATTAGGGTCTGGCTTATACCTCTTGTAATTTTTTCTTTTCACTTCTTTGTGTACTTAGGGTCTAGATGCCAACCTCTAAAGCCTTGTAATGCTTCCTCATTTAATGAAGTCTCATTTCCTTTTATACTTACTCTTATGATCTTTTTATTCAATTTGCACTCTCTTTTCCTTTTGCCATTGCAAGTTTGACAGTTTAAGAAATGCACGATTAAGGCCTATAGACTTAGCTGGATGGGCTTTCCTTTACCTATGGTGGGGGCCTTAGTCCTTGTAATGTTGGGGTAAATATTAACTCATAGGGTGCTTGAGGATGAGGATCAACTCAAGATAAGGTCATGATGCAGACCTATGCTAGTAGTTAGCACATTGCTTGTAATGTTAGGGAAACATTTAACATACTTCACCTTTACAAAATGAAGCTTAACCCCCAAAAATGTGCCTTTGGGGTCACATCAAGAAAGGTCCTCGACTTTATGGTCATAAAGCAAAGAATTGAGGCAAATTCGAATAAGATAAAGGCTGTTTGAGACATGTCTTTAGGGTCACATCAAGAAAGTTCCTCGACTATATTGCTTCTTTAGGAAATGTTCTTTTTGTATTTTCCTTTCTGGGCAAGTTGCCCTAACGTACGGGTATAAATATCTTTGTACTTGTAGCTATAATTCATCAGATTACCTTCGATATACTTGAGTACTTTCATCTTTGTGTAAACATTATTTGTTTACTCTCAGTATCACTCTTATCCTTTCCTTTAAGCAGGGTTAGGTGGTGAGTAATCTCATTGGACCAATTCGTATGTCATATCGAATTGTGTCATGAGTCCTCGAAAGTTTCATTGGTACGTGATATCTTTTGGAGTTGTTTGTTGGTATTGCTTGTTGTCTTCATCCTTCACTTTCACTCTTTTGTACCTTTTCCTATTAACCCTTTTTGAGCTTTCTACAAGCCTGGACCCATCCAGTGACCAGCCTTGTCTAATCTTAGTCACAATTCGAAACATCTTGGTATCAGAGTGGAGGTTTTGTGTGAATTGTAGTAGTTTTTTTTTTTTTTTTTTTTAGTTCTATTATACTTTGTTTTGTGTGTGTGAAATAGAGTGTGTTACTGTGTTAAATTGTCTATTGCATTTTTAATTGTTACCTTCTTGAAGTGTTGTTTAAGTTTTGAATTTGTGAGGAAAAATGATAAACCCAAGTATGGATGTTAGTGCTGGTGATGACAGTGGAGTTATCCACCATGGATGACAATCTCAGGGAACTCCTAGAAACGCTGATGAAAGACTTGATGAGATAGTTAATCTCTTAGTAGATTTGACCTAAGCTGTTCATATGCTGTCTTGCTGACCTATTGAGGTCGCACATAACACTTCATAAGTTCGAGGTGGAGGAGTTGGCAGGCAAGCAAGGCAAAGGATAAACCTGAGAGAGCTTGATGAGGATGAAGAAGAGTATTTCGAAGAGGAGATTGTATGAGTCCCCAGAGCATCTGACTATGTGAAGATTCAAATTCTGAGTTTCAATGGATTTAGGAATACTGACGAGTATCTAGAATGGGAAGAGAAGGTAGAGCATGTGTTTGATTACTATTAATATGAGGATTATGAGAAAGTGAGGACTGCTGCTGTTGAATTCTTCAAATATGCTACCATGTGGTGGAAGAATTTTCAAGCCATAAGAAGAAGAGAAGGGTACCGGGAGATCAACACTTGGCCTGAGATGAAGAGAGTGTTTAGAAACAAATTTGTGTCGGAAACATATCTCCAAGATACTTTCACTCGGCTTTAGGAGCTAAGGCAAGGAGGCTAAACTGTTGATGAGTATGTTCAAGACTTTTAAATGCTTATGATATGTTGCGAAGTGGAGGAACCACTAGCTTGAATAGTCTCTAGATTTGTTATTGGATTGAGAGGAGATATTTGAGATGTTATGGAGCTCTAACGATTCGACATGATGGATGAGGTTGTTAGGATTACTCGGTGAGTAGAGAGGCAAAGAAGGAGCTAAGTACCGATGAGGATGCCGACTAGTCAACTCGTACAGGTAAGTCACTGAGCTCAATCGAGTATAGAGCTAAGTAGAAAGATTGATATTAGAGTCGAATAGAAAGGTTGACCTAAAGATGTAGTGCTAACTCGAACATATGGGAAGGGGCAAGGGTTTAGCAAGAAGACCAGCTAGATCAAGTGCTTTAAGTGTTAGGGGTTTGGACATATGGCTGCTCAGTACTTAAACTGAAGGACGATGGTCATTAAGGGAGGCATCTCGAAGTTAGAAGTAAAGAGTACAGATGAGGAGGTTCTTGCCAAGAAAGAAAATTCTGAGAAAGAACTGATTAAAGAGGACATGTTTTTTGAGGACTTAGACTGGTTACTTATGGTTGTTCGGTACACTATGAGTGTGGAACCCTTACGAGAGGAGGAGTAGAGAGAGACTTTGTTTCATACCACTTACAAGGTGAATAATCAGATGTATGCTATCATTGTGGATAGTGGAAGTTGCACTAATGTGGCATCAGCTGATCTTGTTTCAAAACTGAAGCTGCCGACTGTTGCACATCCTAGGCTAGACAAGTTGCACTAGTTGAGTAAGAAAGGAGCATTAAATGTCATTCGGCAAATACTACTTCCAATCATTATTGGGAATTACTCTGACTAGATTCTTTGCGATGTATTGCCTATGTGTGCTGCCCATGTGTTGTTGGGTAAGTTGTGGTTGTTTGACTAGAGATTTATACATGACGGCTACAGAAACATGTATATGTTTGAGAAGGATGATTGGAAGCTCACGATGAATCCGATGCCACTAAGAGAAGTTCATAAGTTACAGATAAAACTCGCTCGCGGATCAAAGAAAGCTCTGGTGATGAGTAGATCTGAGCTCCGAGAGGCCATCAATGCTGACAAACCGATCCTATTATTGGTTAGGCAACTATTGGAAATGAAGGAGCGGGATGAGCTTCCCTAGGAAATCAAGGAGCTGCTAGATGAATATGTCGACCTGTTCCCAGAATAGTTACCTAAGGGGTTGCCCCTAACTCGAGGTATAAAATACTACATTGACTTAGTACTCAGTGTTGCACTATCAAATAAGCTAGCTTATCGGATGAATCTCGAGCAAGCTTTTGAACTCCAGCGATAAGTTAATGAAATGCTGGAGAGAGGATATGTAAGAAAGAGTCTCAGCTCTTGTGTTGGGCTTGCACTTCTAGTGCCGAAGAAGGAAGGAACTTGGCGGATGTGTGTAGATAGCTAAGCCGTGAACAAAATTACGATCAAATACAAGTATCCGATCCTGAGGCTAGAAGACATATTAGATGAACTAAGTGGAGCCAAAATCTTCAGCAAGATTGATCTTAAATTTGGCTACCATCAAATCCACATGAGGCCAGGTGACGAATGGAAGACTGTGTTCAAAACTCAACATGGGCTTTATGAGTAGATGGTCAAGCCCTTTGGCTTGTTGAATGCCCTAAGTACTTTCATAAGATTAATGAACCATATGCTAAGACATCTTATTGGGAAGTATGTCGTAGTGTACTTTGACGACATCTTAGTTTATAGTATCGACATGCCGAATCACTGTGAACACCTCAGAGTAGTCTTAGATATCCTTCGTACAGAGAGACTATTCGGCAATCTAAAGAAATGTTGCTTTTGTTAGGATGAAGTGGCATTCTTGGGCTATGTAGTTAGTGGAGGAGACTTGCGAGTTGATAATGGGAAGATTTGAGCAATTTTTGATTAGCCGACTCCTACTACTTATGCCGACATAAGAAATTCCTACGGACTAGCTTCATTTTATAGAAGATTCATTAGGAATTTTAGTACCCTCGCTACACCACTTACTGAACTAACGAAGAAAAATATCAACTTTCGATGGGAAGAAAGGGAGGAGAGGAGTTTTGCTGACATAAAAGAAAGATTGACCTCTGCTTTGATGTTAGTACTACCATACTTAAACAAAATTTTTGAGTTGGAATGCAATGTATTAGGCATTGGAATAGGCATTATCCTAATGCAGGAAGGTCGTCCAATTGCCTTCCACAGTGAGAAACTTTGAGGACCACAGCTGAACTATTCTGTATATGATAAGGAACTTTTGGCACTGATCCGAGTGATGCAAGTATGGCAACATTATTTACTGTCGAGAGAATTTATCATATATACCGACTATGAATTGTTGAGGTACCTTTGAAGCCAGACCAAGTTGTTGAAGTGGCAGGTGAGATGGGTTGAATTCCTTATGAGATTCAATTTTATAATTAAATACAAGCAGTGAAAGAGCAACGTAGTTGCATATGCTCTTTCGAGGAGACATGCGCTTTTATTAGAACTACGACCAGGCTGTTTAGGTTTGCAAGTATCAAAGAATAGTACTTCGAAGATTTATACTTTGGATCAATAATTTCGCGATGCATGAATGGGAGGATAATGGACGAGTATTATGTGGAGGATGGCTACCTATTCCGAGGGGGGAAACTGTACGTGCTGATTGGTTCTCTACGAGAATTATTAATTAGGGAAGCCTACAACGAAGGACTCTTCAGATACTTTGGGGAGATGAAGACCTATGAATTATTAAATGGCCAATTCTTTTGGTCGAGAATGTAGAGAGATGTGTATCGAGTTGTCGAAAGTTGTGCTATATGCAAAAAGGCTAAGAGTCGAGCCGAGCAAAGGAAAACAATGCCCCTACCTGTTCTAACAAGGCCATGGACTGAATTGAGCATGGACTTTGTTCTCGAACTACCATGAACTGCTCGAGGTAAAGATTCTATAATGGTCGTTGTGGATTAGTTTAGTAAGATGGCACACTTCGTGCCTTGCACCAAAACTAACAATGCTTCGGCTATTGCTTCTCTTTTCTTATAGGAGATTATGCGGATACATGGCGTAGCGAGAAGTGTAGTCTTCAATAGAAACCTGAAGTTCTTAAGCCATTTCTGGAGAACCTTGTGGCGTCAGCTGGGAAACAAATTACTTTTTAGTACCTTATGTCACCTCTAAACTGACGGCCAAATAGAGTTGGTTAATCGTACTTTGGGGTTACTACTCTAAGTTACAATAAGCAAGAACCTGGCTGATTGGGACATCTACTTGTTAGTGGTCAAGTTCGCCTATAACCGAACTATACATGATACTACCAAGCAGACTCCCTTTCAGGTAGTCTATAGATTCAATCCTGAGTTGCCCCTTGACTATGCCCTTGTATTAGTACTGGTGCAAGAGGACCATGATGCTTCAGCCAGAGCATAATCTCTTTAGCACATCTATGATAAGGTCACTTAGCACATTGACCAAGCTATTAAAAGAATGCGAGAAATGACTAAGGGTAGGTCAGCCAAACAATTTCAATTAGGAGACTTAGTATGGCTGTACCTTAACAAGGAACGGTTCCTAAACAAGAGGAAGAACAAATTATCTGCAAGAGTGAGAACAAATTATTTGCAAGAGTGGAAGGACATTTCAAAATCCTCTAGAAAATTAGTGACAATGCTTATAGGTTGGAATTGCTTAAGGACTATGGGGTTTTTGATGCCTTCAATATTATCGACTTTAGTCCATATCACCTTAATGAAGAACTGGGCGAACACCATTTGGATTTGATCTCTAATCCAAAACAACTTAGAGGGAATGATGGGAATCAAGCTACTGGACCTTTGACTCACAGCCGAGCCCGAAGACAAGAGGGTTTGGCATGATGAATCCTTCTATTCCAACCAACCCCTGCTAAGGTCGAGTACTTCCTTGTTGAGTCACCTTTAATGCCTTACTGTATGGCTGCCCATTTTTCTATGGTATGCCGAGTTGATTACTCTTTAACGATATACCGACCAATTATTCAGTATCTTCCTTGCCAAGAAGTTAAGAGAGAGTCCATATTAACTAAGCCATCCTTGCTCGGACAAGCCCATCTGTCTGTACTTTTTGTCCGCATCTCTTAACAACTTTGCTAATGCAGCATCGCCACATGTATAGTATCATATGTAGAATCTGTAGCACCAATGATTGTTTTTCTTTTATATTCATTTTTACCCTTTTGTATTGTGTACATTGCTTCTTTAGCAAATGCCCTTTTTGTCTTTTTCCTTTTGGGCAAGTTGGCTTAACTTGTAGGTATAAATACTCTTGTGCTTATAGTTGTAATTCATCAGATTACCTTCAATACACTTGAGTACTTTCTTCCTTACGTAAACATTGTTTGTTTACTCTCGGTATCACTCTTATTCTTTCCCCTAAGCAAGATTAGATGGAGAGTAACCTCATTGGACCAATTCGTGTGTCATATCGAATTGTGCCGTGAGTCCTAAAAAGTTCCATTAGTGTGTCATATCCTCTAGAGCTATTTGTAGGTTTTGCTTACTGTTTTCATCCTTCACTTTCACTCTTTTGTACCTTTCCCCATTAACCCTTTTTAAGCTTTCTACAAGCTTGGACCCATCCAGTGACCGACCTTGTCTATTTTTAGTTATGGTTCGCAACAAATATGATAGTAACAAGTCATTGGTATGTTGCGCTTGCATTCTTCAAGCCAAAGGGCATAACCTTATAGCAATAGATGCCAAAGTCTATAACGAATGAAGTGTATACCTTACCTTCGAGTGCCATTTGGATTTGGTTGTATCTCGATTAGGTATCTATGAAACTCAAGAGTGCGTGACCTAATGTCGAGTCAACTAGTTGGTTGACGGGGGGAAGAGGAAAATAGTATTTAGGATATGCTCTATTGAGGTTGGTGTAGTTAATGTACATTCACCATTTCCTATTGGCCTTCTTGATGAAGACTGCACTTGTAAGCTAAGTACAGTACTTCTTATCACACCTCGACATAGCATGAGATGCACCATCATATAAGAATACTTGTTGAAAACTTAACTCAACCTGCTCATTCATCAAAAGACAACATTGTTTATATAATAAAGGGGTTTCTACATCAGAGTTTAGCTGAATTTCTTGTTACAACTTATGTGTACAGTATAATATTTACATCAAAACATGAACTAGCTTTTTCATTTGTCATCTTTACAGTTCATCTTCACAATAATAGGATCCCTAACTTAGTATAAGCTCCATACAAAAGTCGTTAACTCTAACTTATGCTTTCAGTATATATATCCCCCCTTAGCGTTGGGCCCTTCATGATATAGTTAACTTGAGGATAAAACATTTTATCCCTTCAACTACTGAAGCTGAGTGAAAGTGGATAACAAACAACATAACATAGACAATATGATAGATAATACTGCATATCACAATTGAAACATTTCAATTATAACTCACAAGTTAGACTTCACGAATGCATCCGCCCAATAGGGTATTTACTACTAGCAATGCAGCATGCTATGCTCATGCACGTAGCATGCATAGGTATCGATATCCTATGCCCTCCAAACTTCTTTCGGTTAGTTAACATAGCCGGGCATTTGGATACAACGTCTAGGAACCTAGGGTAACATAGAGTTGCTAGGGAATAGGGACCCCATTAAATTGGACTACACACTGTAGTCTACCTTTATCAAAAATGGGAAAAAGGAGTTGCTTGGGAGTAGGACCCCTAACTTTACAAAATTAGACTATATACTGTAGTTCATTAGATCAAAGTGGCAACACTACTAAATTAGACTACACATTATAGCCTACCAAATTTGACTATAAAAAAAGTCACAGTGTTCGGGTAATGCAATCTATATGCTTCCAAAAACTAAGTTAATAAAGCTATGCTTTTTCCATGATCATTTAGAAGTCTCATTCTGAAAGTTTTGACCCGTAGGTCCCTTTTTGTGCTATGCCATGTCATGCCATGATTTGCAATAGCAACTCAAAAATATTAATCAGTACAATCAATCTCCCAGTTTTATTCAACTTAATGATCTGATTCTAGTTTTTGAACTCTCCCCAGCAGAATTCTAGTATATTACTTAAGGTTCACTTAGGTAAACGCTGAGAAGATTGAGTTAGCAATCACTCAACTTCTCTAGTTAGCATAATCATTCGTAAGCACAAATTACCACCCAACATAGTAGCATAACAGTTTAATTAAGACATAGTTACTGTTATTCAAAATCACCACATTAGCATCTATTATAGTAGCATATTAATTCATCCAAAATACACTTATATTTAATCAACATAACTTCAAATAGTATGTAATGTTATGAGTAGCAATATATCTATTCCAAGCATGAGTTAGATCCACTTACCTAGGCTTACTAATAGTGAAAAATCCTAAACTTCACGACGTGATCCTTCCTTACATATCACACCTATGAAAATATAACGCAGTCTTCAAATCAACCATGGGTTTAACTCAAACTGTTATAAGCTTTCATTTCTACGTTTTTAAACTTCATTTAATTGTATCTTACTAATTTTTTATCTAATTTTGATAAACTTTATATCATTGTGATTGTTATTTTGAGTACTATTAGGATATTTTAAGAATCAAGACTTATCAATTTTTGTCTAAATTCCAAAAATACCCTTCGACTATAGGTTATTATAACATTGTAATTAATACAAATAAATCCTAAATCTAAATTAAAAATCCAAAAATTCCTCATTTTTTGAGCTGGTTAGCATTCATTATGTAATCCAAAATACTAATCCTTTGCATAGTTAACAAATATTACATTAGTACTAATTATTATATCATATATTAAGCTAATATACAGGTTTATATTATTAAAATAAATAATAAATAGTGTACAAGTTTGATTCATTCCAAAAAATATCCTATAGACTCATAAAGATACATAATTTAATTATTGACCATGAATTATACAGAAATAGCTATTATATATTTTTATGAAAATAGCGATTTTAACTCAAAATTAGCGAAAATTAAGTAAACAAGTGAATTTAATCATAAGATAAATTTCAAGTATCCTAATCATCATTATGAACTCTTAGAAATCATAATACATAGGGCTCATACTTTAATTTTGTTAAGAACTAATTAATTCACTAAAATAATGAAATTACTTGTTTTATCCAAAATAATTACAATAAATAATAAACATAATTATTTCCAAAAATTTTTTTTACTGCAATTAAATACATATATTGAGTATGTCACATACACATTTTTAACTTGAAAGGACATTATTTACTATTTTTAAAATTTAATTCAATTTTTGTCCAAATAGAGTTTTTTCTTAAGGACCTTATATTTCTAATAATTATTTATCATAAAATTACTATATTAATGTACACATAAAATAACTTAAGAAAACTAAGTTTCATAATTAAATAATATCATTTGCTATTTTTAGAAAAATTAAAAAATTTCAATTGGAAATTTAGTTTACCTAAACCTGCTACATTCGACTACCCAACCTTGTTGAAACACCTCCCTTCGTAGTGCTTTCTTTGAGCCTAAATGGCCATCACAATTGGACACCAACAACTTATTGAACCAGCCTGATCAGATTCTATGCTCTATTTTTTATCTAATTTTCTTTTTTTTTTTGTTTAATTTGTTTCGAATTTTTCTTGAGTATTTTCAGACTTGCAAAATGTTGTCTTTGAAGTGTACAAGCCCTATTTATATTTTCCAAATGGATGAGGATTTATAAAAATTGGACATGTGGCTTACATGTCATTTTCTTATTTTTTCAAAGCATGAGGTGTCATTTTTTTTATTATTTACCTTTTGACTCATTAATCCAATTTAATCCTTGGCTACTACATCATGGAATGACTCATCTTTTCATTTTTTTAATTAATTTTCCATTATTTTACCTAATTTTGATAATTTATTATTATTATTATATGTATATATTTAATACATATAATGTATATCACATGTAATACATGTATAATTCAACTTCATTTACTAATTTTGAAAGTTAATTAACTTATCTCTAATATTTCATTATATCTAAAAGCTTCAATTTTACGATTATCGACTATATCGATAAATTAACGTTTCTCTTAAAGTAATATTTTTATATAACTTATTTTGAGAAATTAACTTTACTTAAATTATTTTGTTTAACTTTTTTAACTTTACTATGAAGTTTGAAATAAAATAGATATTATAGCTCGGCACCCTAAATTTAAGAGCTCGGATTCTAGAGTTATTGAACTAATTGGAAAAATCTGGGGTATTACACTTCTCCTACCTTATGAATTTGGCTTGCAACNTTTTAATTAATTTTCCATTATTTTACCTAATTTTGATAATTTATTATTATTATTATATGTATATATTTAATACATATAATGTATATCACATGTAATACATGTATAATTCAACTTCATTTACTAATTTTGAAAGTTAATTAACTTATCTCTAATATTTCATTATATCTAAAAGCTTCAATTTTACGATTATCGACTATATCGATAAATTAACGTTTCTCTTAAAGTAATATTTTTATATAACTTATTTTGAGAAATTAACTTTACTTAAATTATTTTGTTTAACTTTTTTAACTTTACTATGAAGTTTGAAATAAAATAGATATTATAGCTCGGCACCCTAAATTTAAGAGCTCGGATTCTAGAGTTATTGAACTAATTGGAAAAATCTGGGGTATTACACTTCTCCTACCTTATGAATTTGGCTTGCAACAATTTCTAAACTTTTTGCTCGATTGCTGCTTAGCGCTTGGGGGTAAAATGCCACTTCTTCTACTTGACTAGTCGGATGGTAGGATTGACATTGAGGTAGTGAATTGCTTTGGGGATGTTGATTATCCTTAACATGTCTTTTGGAGCGGTTATGAATACTTTGTGCTATTCTTGAGGAAATCTGTGAACTCAACTTTTTCTTCATTAGATAGCTCTAGCCTGATTTTAGTGGTCATCCTTGGGGTATTTGTGAGTTCAGTTTCTTCAATTTTCTCTGCGGGTTCTCCTTAGAGTGTTGGGGATTGAGTAGTGGTAGACTCAATGTTCATGATGTTGTCTCTAGTTTAGGCCTTGAGGTAAAGGGATTTGCATAGGTTTTAGCCTCCTTAGGCCTTGCCGACTTTGGTTGGTGTCATGAACTTAGCCTTTAAGTATCTTTGGTTGATGAGCATGTCAAATTTGGTGATGCTCAATCTCTCTAATATGGCACTGTATCGTAACCAGAGGTTAACTACGACAAAATCGATGGACCATGTGGCAAATTATTCACCGTCAAATTTATATATGCAAAATTCTACTTCATTATTTTCATTTCTAAATACATATGGAGAAATGTTTCTATAAGAGATTTATGATATATTAAATTATAAGACATGAAATGATTCCTAAAAATTCTTTTCTACCAATTTACTAATATATTGTCTACATTTTAATGGTAACTTATCAATATAAGGATGCCTTTTAAAGAAAATATATACATATGTTTGTTCCTATAAAACATCTTCATCTCCTTTATGTCTAATTTATTGTCTAGGAAATGCTTGTTTAAAAGTTTCCCATTTGTCTAAAGTTTCTTTCATTTCTACTAGAAGGTATTTTTTCTACTTGATGTCTATATTCACTAATTAACTATGGGTCTATTAAAAAGTCTTCATTCCCCAGAAATTTAATTAGCTTTTGTCTAGCTTCATTAACAAAATTACAACCATTCCAGATAGGTTTATGATGGTCTCGAATATGAGGAATTATTTTATACCATTCTTTATATATACTCGGATTGAATCCATTCATTATTGCATAACAAAAAAACTTTCCATTTTGTGAAAAATGTGTATTTCCTTATCTAAAGGCAAGCTCATTATTTATGTTTACAAAGTAATTGGATAAGGCTATACAAACTTTTAATTTATTTTTATCTGTACTTTAAAGTCTCCATACTACATCAATAAGTACTTTTTAGGCTTCATCTATTTCTACTTTATTGATTTTTTAAATTCTAAAGATGAGCCTTTTAGATATATGAGAAGTTCGACTCCATTATAATTCATCATGGAAAATATGTTACTACTACAACTACTAGTAAGCCTTGGAATTGACTGAAGAGTTGTTGGCTCTTGTCTATTTATAGTATCCATTTGTTTACTGTTGTAGGAGAATCTCATTAGGCTTTGGCTCATTAGGCTTTATTGAGGTGGCCTGTTATTGTAGTTCTCCATTAAAAATGTATCTACTCAAAACATCAACTAAATTACTATCTTTGCATTTTATGTGTTCTATTTCTACTCTATACTTGTAATTGATTAAAATATCTATAAATTAATCCACCTTCTTCGTGACATACTTTTACTATTCCTATTTTTATAAAACTTAATAATAGCTTCATAGTTAGTCCTTACCAAGATTTTAGTTTTATTAATTAAAAATAATCTAAAACTATTTAATCCATAAATAACTGCAAGGATCTCCATATCTATATTACTAGTTAACCCTTTTTTCCATCAATGTTCCACTATTATATCTATAAACTTCTTCTTGAGTTTTTTGGACGCATTTATGAGGTTTTCTTTTTAAGATTGCTACTCATCTGTTTTCACATCCATTTGTTTCTATAATTAAATAATCATTGTCTAAAGGTAATATTAAATTTGGCAATTTTCTCACCAGTTTCTTTATTTGTTTTACTTGTTTTAATTCTTCTATGTTTAAAGGTTTAAAATTACTGGTTTTCTAATATAATTGTTTGATATATTTTCCTAAATTTTTTTATAAATGGTCTAGCATAATTAACTAATCTTAAAAATTTTTGTAAAGTCTTTTTGTCAAATTCTTCACTAAATTCTAAAACTTTTTTAGAAATATGAGGTTATAGTTTAATTTTCCCATTTCCTATTTCTACTCTTAAAAATTCTATATTTTTTCTGTAAAATTGGGCCTTCTTATTACTTATAACTATTCCATTTTTATAGAATTTAGATAAAATTATTTTTAAATGGGATGTATGTTCTTTTTCGGTTTTTGAATGTATTAAAATATTATCTATATATATACAACCAAAGGGATATTTTGAAAAAATCTCATCCATCTTTCTTTAAAAGACTAAAGGGGTATTTTTTAATTCAAATGGCATGACTAATCACTCAAAGTGTCCTAATGAACGTACAAAAATAGTTCATGGAATAGATTCCTTATGCATTTTAATTTGCTAAAATCCAGATTTACACACAAATTTACTAAAAAAGTTACTACCTTGTATTCTATTTATTAAATTTATTTTGTCAGGGATCTCATATACATCTATCCTTATATTATCATTTAATCATCTATAATCTATGACCATTTTACTTTTACCTTTAACTATTTCACTATGCTTTTTGACAATAAATGATAGGCTTCTATGGAGATTATTCAACCTTATGATGACTTTTAATTTTAGTAATTCTACAATAAGTATTTCAAATTCTTTTCTATCTAAATTATCACATTCTATTTTCTTAGATCTTATTTCTAAGTTTGGATTAAGTATAACTAATTTACAATATATTTTATTTCTATCCCAAATTTTATGGGATTTTTACCTATAACTTCTTCTTTTTCCAATTGACTAATTATATTATTTATTTCTATTATTCCTATTTTTATGAAATTATAAATTTTTCTACAATTTAAATAATTATTTATTAATTCCAAATCCTCATATTTTCCTATTACCTATTCATACAGTTCTTGTTCTACTTCTATGTTTTCTTCTTTTTCTTTTTTCACTTTTTTATCGACTATTTTTATCTTACATTTTTCTTTTATATCACGTTCACATTTCTCTTTCAAAAGAGGTACTATAAGAGAAGCTAAAAGTATTAACCCTTGTGTGCTTAAACTAAATCCATAATTGTCATTAACAAAAACTATAATCCTATTATACATATGCGTCTACAGAATTTCGTATCTCTTACATATGTTTTAAACTTATGTAATCCATTTGTCTATCCTTTATTTGTTTCTAAAGCTATTTTATATTTTGCTAATATATCACAGTATTGATATAATCTACCATCCATTTGTTCTACATATATGCATTCACTTGTTGGTAATTTTTTAATCATATGTTTTGGGATTTGTTTGCTATCTATGCAATTATTTGATGCTCCAGTATCTATTAAAGCTTGTGTTTATAAGACGAACTCTCCTATAATAAATCCCACATTTATTCTCACATTTGTTATTAATGATCCTAACTTATTGTCTATCTATTTTCTAAAATTTGTTTTAGCTGTATTTATATGGTTATCGTCTAATTGACTTTCTAATTTTTCTTCTATTACTATTCCGTTTCCTATTCTTTATTGGTGTTTTAATTCTTTATTTTCCTCTAAGTCTAATACTTCTTCTATTTTATCTACTCTTTCTTCTAATTTTAGCATCCTTCTTTCAATTACATCATTACTATCTTTTTTTCCTAAAAGTTTTTGTTTTAAATTCTATTATTACTGCTTGATTATCTAAACAAATTTTACAAGCTCCAATTAAACAATTATTACATTGGTATCTAAGCTTTAATTGAGTATATCTATTACAGAATTTACATAAATGATTATCTGATCCCGATCCTTGATTCCAACTATGATTGCAACCTATTTTATCATCTACAAACTCTTGAATATTTATATTTTCTAGTATTTCTTCTATCTCATCAATTCCCCCATAATGCTTCTATTCCTTTTTTTGCTCCTAAGATTTCTTGAATAAAATAATCATTGTCTTCGTTATTGTCAATTTCTTTTCTATCCTTTATGCTAATTATGCTATATATGGTTTCATTATCATCCATAAATTCATTTACTTCTAAAATATCTTATTCTACATAGTTAATTAATGTGTCATATTTATCATGGATATTATGTCTTTGATTACAATCCCTAGCAAAATGTCCTTCCCTTTTTACAAGCAAAGCATGTCACTGTATTTTTATAATTTCTATCTTTATTATATTTTCTTACATGTCTATCTCTATTTAAGTAAGGTTTTCTTGCTTTACTCCTTTTAAGATAATATCTTTTTATAGATATCTTTTGTCTAGGCTTCTATTGTCTCCTTTTAGGTCCATTGTTTTCTTTATCTCCATATCTTTGAGGTGCATAAATATTTCCATGGAAAGTATATTCTCTTTTTAATTGTTTTATTATTTGTATACTTGTACATTTTACTACTAATTTTTCTATCATAAATTGTACTCTTGTACCCAAGTTATTTAATTCTATAGGTAAGGTGGGTTCTTTTTGTTCTTTAAATCATTTATAAATTTGCTATGCTAATGGTCTTGGTAATTTTAAAAACAATTTGTCTATTATATTTGTTTCATAATAATATCTTGCCATTTTACAATAATAAAAGAAATTATTTAAGAATCTTTTAACATATCTCCATTCCTTTAACTATAATTGTTCTATGGCTCTTATGGCATTCATTTGTACTTATAAATGATTATCTATGTTAGGATGTGTACTAACATGGTAATTTTATTTGTAAAGTTATAAGGGTTAGTTCTTAATTGTAAGTTTGCATGAAATTGTTTTGGAAATTTTCTTTTATAACTTTCCCATAGAGCTCTAGCGCTAGGGGTAGGCATAGTTCAGTTTGGTACAGTTCACCCCTCTTATTGAACCGAACCTAATATAAAATTTCGTATTTTTTTTTGAAAATCGAACCTAACCATACGATTTGGTTCATAAATTTTTCAAACCTCATTAAAACCGGTTTGGTTTGGTCTACGGTTTGAACCGTTTGTATCAAATTTTCACTAAATATTTTTATCTCTAATAAATATGAAATTTCAAATGGAATTTACTCAACTTAATTTTAATAATTAATACAAAATTATGATAAAAATAAAAAGATAAAAATTTTGATGAAATTTATGAAGATTGATGGAAAAAAATAAAAAAAGTACAAAATAATTGCATAATTTTTTTTATTTCACTAAATGATTTGGTTTAGTTCAAAATGGTTCAGTTCAGTCGGTTTCTTCGAATCGAACTGTGAACCATTTATACACAATTGAATTGAACTGTTAACCAAACAGTTCATAAAAAAATCAATTTTCGATTCGGTTTGGTTCGATTCAAGGTTTGATCTACGGTTCGTGGTTTTTTTGTCTAGCCTTATCCATTATTGTCTCCTAGAAATTTTTTCTAAAAAATTATACATTGCTGTAACATTATTACTTGCATTACAATTTTCCCATTCTCTAGTTACTAATTGAGTTTAGGTACTTAATATTTGTAGCTAGAGTTAAGGATCATGAGCTGCTAAATTTAGTATCCTTCCATTATCTACTAAATTTCTTTTATCAAATGTTTCTAAGGGCATTTGTTTTCCAAAGCTTTTATAGTCTCTCTCAAGTTCTCTATGGTATATATAAGGGGTTTTACTTGCTTGTCTTAGTAGGTTTTCTACTCTTGTGTTAAATATTGGAGTGCTATTCACACTACTGGTGTTTGAAATCATAAGTTTTATAAGTTCTCTATTATACCTATTTCTAATGACATTGATTCATTTTCTAAAGGTTCATTTAGTGATTTTTCTACTATTCTAACAATATGTTTTAAAGATTTTGGTTCTTGGGAATCTATGAAATGGTTGTCTATAAAAGTTGACATTATTTGTTTTTCTTCTTCTTCTCGTTTATTTCTTAATTAAATATTATATCCTTTTATTATTTCTAAATTTTCTGGATGATTTAATCCATTGTGTTTTATATATGTTTTTCCTCCCAAGGAATAGATGCCTTAGTTTATGAAAAATTGAATATAGACTCTAAAATCATTAGAAGGAAGTTAATTTGAAAAAGAAAAGGAAAGACATAAGTATAATAAGATGAATGTCAATAAGAAAAGGAAAGACATAAGTATAATAAGATGAATGCCAATATGCCTAGTAGCATTAAGTTCAAAAAGTTTTTCACATTAAATGTTGAGGTTATGAGTAATATTACATGATATATTAAAATACAAAAACAAGTAATATCCAGGTTTAAGGAAAGAGAACATGGGACAAAAACCCGAATTGGGCGATTAGAAAATATTATTAAAAGTCCTATATGTTTTAAAAGAGAAAATTTAATTACAGAAGCATATTTACTTTTAAATAGAGCAAGGATAGAGTTAGAATCAACTTAGAAATATATTAGACATTATCGTAACAATATGACAAGGGTTTGTTTATAAGCATCATTATTTTAGAAAATAATAATGAACAATCTAGATAATCTTGTTAACTCCATTCAAACCATACAATTAAATAGAATAGAAGTAGTTAATAATTGTATTTGTAGGATAAGAGAAGAAATAGAGTTAAACTTAGATTGTCTTAACAGATTAGTAATAGAAGAAGGTGAAGAAGAATTATATCTTGGCTTTATAGTAAGAGATAAGTTTTATTGGTTATTGTTAATTGTTTTTAGACAGCATCTCAAGAACTTAGAAAGTAATCATCCTATCTATTAGAATATTTTAGGAATATCTATCAATTATGTAAAGAGTATATTTAGGATATTTTCTATCTTTAGAAGGTATTAGAATATTTTAGGATATGTAAATATTTGTCAATTGTGTAAAGAGTATATTTAGGATATTTGTTTTCTATGTTTAGAAGCTTTGTTAGTGCGTCTATGTTGTATGTGTATTAACTTTCCTTGGCCTGTGATATGAATATACACACACATAAATTTTTTTCTCAAAATTTTATATGGTATCAGAGACTGGTTAAATAAAAAAAAACGCTATGACTAGCGAGGGAAGGAAACCAGCCTCCCCTTACCTATTGACTTCGAGTGATAATCCTGGTAATATAATTACTTAGGTGCAATTAAAAGGAGACAATTATGATGAATGGGCTTAAGCGATGCGAACGTCGTTGAGGGCCAAGAAGAAATTCGGATTTATTGATTAAACGATTAATCAACCTATTGATGATTCCACTGAATTAGAGGATTGGTGGACTGTGAATTCAATGTTGGTTTCATGGATGCTCAACACAATCGAACCAACACTGCGATCTACCATAACATATATGGAGATTGCAAAGGATTTATGCGAAGATATCAAAGAGTGATTCTCTATCGCTAATGGACTTTGTGTTCAGCAGATCAAGGTAAAACTTACCAACTGCAAACAGAGAGGTATGTCGATTGTGACTTATTATGGGAAATTGAAACAACTCTGGGAAGAGCTTGCGAATTATGAGCAAATTCCCATCTGCCGTTGTGGAAGATGCAATTGTAATATTATAGCTGAACTTGACAAGAAACGAGAAGAAGAGAGGCTTCATTAGTTTTTGATGGGGTTGGAAGATGCATTATATGGAGCAGTTCGTTCCAATATTTTGAGCACAGAACCATTACCAAACTTGAATTAAGCATACTTGTTGGTGTGCCAAGAAGAACGTGTTAGAAACATCTCACGAGGGAAAGAGGAACATGGAGAAGTTGTGAGTTTTGCAGTGCAGACCATAAGAGGAGGGTGAAAGTATAAAACAGAAGTGAAAGACAAATCTGCCATTTGCTCACACTGCAAATGAGAGGGACATGATTCTAAAACTTGTTTTTAGCTCATTGGATATCCGAAATGGTGGGGTGATCGACCCAAAGGGGCTGGACGTGGACGAGGGGGACATAGTGCAGGCGTGGGCAAAGTAATATGCCAAAGGTGAATACAACCCATGTAATTGGGTAGCCATCATTATCAATGGCAGCAACGGAAGAAAATACAACTTTTGGGACCTTGACAGCAGAACAATGGTCATTCTTTCTCAATTTGTTGAACACGTGCAAATCGGGTACTAGTGAGAAGATGAATGGTAAGGATAATCTGAATTGGATTGTTGATTCCGGTGCTTCACAACATATGACAGGTACTTTAGAATGTTTAACAAATTTGAAAGAAATTGTGGTATGTTCAATTGGATTACCTAATGGAGAGCAGGTGATGGCATTGAAGGAGGGATCAGTTTGCTTGGGAAAACATATCAAACTAGAAAATGTTCTCTATGTTCCAAATTTGAATTGTAATTTGATATCTGTGTCGCAATTGCTTGATGGCTCTAATTGTAATGTCCAATTTACTGATAAAATTTGTGTTATACAAGACTACACCTAGAGGATGGTGATTGGAGTGGGTGAACAGTACAAGGGACTTTATTATTTGAAGTCAACAGTATCAGTCCAAGCATGCAAGATAAGCCATGTAGATTCTTTTGAATTATGGCATAGGAGGATAGGGCATTCGTCTGCAAAAATTGTGGAATCTCTTCCTCAAGTTGAATTTAGTAATAGTTTAGTAAAGAATAAACCATATGACATTCGTTTGAGAGCTAAACAAACAAGAGAAGTTTTTGTTTCTAGTGACACTGAAGCAAATGAAATTTTTGAATTAATTCATTGTGATTTATGGGGACCTTATCGTGTTAATGCTTCTTATGGGGTCTCGTATTTCTTTACCATTGTTGATGATTTTTCTAGGGGTGTATGGATATATTTGTTAACTGAAAAAACAGAAGTGGAACTTGTCATGCGTAATTTCTTTGCCATGACTAAAAGACAATTTCAAAAATATGTGAAGATAGTTAGAAGTGATAATGGGACTAAATTTGCTTGCTTGCATAACTATTTTTCTGAAAATGGAATTTTACATCAGACCTCATGTGTAGGAACACCTCAATAGAATGGACGTGTTGAGAGGAAACATCGTCATATTTTAAATGTAGCTAGAGCTTTAGGATTTCAGGCCAATCTTCCCATCAAATTTTGGGGAGAATGTGTTCTAACGGCTGCATATTTGATCAATCGGACTCCTTATAAGTTATTAGGAGGAAAGACTCCTTATGAGATATTGTTTAGTAAACCTTCTAGTTATAATCACATTCGAACTTTTGGGTGCCTGTGTTATGCTCGGAACTTAAATAAGGAAAAAGAAAAGTTTGCTAGCAGGAGTCAATGTTGTTTATTTGTAGGATATCCTTTCGGAAAAAAAGGGTGGAAAGTTTATGATCTTGATACAGGAAAATATTTTGTATCCAAGGATGTTGTGTTCTTTGAATCTGAATTTCCATATATTGATAAGGAAGGTGTACAACCAAATCTTATACAAGATTCTTCTTTTGATATCACCAATCATTTTAATGGTGAATTGAATGAGGAAGACGAAAGTGAGGTACCTGAGGATTCGACTGTGACTCAAAGTGATAACAACGACAGGGGGGGTGTCATTGAAATCTTGAGTGAATTTATTCCAGAACAACTTGGACGGGGTCATAAAACAAAAGAAGCTTCTACACGGCTGCGAGATTTTGTGACATATATTGCACAACAAATAAGTCCCTTTGCATGTTCCTCTAATATAATTCTGTCTACAGGTATCTCCTATCCTATAGCACATTATGTAAATTGTGACAAATTTTCTTCACAACATCGTTCTTTCTTAGCAACTGACAGCCGAAAAGGAGCCTGTTTCTTTTATTCAGGCCATCGAAGACATTTGATGGAAAGAAGCTATGATGAAAGAGATTGAGGCACTTGAGGCTAATGGAACATGGACTGTGGAAGATTTGCTACAGGGAAAGCAAGCTATAGGCAGTAAATGGGTTTATAAGATCAAATATAACTCAGATGGTTTGGTTGAACGTTATAAAGCTCGATTGGTGATTCTTGGCAATAATCAGATTGAAGGAATTGACTACAATGAGACCTTTGCTCCTGTTGCAAAAATGGTTACTGTACGTACTTTTCTTTCCGTGGCAGCAACAAAGGGATGGGAACTCCATCAAATGGATGTTCATGATACATTCTTGCATGGAGATTTAGAAGAAGAGGTGTACATGGAGATGCCACTTGGGTTCTCTACTCAACAGCTTGGCAAAGTTTGTCAATTATGTAAATCACTTTATGGGTTACGACAGGCCTCCCGATGTTGGTTTTCCAAATTGACAACTGCATTAAAGTGGTATGGATTTCTTCAATCTCAATCTGATTATTCATTGTTTACTTTAAATCGAGACAAGATACATTTGAGTATACTGGTGTATGTCGATGATCTTGTTATTGTGGGGAATAATGGAGTTGCCATTCAGAAGTTTAAAGATTATTTATGCTACTGCTTCCACATGAAAGATTTGGGAACATTGAAGTATTTTTTAGGCGTAGAGGTGGCTCGGAATTAAGAAGGAATTTTTCTTTGCCAACGCAAATATGCTTTGGATATTATCAGGGAAGCTGGATTATTGGGTGCTAAACCATCTGGTTTTCCCATTGAACAAAATCATCATTTAACCTTAGCAGAAAATGCATTGTTGGCAGATTCAGAGAAGTATCGAAGATTGGTAGGAAGACTGATTTATTTGACTCTTACTCGACCTGAGTTGTCCTACAGTGTTCATATTTTGGCACAATTTATGCATCAATCAAGGGAAGCTCATTGGGAAGCAGCTTTGTGCGTGGTTCATTATTTGAAGGGCAGTCCTGGATAAGGAATACTTTTACGAGCTGACAGTGATCTTCGATTGTATGCTTATTGTGATTTTGATTGGGGGAGTTGTCCTTTAACTCAACGATCTCTTACTGGATATTTTGTTATATTAGGGACTTCTCCCATTTCTTAGAAGACTAAAAAGCAACATACAGTGTCGAGATCCTCTACTGAAGTAGAATATCGTTCTATGGCTACTACTGTGTGTGAACTGAAATGGTTAAAGGGTCTTTTGCTGTCTCTCAGTGTTGTATACTCTCATCCTATGCTGTTGTATTGTGATAGTCAAGTAGCTTTACACATTAGTGTAAATCTTATGTTTCATGAGCGCACAAAGCACATTGAAATTGATTGTCATTTTATTCGTGATGAGATTCAACAAGGACATGTTTAGACTGCTTATGTACGTAGCTTTGAGCAACTCGCTGATATTTTTACTAAGGCATTGGGGACACAACAGTTTGGGTATCTTCTACGCAAGTTGGGGGTTTGCAATCTTCACGCACCAACTTGAGGGGGGGTATTAAAATATTTTAGGAATATCTGTCAATTATGTAAAGAGTATATATAGGATATTTTCTATGTTTAGAAGGTATTAGAATATTTTAGGATCTGTAAATATCTGTCAATTGTATAAAGAGTATATTTAGGATATTTGTTTTCTATATTTAGAAGCTTGGTTAGTGCGTCTATGTTGTATATATATTGACCCTCTTTGGCCTGTGATATGAATATACACACATAGAAAATTTCTTCTCAAAATTTTATACTGTCTCATTAAGAAGTTATTTTAGAAGGTTAGGGCATGGTTAGAATTATTGAAGTATTATTAATCATTTACACAGTTTTAATCATTAAATATTTAGAACATTTGTATGCAGAATAATATTTCTCATATGATGAAAAACTCTCTATTGAGTTTGAAGACTACCAGTTATACTCAGACTAATTAAGTCAATTTGTAAATATTCATGTCTTAACATGCGAAAGATAATGACGAAAATGATCTTATAAAATTTGTGTGCTCCTTAGAAAATGCTATTGAGTTTTTAGTATAAATTGTTTGGCAATATCATAGACTAGGATAAAACTTTTACTTATATGATATTTATTTTAGGAAAGATTAGCTAAATATTTGTGTTGCAAAAATTGAGAACACAAAAAAGTTAGAGTAGCTGAGATTAGAAATTTATAATCCAAACAGAAAGATAGAAAAAACATGACAATTCAAGCATAATTGTTATTTCCATTAGGTTGAACACTAATTGCATGGTAGTAATAAACAATTATATAGTATCATAAACTTACATATAACATTAGCAAAACCTTTAACTCAACTGGAATTGAGAAATTTTAATCATTAGAAAAGTATACAAAGCCCTTTTGGTAGATAAAAATGATATATTAAAAGACATAAAAGAAAATAAAAAAGATATTAAGGAACAAAATAGCATGATCATTAGAAAATTAAATCAATTAGAGGAGATAGACAAAACATAAAATCTCACAGGGGACATATAGAAATAAACCAAAAGCTCCAAGAAATACAACAAAATTATAGAAAGATACTAAGTTTAGTAGAAGAAATAAAGCATTTTGTACAAGGTCAATGAGTAGTAATTTTATAGCATAAATAAAATATGATAATAATTATAAGAAAGTCTTAGATTTAAGTAGAAAATACTTGTCAAATTATGAAGGGCTAACAAATTATAATGCTCTTACTGAATAAGATAAAATAATTATTAGACAAAATAGTACTATAATTTTGTTATTGTTATCCTTACATAAAAAATTAGATTAGATACAATTAGAATTTAAAAATAAGAGCAAAGTAGAAAAAGAAGAAAAATATTACTCTCAAGAATTAGAAAATATAATAGGACAACTTCAAGGAATAAAAATCTCTAGAAAACTAGCAGAAAAGATAAAGAAACTACCAATATTTTTTGTTTTTATAAACCACTAAAAAATTAAAGAAAGATCATAGCTTTAAAGATGAGAACTATTCCATTCACAAGAAATAGTAGAACACTTAGAGACAACCCAACTATAGAAGAGACTTCCATAGAAGGAGAAATATTGAGTAGATTAACAAGTAGATGTAAATAGGGTGATTACATTGAACAACTAAAAGAGAGTTGATATAGATAGAGATGTAGAAATTTATAATAACAGAAACATTGATTTGTTAAATCTTAGAATATTCTATGGAGTAACATGATTAAATTTAGGAAGAACATGATTGACAAGAACAAATTGAGAAGAAACCATCTTAGTAACCACCGAGCCAGTTAGTATGGAGTTATTAAGTGATACGGTTATTAGAAAATTAAAACAAGAAGGAAGGAGACTAGTATATCTAGGAATGATAGTAGTAGGAATAAGAGGATTAGTAAGAAAACAAACCAAAGAAAAATTGTTATTAGTAATAATAGACAAATCTTGGCAAAATGATATTATAAAAGCAATAGTAGATACAATGAAAATTGACATGAACAATAATAAAGGCATAGTAGAGATAATGTAAAAAATTTAGAAATTGGATTAAAAGGAAAAGGATACGAAGACCATATAGGAGAAAATATATTAATAAATATTGGATTTATAGGAAGAGCAATAGATGGTAATAATACACAGTACAAACTAAACATAGATGGTATGATACAAGAAATAGCCAGTGTAGGAATTAAGTTCATCCAACTTATGGAACTAGAGAGTAGAGATTTAAAAGGGTTTGAATGGAATATATCCAAACAATTAGAAAGTTCAAATGCAAGTAGAGTTCCTGAAGATAGTATAATGTATAACAATCCTGATAGATAATATGGATTAAGATTTTTAGACTACAAAGAAAAAACAATATTGAAAGAGGAAGAATCAATAGATAAAAACTTGGAAAGTAGAACAGAATTGATGTTAGATGCTAGTGGAAGTAGACCTAGGTATTGGGGTATAATAGAAAGTCTAAGTAATGAGGGATTTTTAATTAAAAGTTGGGAAGAAATTAATGAGGCAATGGAAGAACTGAGAAATAGGGGATATTTAGGAAAAGAAGAATAATATTATTTTGTAGAAAATAGGTGTGACTTAAGAGGAAAAATATATATAAAACATAGTGGGTTAAATCATCTAAAAAGTTTAGAAATAATACAAAGATATAATATTTAATTAAGAAATGAATAGGAAGAAGAAGAAAAATAGATAATGGAAGCTTTTTTAGATAACTATTTCATAGATTTCTAACAACCAGAATCTTTAGAAGACATCGTTAGAGACGTAAAAAGATTACTAAATGAACCTTTAGAAAATGAATCATTGACATTAAAATATATGTATAATAGAGAACCTTTAGAACTTATGAAGTCAAATACCAGTAGCGTAAATAGTGCTCCAATATTTAACACAAGAATAGAAAACCCAGTAGAACAACCAAGTAGAACCTCTTATATATACCATAGAGAACCAGAGAGAGACTATAAAAGCTTAGGAAAATGAATGCCCTTAGAAACATTTGATAAAAGAAATTTAGTAGATAATGGAAGGATACTTAATTTAGTAGCTTATGATCCCCAACTCTGGCCATAAATATTAAGTAACTAGAGAATGAGAAGATTATAATGTAAGTAATAATGTTACAACAATGTATAATTTTTTAGAAAAAAATTCTAGGAGACAATACTAGAGCTCTATGGAAAAGTTATAAAATAAAATTTCTAGAACAATTTCATGCAAACTTACAATTAGGAACTAACCCTTATAACTTTAGAAATAAAATTATCATGTTAGTAATTAGTACACATCTTAACGTAAGTATAAATGAATGCTGTGAGAGCCTTAAAATAATTATAATTAAAGGAATGGAGATATGTTAACAAATTCTTAAATAATTTCTTTTTTCATTGTAAAATGGCAGGATGTTATTATGAAACAAATTAATAGACAAATTGTTTTTAAAATTATCAGGACCATTAGGACAACAAATTTATAAACTTTAAAGAATAAAAAGAACCTACCTTACCTATAGAATTAAATAATTTGGGTACAAGAGTATAATTTGTGATAGAAAAATTAGTAGAAAAATGTGTAAGTATACAAATAATAAAACAATTAAAAAGAGAATATAGTTTTTGTGGAAATATTTATACATCTTAGAGATATGAAGATAAAGAAAATGATAGACCTAAGAAAAGACAATATAAGCCTAGACAAAAGAGACCTATAAAAAGATATTATCTTAAAAAGAGTAAAGTAAGAAAACCTTAGTTAAATAGAGATAGACATGTAAGAAAATATAATAAAGATATAAATTATAAAAATACATTGGCTTGCTTTGCTTATAGAAAGGAATGACATTTAGCTAGGGATTGTGATAAAAAACATAACATCCATGATAAATGTACCACATTAATTAACTATGTAGAAGAAGATATTTTAGAAGTAAATGAATTTATGAATGATATTGAAATTGTATACAATGCAATTAGTATAGAAGATAGAGAAGAAATTGATAGTGATGAAGATATTGATTATTTTATCTAAGAAATCTTAAAAGTAGAAAGAGGAATAGAAGTATTATAAGAAACAGATGAGGTAGAAAAAATGCTAGAAAATATAAGTATTCAAGAGTTTATAGATAATAAAATAGGTTGCAATCATAGTTGGAATCAAGGATTAAGATTAGATTATCATCCTTGTAAATTCTGTAATAGATATCCTCAATTAAAGCTTAGATATCAATGTAATAATTATTTAATTGAAGCTTGTAAAATTTGTTTAGATTATTAAGGAGAAATAGTAGAATATAAAACAAAAATTTTTAGAAAAAAAGATAGTAATGATTTGATTGAAAGAAGTATGCTAAAATAAAGAAAAATAGAAGAAATCTTAATTATTACTAAAGATCAAACAAATATAATTTAAGATTACTAATATATCTACAAAAAGTTAATAAGATAGTGGAAGAAAAAAGATAAAAAAGGAATAGAATGAAAACTGAAACAACTTAAAGATTGTCTCTTTTGCTTTAACAATGGGTAAGTGAAGCGATGGAGATTACTGTAGTTCATTTAACCCTAGAGCTAAAATTGGAGGGATACACTGGTTGTATAAGATTCTCTTGGGAGTCTCAAGATTATTACAAAATAGTTTTTATTAGGTTTAGGTGGTTTCTAATTTTAATATTTCACCATACTTCCATTTTTAGATGATACATGGTAACTTTTTTATCTTTACTTGCTTCTATATTTTAAGTTATCTATACATACATACATATATATATTATTTAAGCTCAAAGGGCATTATGCAATAGTTTACTTTTATCTATTAAGGTTCTTTTTTTTTTTTCCCCTCAATTATGTTACAACTTGAAATAAAAAAGGATTTAAATTCCCATCCATTCTAACGAAGAATCCATGATAATATCATTAGACTATAACAATCTAAACTATTAAATTCCTTAGAATCCTCTTAAATTATATTTCTCAAAATTAATTACTATATATTAGTTAATTTTCTGCTTAAGATTTTTTATGAGTAATATAATAAATTCGCCACATTAGCAGCTTTCCCATCCACTCAAAACTTCACGCCTAGAAAATAGGACAACATGTTTTCTATCTCCTCGTTAACTGGCGTCATTCTAACCTGCATCATTATCTACAAGTGTAAATACAAACCACAGTTTCCCTAAAATTGAGAGAAGTTAAATTATTATACATGTAGTTACGTTGTTTTGATATTTACATAAATTATTATAAACAAGTGTGCTTGTAATCATAAAAAATAGAAAAAATCTAAAGAAAAAGGAAAATGGAAAACGACTCTAACACCTATAACAACAAACACATTATCCAAACTTGAAACTCTAAAAACAAATATATGAATTTAAAAAACTTTTAGCTATAGATATTAACGGGAATAAGTTGGAAAATGATTCTAGATAATAGGATCGGTTCTTTTATTCATCTTATTATTCATTCACATATTTTAAAATTTAAAGTATTGAATTCAAAAATTTGTTCAATAATTTAGATTTAAAGGAGTGTAAATCAAGAATGAGATAAATAATAATATTGATCCTGTAAAAACTAAGGATAGGATCCTAAAAAAATCGTATTATAAAATAAACTAAGTTTATTTGCTACAAAGAGTGCAAAGTAATTCTCGCAACTGTACAGTTACTTTGGAAACCGAAGAAGTGGTTGGAGATTTCTTTAGGAAGATCGAGGAATTTTTAATTTACCTCTTTAAAATGTTATCATAAATACCTAATAGTTTGTAAGTATAAAAAAGAAGATGGGATTATAATGACACGTTGAGATGAGTTATATTCCTAATATGATTTACTATTTCTAATTACACCAAGACACTTTTAGCCAAGTGGTGTGGATGCATTTCTCAAATAAAATGGACTGGATTCAATTTTCATTTCTAATAATACAAATATGGATTTTTTTACGGTCTCATACTTTTTTTTTTTTATGGTACTAGTACCGCTACCATTTTCACCTTCAATTTAATTACTTTTAAATCTAAACCATTAAACAATTTGTGAATTCAATGGCTCATATTTAAAGTATGAAAATGAATGGTGAGATTATGGACGGAACTAATCCCATAAAAAATAAAGAACAGGACTGTAAAATCTTCTATACAAATACATAGTAATTAAGAAAATAAAGGAAAAATTATATTTTTAGTACTCAAACATTACCTAATTGAGTTCTTAAACTTTTTTTTTCCCCTATTTTAGTCCTCATTGTTAACAATTTGTATGTAAAAGTTTACAAATGGGCTCTTCGTTTTAGATTTTCCATTAGGGTTGACATGTAGCATGATATGATTTATCCAAGTAATTAATTTAATTAAATAAATCAATAATGGATATATTATTTAAGTAAAATTATCAAAATAGACAAGAAAATTGTTAAAAAATAATAAAATCTATAAACTTAAAATACTAAAAAAGTAGTAGTGGTAGTAAGTAGCAGCAATAATAGCAATAGTAGTAGTGGTAATATAAATTATAAGACAAAAGTGAAAAATTTAGGAAATTAAAAAAAAGAAGAAGGGAAACTAAAAAAATTACTTTTTAGCCACCTAAGGGCAATAGGTGGTTGAAACGATGATGGAGTCTCTAGTGGGTCAAGACCCATTGGCCCACTCATAAGGAGTGCTCATGTGATCAAATTGGGTTTTTCATTCTTTTTTAACCCTTTAAATACATGGTAGAGGTGGCCACCCATCACTTTAGTGGAGGTCGCGCAACCTCACCATGATTGTGGACGACCATCTAACACTATATTAGTAATGATGCAGATGACCAACTTTCATCAATTGATCACAACTCACCTTTGCAATTGGTGGTTATTTTGACCACCTAAGTGTAGAAGGTAATGGGACAACAATTTTTATATAATTTTTCTTTTTTTTGAAATTACTATTTTTTGATTTATTATTATTTTAATCACTTTAATTTTTAAGGTTAATTTTTTTTATTTTTATAATTTCCTATACTTTATTTCTTTTAGTAACTTTGATTAAATGATATATTTTTAATACATTTAATTAAATTAATTTTTGGACTAATTAGATTAAGCCACATGTTGTTCTTAATGGAAAAAGTAAAGGCTAACTAATGGAGGACTTATTTACAAATTTTTTTGGAAACATTGAGGATTGGAAAACGAAAAAAAAAAAAAAATAATGTTTGATGACTTAATTAGAAAATAGTAGTAAAGTTTGAGAACTAAAAATGTAATCCCTCGAAAAGAAAAGAAAAAATCTAAAACTATTTTTGAATTTTCTAAGTTTAGCATTTTAATTAGATCAATGTCAAATTGATCCTTTTGTATATGTTTTGCCAAAAAAATAATTTCCATTCCTAATGAAAAACTTAAGATAAAAAAAATAATCTCCACTTTTAATAAACGATCATTTTCATAATTCTTGAGCAAAAAGTAAGGGATTTTTTTTTTCTTTTTCTACAATTGCTATTATAAAAATTAAAATATCAAAAAATTGAATTTGAACTCATTGAAAGACTAGTGTTTATATTGCTTATCTACAAAGGTTTGGCCGTTAGACATACTGTCAATAAAGCTCATTGGTCATTGCTACCATTACTATCCACAAAGAAACTAGCAAGCAAAATTGTATAAAAATTGAATTTGAAAAGAATTACAAAACCTATGTTACATGTTAGAAAGATAGTTGTATTTGGGAATGAATCATCTAAAGTACTGTAGGTAAAGTTATAAATTAAATAGTTGGGATTGTCTATATTTTCGAAATATTTTGTGGCATCATTAATTAAGTCATTTTTTTTTCATTAACACGAACTATTTATTACATGTGGTTGCATCTTCAAGGGATAATTTTAGAAAAACTTTACAAGAAAACAACTTTAAAGGATCTGAATGCATTATATTCATGTTTAAAATCACTTCACATGCATAGCATTGATTTTGGACTTTCTAATGCATCTTTCCAAGTTGATTAGGTAATTATAAAGTTATAATTTAATATCTTATCTTGAGGTGTCTTTATGCTGCTATCTTTCATTTTAACAAGATCGGCACAATCGTATTCCACTTTTAAGTTATATCAATTAGATCTTAACTTTTGAAAACACAATTAGTTGAATGATTCAAATATAATGGATATAAAATTAAAGATAGGATGAGGATTGGACTAGTTTTATTAAAAATATAGATGGGATCATAGAAAAATCCTTTATTTTGATACGGTCTATAAAAATGATTTCAAAGGAGAAATTTCTATCTTTTGGTATGTAATGCTCCAATCTAAAATTAGTGAATAACTAAATCAACATACACTAATAGACTTTTTTCCCATAATCCATGTGAAACTTCACTTGACTATAGGGTATCATAGTCTCTTTCTCTTAAACATATGACATTCTTATTGCGAGATCTTATAATTGGATTTAACTCTTCTCCTTTTTGGTGTATGATTTTGGAAAATCAAAGAAAATGTAGGGATTGGATAAGCCTTTGTAATACCCTCTTTTTAATTAACATAGAACCAAGTCATCCAGTAAAATGAGGATGATGCGTATGGATTATTATCCGAATTGTCCACCTACTAGAGGAAGGTCGGCTCTTATATTATTTTTAACACCTTATGTGAAAAACAATAAATAACCAACTAACAAATACTAATAGGTTTTTTCAACTATTTAATTCAAAAGTTTCAAGTTTATGCTAATAAGGTATTGATCACCATTGCTTAATAAGCTACTACTAAATCCTTTCACAATCCAGATAGGACTTTACTCAACCATGAGATATTATATAGTATCTATCAAAGACAAAAAAATATGCTTATTACTTTCAAACCTTAGACAGCTTGTTCATATTCTTCCAATCATTTGAACCCTTATAAATTTGGTAATGCTGGATCTACACTAGAAATAAGTTGTTATATATTGCATATTGTAGCATGAGGTAAAATCGATACTTTTGGCAGTTCATTGGAAAATAGATAGTGGTTGGTTAGGGCTCCTAGTGCAATTATGTTGATTAAAGAAAATAAGAACTATTTTCATACGACCTTTTTCATTCATATTAATGACATGATATATTTTGCATAACCACCACAGAGAAAGATCCATTGATATAACAACTATGTATATGTATATGCCTTAAATATCAATAAAATCTTCATATGCAACATAGTCTGATAAAATGTTTCTAAATCAATTTTACTTGTGTTTTGCATACAATATATATGTAAAAATTTTATTAATATTTATATAATATGTGATGGATATCCGTGGATATTTTCTCACTGCAGAAAGACCTGTGCCTAATCTAAAAGGCGAATGTAAAACCATCATGATCCCTATTGCTACCTATAGGACCAGTATTTTATCTATGTGGGACATTTTTGTCCCAATATTTAGACGTGTAAGGTAATTGAAAGTATAAATTTTGAGAAGAAAATTTCTGTGTAATCTTGTTTATATCACAGGCCAAAGAGGACCAATATATATACAATATAGATGCACTAATCAAGCTTCTAAACATAGAAAACAAATATCTTAAATATACTCTTTACACAATTGATAGATATTTACAGATCCTAAAATATTCTAATACTTTCTAAACATAGAAAACAAATATCCTAAATATACTCTTTACATAATTGACAGATATTTACAGATCCTAAAATGTTCTAAACCCCCCCCTCAAGTTGGTGCGTGAAGATTGCAAACCCCCAACTTGCGTAGAAGATACCCAAACTGCTGTATCCCCAATGCCTTAGTAAAAATATCAGCGAGTTGCTCAGAGCTACGTACATAAGCAGTCTAAACATGTCCATGTTGAATCTCATCACGAATAAAATGACAATAAATTTCAATGTGCTTTGTTCGCTCATGAAATACGGGATTTGCACTAATGTGTAAAGCTGCTTGACTATCAAAATACAACAGCATAGGATGAGAGTGTACAACACCGAGAGACAGCAAAAGACCCTTTAACCATTTCAGTTCACATACAGTGGTAGCCATGGAACGATATTCTGCTTCAGCAGAGGATCTCGACACTGCATGTTGCTTTTTAGTCTTTCAAGAAATGGGAGAAGTCCCTAACATAACAAAATATCCAGTAAGAGATTGTCGAGTTAAAGGACAACTCCCGCAATCAGAATCATAATAAGCATACAACCGAAGATCACTATCAGCTCATAAAAGTATTCCTTGTCTATGACTGCCCTTCAAATTATGAACTACGCACAAAACTGCTTCCCAATGAGCTTCCCTTGGTTGATGCATAAATTGTGCCAAAATATGAACACTATAGGACAACTTAGGTCGAGTAAGAGTCAAATAAATCAGTCTTCCTACCAATCTCCGATACTTCTCTGAATCTGCCAACAATGCATTTTCTGCTAAGGCTAAATGATGATTTTGTTCAATGGGAAAACCAGATAGTTTAGCACCCAATAATCCAGCTTCACCGATAATATCCAAAGCATATTTGCATTGGCAAAGAAAAATTCCTTCTTGATTTCGAGCCACCTCTACGCCTAAAAAATACTTCAATGTTCCCAAATCTTTCATGTGGAAGCAGTGGCATAAATAATCTTTAAACTTCTGAATGACAACTCCATTATTCTTCGCAATAACAAGATCATTGACATACACCAGTATACTCAAATGTATCTTACCTTGATTTAAAGTAAACAATGAATAATCAGATTGAGATTGAAGAAATCCATACCGCTTTAATGCAGTTGTCAATTTGGAAAACCAACATCGAGGGGCCTGTCGTAACTCATAAAGTGATTTACGTAATCGATAAACTTTGCCAGGATGTTGAGTAGAGAACCCAAGTGGCATCTTCATGTACACCTCTTCTTCTAAATCTCCATGCAAGAATGCATTATGAACATCCATTTGATAAAGTTCCCATCCCTTTGTTGCTGCCACCGAAAGAAAAGTACATACAGTAACTATTTTTGCAACAGGAGCGAAGGTCTCATTATAGTCAATTCCTTCAATCTGATTATTGCCAAGAATCACCAATCAAGCTTTATAACATTTAACCGAACCATCTGAGTTATATTTGATCTTGTAAACCCATTTACTACCTATAGCTTGCTTTCCCTGTAGGAAATCTTTCACAGTCCATGTCCCATTAGTCTCAAGTACCTCAATTTCTTTCATCATGGCTTCTTTCCATCGAATGTCTTTGATGGCCTGAATATAAGAAATAGGCTCCTTTTCGGCTGTCATAGCTGCTAAGAAAGAACGATGTTGTGGAGAAAATTTGTCACAATTTACATAATGTGCTATAGGATAGGAGGTATCTGTGGACGGAATTAGATTGGAGGAACATGCAGAGGGACTTATTTGTTGTGTAGTATATGTCACAAAATCTCGTAGCCGAGTAGAAGCTTCTTTTGTTCTATAAGCCCGTCCAAGTTGTTCTGAAACAGATTCACCTAAGATTTCAATGACACCCTCCCTGTCGTTATTATCATTTTGAGTCATAGTCGAATTCTCAAGTATCCACTTTCGTCTTCCTCATTCAATTCACCATTAAAATGATTGGTGATATTGAAAGAAGCACCTTGTACAAGATCTGGTTGCACACCTTCCTTATTAGCATATGGAAATTCAAAATCAGAGAACACAACATCTTTGGATACAAAATATTTTCCTGTATCAAGATCATAAACTTTCCACCCTTTTTTTCGAAAGGATATCCTATAAATAAACAACATTGACTGTTGCTAGCAGACTTATCTTTTTCCCTATTTAAGTTCCGACCATAACACAGGCACCCAAAAGTTTAAATGTGATTATAACTAGAAGGTTTACCAAACAATATCTCATAAGGAGTCTTTCCTCCTAATAACTTAGAAGGAGTCCGATTGATCAAATATACAGCCATCAGAACACATTCTCCCCAAAATTTGATGGGAAGATTGGCTTGAAATCTTAAAGCTTTAGCCACATTTAAAATATGACGATGTTTCCTCTCAACACGTCCATTCTGTTGAGGTGTTCCTACACATGAGGTCTGATGTAAAATTTCATTTTTAGAAAAATAGTTATGTAAGCAAGCAAATTCAGTCCCATTATCACTTCTAACTATCTTCACATCTTTTTGAAATTGTCTTTTAGTCATGGTAAAGAAATTACACATGACAAGTTCCACTTCTGTTTTTTCAGTTAACAAATATATCCATACACCCCTAGAAAAATCATCAACAATGGTAAAGAAATACGATGCCTCATAAGAAGCATTAACATGATAAGGACCCCATAAATCACAATGAATTAATTCAAAAATTTCATTTGCTTTAGTGTCACTAGAAACAAAAACTTCTCTTGTTTGTTTAGCTCTTAAACAAATGTCACATGGTTTATTCTTTACTGAACTATTACTAAATTCAACTTGAGGAAGAGATTTCACAATTTTTGCAGACGGATGCCCCATCCTCCTATGCCATAATTCAAAAGAATCTACATGGCTTGTCTTGCATGCTTAGACCGATACTGCTGACTTCAAATAATAAAGTCCCTTGTACTGTTCACTCGCTCCAATCACCATCCTCGAGGTGCGGTCTTGTATAACACAAATTTTATCAGTAAATTGGACATTACAATTAGAGCCATCAAGCAATTGCGACACAGATATCAAATTACAATTCAAATTTGGAACATAGAGAACATTGTCTGATTTGATATGTTTTCCCAAGCAAACTGATCCCTCCTTCAATGCTATCACTTGCTCTCCATTAGGTAATCCAATTGAACATGCTACAATTTCTTTCAAATTTGTTAAACATTCTAAAGTACCTGTCATATGTTGTGAGGCACCGGAATCAATAATCCAATTCAGATTATCCTTACCATTCATTTTCTCACTAGTACCCGGTTTGCACGTGTTCAACAAATTGAGAAAGAATGACCATTGTTCTGTTGTCAAGGTCCTAGAAGCTGTATTTTCTTCCGTTACTGCCATTGATGATGATGGCTGCCCAATTACATGGGCTGTATTCACTTTTAGCATATAACTTTGTCCACGCCTTACACTCTGTCCCCTTCGTCTACGTCCAACCCCTTTGGGTCGGTCATCTCACCATTTCGGATATCCAATGAGTTGAAAACAAGTTTCAGAATCATGTCCCTCTTGTTTGCAGTGTGAGCAAATGGCAGATTTGTCTTTCACTTTTGTTTTATACTTTCGCCCTCTTCTATTGGTCTGTACTACAAACTCATAACTTCTCCATGTTCCTCCTTCCCTCGTGAGATGTTTCTAACACGTTCTTCTTAGCACACCAACGACTATGCCTTATTCAAGTTTGGCAATGGTTCTGTGCTCAAAATATTGGAATGAACTGCTCCATATAATGCATCTTCCAACCTCATCAAAAACTGATGAAGCCTCTCTTCTTCTCATTTCTTGTCAAGTTCAGCTGCAATATTACAATTGCATCTTCTACAACGGCAGATGGGAATTTGCTCATAATTCGCAAGCTCTTTCTAGAGTTGTTTTAATTTCCCATAATAAGTCACAATCGACAGACCTCTCTGTTTGCAGTTGGCAAGTTCTACCTTGATCTACTGAACACGAGGTCCATTAGCGATAGAGAATCGCTCTTTGATATCTTCCCATAAATCCTTTGCAATCTCCATATATGTTATGGTAGATCACAGTGTTAGCTCGATTGTGTTGAGCATCCATGAAACCAACATTGAATTTAGAGTCCACCAATCCTCTAATTCAGTGGAATCATCAGCAGGTTGATTAATCATTCCATCAATAAATCCGAATTTCTTCTTGGCCCTCAACGACATTCGCATTGCTTAAGCCTATTCATCATAATTGTCTCCTTTTAATTGCACTTGAGTAATTATATTATCAGGATTATCACTCGAAGTCAATAGGTAAGGGGAGGCTGGTTTCTTTCCTTCGCTAGTCATAGCGTTTTTTTTTTTTTTTTTTTAATCAAGCTCTGATACCATATAAATTTGGAGAAGAAAATTTCTGTGTAATCTTGTTTATATCACAGGCCAAAGAGGGCCAATATATATACAACATAGACGCACTAACCAAGCTTTTAAACATAGAAAACAAATATCCTAAATATACTCTTTACACAATTGACAAATATTTATAGATCTTAAAATATTTTAATACCTTCTAAACATATAAAACAAATATCCTAAATATACTATTTACATAATTGATAGATATTTACAGATCCTAAAATATTCTAAAAGAAATACTAAGAATGCATGAGCGAAGAGGAATTTCAATATTAGGAGAACTAGAAGTTTTAATTTCTCACTTATATATAATTCCACAACACTCTGAAGCCTTTATATAGTTTGAAAGGCAATAATTGCAGAAAGTGAAAAATTAAGATGAGAGATAAAGGCTAGAGTCTTCTGAAAAACTCTATAACCCCTTCTAAAGGTTGTCGAGAGCAAGTTGATCTTAATGGGGGTTCAAAAATTTAATTTTTCAATATTTACCAAAAAAAAAAAAAAACCACCTTGGAAGTGCTTTTTGAGTTTCCAAATACTCCCCCTATGAAGGCAAGCACAAAATGTTAGATGTCGCTCATGAGATATGCTCAAGAGGAAAAAAATTTTGATAGTGTTAATACGTTAAATGGATTAATAAATGTCATATAAGTACTAGTTATACTAATATTTATATTTTCATGTATTGAAATTTATTAATATTTCCATAATTAGTCCTTCCAGGTAAATATAATATCTTGTAGTGTGTTTATATGTATAATATATATGCATATATATATATATATATATATATATACATATTTCTTGGGTTCTCCTTGTACAAGACATTTCTCTTGCACAACTCTCCTCTTATTCGTGATAGTAGTAAATTTTGTTTTTAAAACAATACCTCAATACAACTCTGGAACACTTTAGCAGTCACTTCTCAGTACAACGAAAACACAAACTAACTTAGTTGAAATAATTCCACTACAGAATCAGAGACCTATTAGCTAGTCTTGTCGTGCAAACTCTAAGGCTTGCTCAACTGTTAGCCGCATTTAGCTTATAGCTGAAAACTCCTATTTGTAACAAGCTTGAGCTCATTCGGTTAATGTAAGAAACTCGTTGATAAATAGTTAAAAAATCTTTCTTCTTAAATTCGAAAAACTGTTTTAATATTGATTCTGATAACTCCAAAATTAAAAGAAGGTATACTCTAGAACAATTTAATAAATGAAGAAAACATCTTGGTCTGAGCCGATTATAACCTAGGCATTTCCAAAACTAAAAATCAGAAAATGATTTTGTTTTGAAAAACACAATCAGATATCTAAATAGAAGAAAAGTTTGTTTTCTTTTTTAAGAGGAAATATAATTTCAACAATCTTGGATATAGAATCTGCCGGACCCGCTTTCCATTAATGAAAATGGCTCAAGAATACGTTCCCAAAACATGTGAAAAATAGACTCCTAAATGAATCACGTTTTAAAAGAAATAGTGCTGATATGAAACTTAGAAAACTATGCCAGATAGAATCTAAACAACTTGACCCATAAACATTTTAACAGACACAATTTTAAATATGGAAAAAAAAAAAAACATTCTAAATAGCTTCACTTAGATTTTACAAAAGTAGAATTACATTCCCATTGAAATTAATTGAAAAAACGAGAGCAATTATGACCAATCAAGTAACAAAAATTACTTAATGCTTCTGTTATCATTGTATTATGCAAATATATCTGATCAGTAAAAGCTATAGAAATAGATTGTAAATTAAATGAAATGTGTAAATTATGTATTTAAAATGCTCAATAATTAATTAAGTTGACACCTGTTTTAAACATAAGCAAAGAGAGAGAGGTTTATCGTGTTCAACGAGATCTACGAATAATAACATAGGTGTGTTTTTAACTATGTACATAGTGGAAAAGTGTGAACAACTAAATATAGCAAAAATTGAGGTTTATGATCAGGTTCATAAATGTGAACCGACCCGTGTTTCTCAAAAGGTAAATGTAAATAAAATACATAAGGTTTACCGTCAAGGAATATGGTTGTGAGCCTGCTTATGTTTCTCAAAATGCAATTATTAAAAAGGATCTACAAGGATCATAGCCAAGAAGCGCGGTCTTAAACTTGACCGTGATCATTGTGACAATAAAATTGAAGAATGTGTTTCTTGAAAGAATTGCGACATTTAATCAAATTTCATAAATCCCAATTATAAGAGTTGTAATGATTCGTTATTAAAGGTTTAGATTAGTATATAACTAATCTAAATCCAATCTAATAAATGGAATTTAACTATTTGATCAATATGATTCTTGACAAAAGGTTGTTACCTTTTAAATTGAGTCTTATAAGAAAGTATAAATCATGGCATAAGGAAATAAATAGAGTATTATCAAATATATGTGTGTTTCATAATATTTCATATTTTAACACATGTTTTGTTTATAAAATATATAGATATAGCTGCACACATTGTTTTCATATGACTATATTTGTTATATCGTACCTTTTTTTTACCACCATTGTTATATCATACTTGAAATAAGATTTATTAGATGTACGTGAGGCTTGAAACCATTAGTACTTGTTAAATCATACAGATCGATGTGCCGATAAAACAAAATACGATAGGAACTTAAGACACGCATAGAGATTGTAAGAATGGAAAAAATTGATTATATTAATTAGATACAATAATAAATGAATCGAAAAAAATTTCTACAAGGAATAGCTTTAATATGAATGCCTACCTTCTATATGCATGTTATCATGGAAATTGTATATAATATTTCTTTACTACATCTACGCAGTTGAATAAATGAATTCTTGATTATGTTATTACATGTTTATCATATTGAAATAAAAATGTGCATGTAATTTGTAATGTTTTTCTTTTGTCGATAAACATATATTATAATTGAAAATATACGAATGTTAATATACATATTGGTTTCTTAATATAACTATATGTGTTATGTTATACGTTAAGCATATATTGCAATTGAAAAAATATGTACGTAGCTATATCTATCATGTTACATATGAGATGAGTTTTTATAATTGTAAGTCAACGAAACTTGTTTTTATGTGGTATATCACTTAATAAGTTTTACTTGAATACAAGTTATTACTAATACGATCGACATCCGATAAAATGTTTTTGTTTTGGGTTGTTAAGAGAACATATGTATTTGTTTACCTTTTTCAATTTGAACCTTGTGAGGAACATGAATAGTGCGTGTATGCTTGTTTCATTGAAGTGAAAGAATATGACACATGTTATATAGATATCTTACATATGATATCTTATATTCTAAACAACAAGACCACTTGAGAAATTTTAATTAAATTGATATATTGTGAAATGACAACATTCTATTTATTTTATTCGAATGTTATGTTTATAAGAAGTCCAACAAATTGAACTTAAAAAGACATGGTTCCTATGTGAGATGTTAAGTTGTAGTGGTTTGGTTAATATGATCAAAGTTTTGGTAGTTGTGTGAACAAGTTTCTAATATATTGTGAATATTGAACAAATTAAAGATGGCTAAAGCTATTTTAGCCTTGTGGTATTACCCTTAGTCTCTTATTAGAAGTCTCTTATTAGAATGAATAAGGGCTTGAATTTTCTTTTTCCTAAGTTATAACATAGCTGGAAAAAAAAAGAAAAACAAGAAAAAAAATTGAATATTAATAGAAACTTGTTAAAAGTGTTCGTAGAATGGAAATAGTAGATGTCTTGGAGGAGGATACTATTGATACAATTTTCAAGAAATTGAAATGCACCTTATTTAGTATGAAAGTATATTGAAAATGTTGTGATATATTTTGTCTATAAAGTTTCATACTTTGAGAAAATTATATCTTTCCTATAAGAGAAAAATGATTGACATGGGTTTTATATTTGAACAAATGTATATATATAAAATCTAACATTCTGTTTTCTTCAAATGTATTGGTCATGCACTTGAAAATTAAATCACTTATGGTTGTAATGCTCCAAAATTGGGCTTAGTAAATTGCCTAAAATCTTCATATTACGTATGTTCCCATAATACAAAGATTACCTTAAAAGTTAGAGATTGCAAGAATCTAGTCAGTAAGTTTCTAATCATACCTAATCTTTTACATATGTCTACTTAATTATATAAGTAGCTATAAGTAATCCAACAATTTATAGTCTACTAAGACTGTAGAGAAATAGAATCACCTATGAAACAATAGGAAAGAGTAATTAAATTTCAATAAACATAAAAATTACTAGATACTATGAATGTTAAGTTTAGTTGATATAGTTTACTATCTTGCTCCTGTCCTTCTATTCCTCAGCTTAGTAGAGCACTTTACACTCAAATTTTAGCCCAATCCCCTAGCTTTCTATGACTTATAAGAGAAACTATTGGGGGTTAAGCTACATCTAGCTCAGTGAGATCTCTCTTATCATACCATTAAGCAAAAGTCAGTAAGCTAACTAGCCAACATACGACTAATCAAGCATATGGAATGCAAAAATGTATACAGTTGGCTGGTAATTGTATACAACACAATTTTCATGCCTATTGTTATGCAGGTTAGAAAGTATTTAGATACATCAAGATCTAGGTTCCAAACACCATATTGAAAATCCAATGTAAATTTCACTTCATGATCCTTGACCTCTCTATTAATTAGGGCGTGGTTGTTAAGAGCGTATACGGCCTCTCTCACCCTTAAGCAGTGATTACAACTTAGCCTTAAACTAAAGCCAACGTTACTTGGAGCTAAGTAGTTCCCAAAAGTCATGGCAGGAACATGTTGTACAAAATTTGTTGCATGATGACAACTATAACTCATTATTAATAATATGGACCCAATATTCATGATCTATTGTCCTATAACATGGTGCTGACATCCTTTTTTTGCTTATGCAATATTATGCAATGCATGTCCAATTCATTAGTGGCCAAATAAGGTTAAGTCCGGTTTAGCAGGTGATGAACCAATGTATATCACGAACACTTAGCAACCTTAGCATGCTTACTAATTTAGCACTTACATTTGCTATTGTATATTAGGATATCTTATCAAGCAAAGTATCCATAATCAAGCACATACATAAATCCTGTATACCCCACATAATACATTTACAAGATTAATAAGATGCAACTAAATTACAGTCACAATCAAGTAAGATTGTCATTATGATACTCACTTGGTCATGATGCCAATGGGTCATAGGAATCTCTAAGTATCCTAAGGTCAATATCCAATCACTGATAATAAAATAAAGATAATGCTATAAGTTTGTAGTAAAGCTATCTAAAAAAACTACTTGAATTCGCTATAATATACAATTCCAACTAGTTTCAAATTTTAGCCATAATATTTTTAGTTTAAGTTTTCTTTTTTCTTTTTCCTTATAATTGATTCCACTCATTTTTGAATGTTCTTTCACATGGTGAGGTCCATTTGGTGGTTTAGGACTAATAAATTAAGGATATGGTCAAATTCAATTCATTGGTCAAAAGGGCTTATTTTGGCTTCGTAGGTTTTAGGCTCTATTATGGATCTAAATTGAAAATTTGACTGTTAGGTCACTTTTATTTGTTATTAGGCCATTATTTAGGAGTCTTAAGGTTATTTTATCAGAGGGACTACTTAAATTTTAGTCCATTCCATTCTCTTTATTCTTATAGGCAAAAATAAGCCTTTTTTGCTAGCTTTGGGCCTAAGCTTAAGTTTGAGCTTATGTTGGCTTATCTTATTCACCTAAAGGACTTTAAAAGCCTTTCATTTGGGTTTTGATTTTGTTGTTACGGTCACTGGTGCTAAGTTTTAAGTATGCTCAAGTATGTTTTCTAATGCCCAATTGTGGCTTCAAGCTTAATTAAGCAGTTAGGCCTCTAGTTTAGTATTTAACCTTAATAACTAAGTGCTGAATTGTCATTATCTCTAATTAGTTATGTCATTAAATAAAAATCTAAAGGTTTCATGTTTGAAGGTCATCTCTAAGTGTCAACTATAGGGACTTTAAAAGGGGGGTCCACCTTGTTTTGTGTAAATTTCATCTTAACTAGTTATAATCACTTCCATAATACTTCCTAAGCTAGATTTAACTAAAAATATCAAAGAAAACTTAAAATAAGTTGAAGTTCTAGAGCTACAAGTTTTGGCCAACATAGAGTTTATAAGCTTGCTAGTGTTTTCTTTACTTTAAAAATTTCCTCATAATATGCCTATATATCTATATGGTATTACTTCTATTTACTTTCAAATCCTTATATAAAAAATTTAAAGCTTAAGGATATAAGCTATCCTACTTGAAAACTTGAAGTAACAAGCATAATGTAAACATATTGTTAACACATTTTAGTTTTTAAAATACCAAGATAAAGCAAGTTGCGAGGTCTTACCTCTTTCCTCTAATGGCTGAAACCTTAGTAATGGATGGGGCCTATCCTTCTTGTTTCCTTAAGTTTCTAACTCTTTGGTTTAGGGAATGGGGCATAGGGCTAGTGGTTGATTGGTGTTGGAAAATGGAAGAGAAAGTAGTGGTTAGCGATGAATAATTGGTACTCAAATGGGTAGGGACGGTAGCAGTTTTGTAAGGGGTTTTGAGAGCTCATTGGTCTTTGTTTTTTTTAAGTGAAATGATATTGAGAGTGAGGGTATTTTGGGGGCATATATGGTTGACACACAAAGGGGACTAAGGGGAATAAAGCTCTTCCATTTTGGATAAAAAAGGACATTGCTTTTTAGTACAAAAGGCTTTTAAGATGTTTACCTTTTAGGAAGGATTTGGTCCCCTAAAGGTAAGACTCTTCACTAATGTAAGAGATTGACATCAACTAATTTTGGCATTATCCCATTAATAACCTTGGCTTCTAGTTAATTAAAATGCATGATTTAATTAATAGATTAAGAGTTGATTAGGGATCTTTAACCCTAATTACATTTAAGGCTAGATTAGGGTTTTCATTTGACAATTAAATTGATTAAGGTTGTTGCTTCATGCTTGTCTAATGAATTGATAATATTTAGTAATTGAAATCAATTATTGTTAATTAATTACATTTAAGAAGGTGAATCAGCATTTAGGTTAAATAATTGAATTGTTTAGAATTAGTAAATAGTTTTGATAATCAATTTAGGTCTTATAAGTAATTTAGGGTTTCAATTAAGGTTTTAGAAGCCAAATTAAGGTTTTTGGGTCAATTTTGGGTTTCATGTTTTAGGGTTCGCACTTAGGGTTTTCGAAGATTCAATTAGGGTTTTAGCATTTGAGTCAAGGCTTCCTTTTATGGTTTAGGGTTGGTTTCATTAAATTATATTACACTTGACATTTAACATTAGTTATTGGTATTCGTTTATAGGATTTAGGGTTTTAGGGTTTTAGGTGTGAGTGTTGAATTAGGGTTAAGATTGTCATTTAGGGTTTTAGGAGTTTGAATTAGGGTTTTGAGTGTAGCTAGTTATTTCATCGATACTTAAGATATCTTTTAGGCAACCTTATCAACTTCTAGCCCCTTATTTAGAAAATTAATGGAGTTTACAATGGTTGTATTGTATAAGGTGCAAAAGATCAAGTTATTGTTAAGTTGGTGCAATAAAACCTAAGTAATGATTTCTTATAGTATTGTCTATGTTACTGATTAATGGCTACTATGAAAATTAAAATAAATATTATTTATTTTAGTTACAAACATGAGATTTATTGCTATATTTCTTGTGACTATTTATTTATTAAGTCTAGGTGACGTGTTTTTATTGTGTTATTATTTATGACTTCTATGATAATAAAAAAGTATTTCTCTGATAACATTAATGGATACAATTTGCAAGCAGTGTCCTATGGGTATACAAGTTAAGAATATTTGAAATAATGATTAGAGTAAAATAAGAGAACAAAATGTTTGTGATAAACCAATGCTTTGGGATCTTAATTGATTGACTCTTTATTAATTTGTTTGAAAATACTAATTTGTGGCCATTGTGAAATAAAAAAAGGTTTAAATTTGTAACATTATAATTTCTTGTAGCATGTGTTTAAGAAACTCAAAGGGACATATTTTCAACCATGAATACGTCTTATTGAGTTTCTACTGTATAATATATTGGATCCGAGAATAAGGTTTTGTGTTTAACCTATTTGAAAGAAGTGATAATGTCTCAATATGAAAAATTTAATGATCATTGTGACAAACTTAGTATATGTTCGGTAAACTAAAGTGTATATGATTTTTCCAGTTGAAGATGATGACTCAAATATAGTAGATACTAATTTAGTGATTAAAGTGTAAAGTTATAGTAAGGGAATGATGATTAATCAATGAGTTTGATTTGCATCTCAAACTATTCTTAAATGGATGTCATAATTGCTATGTAAAACATGGTAGTAACAATAAGAAAGGCAAAGGAATAAATCTAAGTGATGTCGATCAATTTGTAATGCCTTACATTCTAGGTCTCTACTTAAAACTTTTTCTCAAACTCTTGATACCTAAAGACGATTTATTATTGCTATCCTTGAGTTAAGGATAAGGTAGAACCCGTATTTAGCCTACTTTTTTGTTCCATAATCAACTACTTTTAAATAATTTCTCATTTAGTATGACCAACAATAGCGAAAGCTTCTACATTAGTGAGCCATACTTAAAGTAGCACAGTTATATACTTCTATACAACATAGTATCTCTTTTACAAATACATGTTTTTAGATTACCACGACTATACTAAACCTTTGGTGAAGTAAAACCTACTACTTTCTTAAAAAGCTATTTTTGTGTACTTAAGCTATATTGTGTAGTTAATGACTTCTCAAGATCCCATCTTTAGCTAGAGTTTTGTAGTCTCCTTATCACTTTGGTATCTTCTTCTATCTATTTATCTGTAACCTAAGGATAAGAGAAACTTATCCCTTCAGCTATAATGAGTTGCATAAAAGTGCATAGACACAAAACAATGATCTCATTTAAGTAGTTAGTCCAATTACATTACCTTAAAGTTGTCCAGCCAAGCAATGCAAATGCGACAAGCGTATACCATGCTCATGCACGTATCATGCATTGGTATCGATATCCTAAGCTAGCTTAGTAATTCATCTGGTTCAGTTAACTCAAACTGAGCATCTAGATAATATTTCCAAAAACTTGGCAAACATTTCAACCTAGTAATAACCATATAGAGTGATTGGAAAATTGAGCACGTAGCTAGCCTAGTAGATATAATGTAGTCTTTATATGCTCAAAACCCAGCTTTTACAAATCAAGTATTTCACTTGATAAACCTAACTTTTTATATGGAAACTGACCTAGCAATATCTCAGTTTTTAGAAAACTTAACTCATAAGTCTTTTTCATACCATGCCATGAATGCATTAGATCGTACACCTAGCAAAACCCAGCTAATCCAAGCAAACTTATTCATCATTTGTTACTTAGCCTTTACTTTGTAGTTTTGTCAACTCTAGGATCTCGGTATCGAGTTCGCTTAGGTGAACACCTTAGGAGATAGATTTAATCTCTAGATTCTTTTTTAAGATAACACAAATCCTAGCAAATGTTACATATGCACTCATTAACGTCAACATATCAATCAAGTTTAATGTCATGTCACTGTTTAATCAGTAACAATTATAACAGGTAACTCCATATGGTACGTTGAACAGTACATCAACTTGAAATCAATGTTCAGCTAGGCTAAAACATCATAGAGCACACAAAGTTTAGGAGTAAAAATAAGTCTACTCAAGCATACATAGATATCCATCTAACTCTATTATTCTTGGAGTTTTTAAGAGAAAACAACCTCGAGCAAAGCTTCTAAATCCCCTATTTTTACATTTAACTCATAAATTACCTTTGACCTACTCTATGAGTATCATTATTGTGCAAAAATTCATTCACAAAACCTTTGAGCTATCCTCAACCTACAACCAATGTCCTAAACTTTAGTTAATTCACTCACTTTTCTTTTAATTTGCAATTATAGGATCAATTTAAAATAGTAAGCAACACTCTAAACAACTTTCCTCAACTTCATTGCTTCTCAAACCCTTATACATTACATTGCCAATTTACCAATTTTACCCTTATTCAACATATGGAGCAAAATATGTACAAATAATAAGAAAAAAAATATATTACTTAGTATTTGTACCTCATGAAATCCATGAAATACACATTATATTTAGACAATTATAGTGATCATTTTCTAGTCTAGAAAAATACCAAAATCACATATTATATTATATATTCCATAATACGTGTTTAAGCTCTAATTCTTCAATAAATGACTAAAAATAACGAACTAATCATGCTTAACTGTGCATTTAGAATATTGTACATATCACAATATTACTAATCACCAAAAATTAAGCTAAATTGATTTTACATGCAAAATACATTAAAATCGCCTTATTCCCATTAATTAGCAAAATTGCTAATAAGTACCAAATAAATTACTATAAATAGTAAACATGATATTTTTTGAAAATTATTTTGATCAAAATTTAGCATATATTATAGTAGTGTTACATAAAAATTTTCAACTTGAAACAACATCATTTGATATTTTTGAAAATTTAATCAATATTTGTAATAACAAGGCACATTCTTAAGGAAGTACTCTAAATTGATATGATTTCAAGAAAATAAAATTACCACATGAAATGAAGTAAAATAACCAAAGGAAATGAAATTTCATAAATTTTTGAGGTGATTTGGTATTTTTAGAAAATACATCAAAATCAGATGGGAAATTAGACACTCATTGCCGGACGGTGCTTTGACCACCCTCCAGCCACCACGGTGTATCTGCCCAACTCCCCTTACCACCACTTGTTTAAGTTCCAAGCCTTCCCATGTCAGGTTATGCATAGCTATGAAAAGCCTTAAACCCTTATTTTTACTCCAAATTTTCCTTATTTTTTGTAAAATTTGTGTGTTTACCTTCTAGAGAAAATTCCTAATGTTTAAGTGACCAAATTGAGCAAGAATCAAGTTTGAATCCTTTTGTACAATGCTTAGGTCGGTAGTGTGGGGAAAATGAATTATGAGTGTCAATTTATGGATTATTTGGTGCCATTCTACTTGATTTGTGTCATTTGCCTTTTATTAATTCATGATTCTAGCTGTCCTTACTACATATGAGATATGCCATGCCCTTTCCTAGGAATTCTAGGCGTGATTGACATTTTTTTATAATTTTTCCTTAATAAATTACTATTTTCTGTAATTATTTGGTATATTTAATAATATATTTACGTATTGTGTATATAATGTATATACTATATGACTATATATTCACATTATATATCATTTGACCCCTAAATATTATTTTTATAATTTAAATAATTTATCTCTAACGGCTCGTTACGTTTCGGGACTCAAACATCAAGCTTTTGGTAATTAACAAACATACCTAGTAAAAATACGCTTTATTGAAATTAAATATTGTATATATTATTTTGAGAAATTGAAATTACCAAGGCTATTTTTCTAATTTTTATGAACTTATATTAAAATTTGGCTCAATTAGGATAAAATGATCTAAAGGGCAAAAATTATTTTGAATGTCATAAATTGTATCGATATTAAATAGTTCGTGTAAACCCTACGAATTTAGTTATTTGAGAATAAAACTAAACTTTAGTACGATAAGTAACTTTAGGAGTCGATAAAGTCGAGTAAGATAAAAATTTTATTAAATTATGAAATCAAATATAGTATTTGTAATAAAAACCCTAAAAATTTGATCGAAACTTAAATCTCATACAAAAAACCTAAATCTGATGTACATATAAATACTTGAACTTGATGAAAATCTTAAAACTATAATTTAAACTTATAAAATGGATAAATATTACTTTATAGTAACAAAATCTTAGTTGATTGTAATTATTGACTAATATAAGTAATTGCATATAGATTTTAGCAAATGTATTAAAATAACTTATAAATATTACAAATATAACGGGTAACAATTAAATTAATAAATTTTTATAAAATCTCAAAATTATTTTATAAATACAAATCATATAATTTGTGTGTTTGGAAAAAATTACATATTTTTATTTTTATTTTCTTTTTCCACCTTTATTTCTTTCTTTTTCTTTTCCTTTTTCTTTCTCAAATTTTTTTTCCTACTCTTCACGTTGGCTTCCAAAAATAAATAGCAGCCTATGTGCTCTTTTATCCAATTCCAAGTGTCTAATCATGAGAAGAAAAATAAAAAGGAATGATTGATTTTGTCTTATCACCATTGATGATCCATATTTGCTTTAGATCTTCTTTTCATTTTGTGTCTTTAATATCAAATTGCTGAACTCTTGTAGCTATTCACGTCTGGAGACTTCACAAATTGTAACACACAAAATTTACACACACAAAGTTCACTTACCTTTTTCTTTTTGCAAACTGTGAACATCTTAACCCAATTTTTTTTTTTTAATTTTTTGGAAAAACTTATGAAGACAAACTAGGAAGAAGGAAAAGAAGCTTCACTCTATTCAAAGCATTAAGGAATAATAGTATGTATTTTATATATTTATTTGTACTAATTATCTTGTGTATTTTTGTTGACACATGTATTTTAGAAATTATATGTAACCTTGGTATTTCCTTGTACATGTATGTTCATATATGTGTATAATTATTAAAGTATGTTTATATCTATAGTGTACATGTTATAGTAATTTTTATAAGTAATTTGTATAAAAACTTAGGTATATGTAAATGTACATATACGTATATAACATATATATATGTACTATGTGTTTTCTTTACTTATATACATATGTATGTATATGCAAATAGTATTTTTATTATATGATATAGGTATGTATGCGTGTATAGTAGATATGTATATATACTTGGTATTTTATTATATAGTATACTATATGTATATTTCGGTTTACATAAATTTTGTTCCATGTGTATAATATACTATGTAATTGAAAAATATATACATATATAACTACAAATTATAAATACTAGTATAATATAGTATAACTATATTAAAGGATATATATATATATATATATATATATATGGTATGCATAAGAACATACCATTGTGAAATTAAAAAAAAAATTTATTTTATAAATTTTGTATATATATATATATATATATATAAGTACTAGATGTGATGATTAAGTATATGTATTTGTGTGTAATATTAATTATATTAAATATTTTAGTATATGTATATATGTATGTAGCATAACCGTATATGTATGTAAGTGTATAAAGTGCAATTATTTATATATATATACTCATATGTATAGTGCCTAATATATTTAAGGTTAGGATAATATAATACATAGGTATATTATACGTATAAAATATGTATATGAATAGTATCGTATATGTAGAAATACAAGTATATTTAAATAGTACATACATAATATACTATAATATTAATTTAATAAATAAAGTGGTTTGATAAATATGAATCTATATATATATATATGTACCATAACTTTGAAGAAGTTATAATAAATAATTAATTTAGAAAATTTAACAAAATATAGTAATGAATACTAATATATATATGACATAAAATACAAAAATAAGAAAATGTAGAAAAAGTACAAAAGTGACACATGGCATTCCCTTATGCTGCCATGTCATCAATTAGCTTAATTAATTAATTTTGTAATTAGAAAAGATAATAAATAAATTAATTAATTAGAAAATTGATAAAGTAGAAAAATTTGAATTAATAAGTCTTAAACCTCAAAATTAGCAAAATAAGTAATTATGGTAAAATAGACTTAAAAATAAGAAAGTTACAAAACATAAGATTTAAATATTTATTAAATTGTAATTATATAAAGAAAAGTTTAAAATAATATTTTATAATTATTTAAATCAAAATAATGAATTTCGTATATTTTTACATCATAGTCAAAACTGCGTATTATAATATTCAAAACGGACCTTACTATGAGAAAGTACATTCGAAAATAATCAAAATGGACTATAATTTTATGAAAATCAAAGTTATATTAAAAAAGTTATATGTGATTAACAAAAGAGCTTGATTGGAAATTTTTATGTTTAGGTGATTGATTTAGGTAGTTATTACTAAATATATGAATAACTTAGCTATTTGACCCAAATATTTATTATTCCTTTCCTTTCTTAAATGTTAGGTTATCCTAAGATTGAGATCAACTTATCTTTGAACTACTGCAATCCTTGACATTATTCATGGTTGTAGACACCTCATTTTTGGCTCTCTTTTATTTTTCAAAATAGGTTATAAGGTCCTAGATTAAACAAAATATAAAAAAATTAAAGAAAACCCAAAAAAAAAAAAATAGAAAAATAAGAAAACCCAAAAATATGAAGTTTAGGAAAATACAAAAAAAAAAGGAAAAAGCATAAAAAAATAAGAAATTTAGAAAAAATACAAAAAAATGGAAAAATTTAGAAATATATGTAAGTGACGAAAAATTGAAAAAATAGGGAATTTAGAAAATAATAAAATTCTTTAGGTAGTTTAAACAAAATAGATTTTTTAATTTAAATTTAAATAAACTTTAATAAATGACTATTGGATCTAAGCTTAGATTTGGATCTAGCCCAAGCAAACTTAGCTCATATGTGCAAATTGTACATATGAATAAGGTATAAGTGAATGACCTAATGGTAAAATACTTGGACTAAGCGTATGAACTTAGTTAGAGATCATGAGTTCAAGACTTATTGGAGGCATAGGGATGTTTTTTATCCTTTTATTTTTCATTCAAACTTCATATGTGGCCACATGTCAAGCCATCACTGGGCTATGTGTTTGAAATTGACACATGGCGTTTTGTGATTGGACTAAACAACAAATTTTCTTTCTCTTTTTTCCTTCTTTTCTTTCCTTTTTCTTTTTCCTTCACTTTCTTGTTTAAAGAAATAAAAAGAGAGAGAGAGAAAATAGATACATGGGGCTCAATTCTCATTTGGCACAAGGGGAGAGGGGAATTTTAAAAACATATACACATACACAGAATAAGGGGGGATCTGTGAAAAAAAAAAACAAGGAGATCTCTCTCTCTTGGCCTAAGTCACTCTCTTTCCCACTGACTCTCTCTCCCCCTACTGACTCTCTCATTCTCAAACTTGCTCTCTCTTAACTCTCTTTCACCCTCAATCGAAAAAACGTACATAGTACATATGGGAGGAAGGGAAGGGGGCTGGGGTTGGTGGAGGGGGACTTACTAAGCCGAACATGACTCTTTCTCTCTCCACTATCGAACTCTATTGGTCCTCTTTCTCTCCACCCTCTCTCCATAGAATAAAATTAAACTTGATACCCTCTCTCTATCCATCTCCGACCGTGTACCTACATACCGCTAAAACACAAACACACACACTTACTTTAAACCCCGAACCATCCATACTTGGCCACCCTTTTAGCTCTCTCTCTTCGTATGATCTCACCTCACACGACCCATTATTGCACGACACTACATGTACAGTACCAACACCTGATAGAGCCCATGCTCACAATCGCATGAAGCACTTCCACACACGAACAATTGAACTACGCAAGATATACACATACGCTATAATCTCTTAGCCACTACTATCCATAGACATAGCTATCCATCGCCATTGTGTTCTAGATCCAACCTAACACTGCATCCCTAGTTACTCAATCTATATTGTCTCTCTCATTTGAGCGACACCTTCTCCTTGATCCTCTCCTATACTCTACCACATGACCTACCATCGTGATCGCCACCAACAACCACCAAATGCGGTAGCATCGAAAATACCCTCCATTCTCCAATAGAATATTCATGAAAATCACCTTTCCCACTTGTTTTGGTGGCCAAATTAAACTGAAACACCCCCTTCAAACTACTATGTGCGACCCAACGACATAACCTGTAGAGCTTTGACTCAACTAGCGACTGGCGACTTACATGCCCCAGTTCGACCCATGCCCTTTCTCAATTTGGTCTAGCCTTGTGCTTTAGTTTAGGACCATATATTTTTTTATTTTATCTATTTATTTTATTTATTTCATTTTGATTATTTGTTGTAATTTGTAAATGTACTTGTAAATAAAAAAAATAAAAAAAAAAAACGAAAAAGAAAAAAGAGAAAAGGAGGAGAAAAAGAGAAAAGAAAAAAAAGAGAAAAAAGTAGTTTATTTATTTGTTATTTTATTTAGCGTAATAGATAAAATAAAATAATAAATAATAAATAAATAAAAAAATAAAGAAGTAAAGAGTAAATAATAAATAAAATAAAATAATTGAGCAAAATGAAATTCATTTTATCACTTAGGAAAAATAACTTTACAAAAATAAAAATAAATGGATTATTTTTTCTAAAATTAGGATGCCTTAGAATTTCCAAAAATCAAATCAATTTAGGACCCTTAGAAAATTTTCTTCAAATAAATCAAAATAGGTAAAAATGTAAATTCGGTCGTTTTTCAAAAGTTAAAATCAATCAACTTGTTATGTTTTTGGTGAATGGACTACTGAAGTCTGATCCTAAATAGGGGGTACGTACATAAGTACGGAGGCATTTGTACATAAGTACGAGGCAACTTAAAATATGAAAATTTTTATTTTTTCCATTTTCATAGATATTCATGTAAATTAATTAATTTAAGTCGCATGTGATATGATTAGTTATTTAGAAATAGAAAAAGGGTATTATTGAAAAGCGAATTTAAAATTAGAAAGTTAAAAAGTGGTATCTATTTAGAGTTTAATAAATTAGCTCCTAGATCTAGACCTTTAATTTTCAAAAGACCGTTTTATAAAATGGTATAATCAATAGACCGGTAGCTAAGTTATAACCAATCCACCCAATTAATTATAACTAAACTCTTTTTCCTAACTTCGGTTGGTGGCAACTCTAAAGTACTTTCAAAATGTAAAAAGAGTCAATTTTCTTCAAATCCTAGTTAAGGGTAGGTATTAAATGGGTAGGGTTTAATACTGGTTAATTTGAAGGAAACCTAATTTAAAAAGAAAAGAACCGGGAAAGTGAAAAACCAAGCTTGATAGCTTGGTGACTCCAATGGGGAACGTCAAGAGGGCTAACCACTTACAAACATTCCGAAATTAGAATCACTTTTTTGATTACCGATGTCATTTAGTTGTTTGTTTATTTATTTATTTATTTATTGTGTTTGTTATTGACTTTATGCACAGATTTGTTTTAACTAGCATATTTATTTTGCAAATAGCATACATTGAGACATGAGGGGGTTCATTTGTTGCATCCAAGATGCAGGGTAGATGTGGTCAAACCTAAGCCGTTGTACGACGTTAGAAGGGAGGCCATTGTGTAAGTTTTGAGTGTAGTGGGGTAACTACTATTTGAGACTGATTAGGTTACCCCATTTATGCTCATCGTGACCAATGAAAGTGTTTTCTCAAAAAACAAGTGAGGTTATAGAGCTTAAGGACCTTTTAAAACCTACCCTAATTGTATATGCTCCCTTTTGAGTTAATATATTACCCTTAAGAAATTGCAACCCTACTAATCGTTCGAGAGTTTTAATACAATCAAGTTTTTTTAAAATTACAATAAGGTTGTAACTTAACGAGTAATGTATTAACCCAAACGACCCTAACATCTGTATATTTCCTTTTTTTTTTCTTCTTTTGTTGCATTGAAGACTAATTCTTGTCCATAAAATGTGTAGACTTAAGATAGCAGATAACCAAGCAAATGATTAGGCGAATAATAGGCCACTAGACATCTTTAGGATCTGTGAATAGATGCTAAGAGATGAAATTGCCTATTTGAAGGAAAAACTTAAGTGTTTTGAGGCTTACAACTAGGCCTTAAGGTCCCTTCTAGGTTATTAGGGATACTTATGAGATAATAGAGGATATTAAGACTCGTATATGAGACTTAATGTAAGGTTTTTTCCAATTCAAAGCCTAGAATAAGCATCAAATTCCTAAATAAATGTTAGGTTCTCTGCCTTTATTTTTGTCTTTTGATCTTTTTTCAAAATAATAAAGCTCTCTTTAGTTCATTGTTTTTCATCCTTTAACATTCTTGTCTTTGTAAATAGTCTTTCAGTAAACATTTATCTAACCACTATTTGTTCTCATTTAGGGAAATGTAAATAAAATCCATAGACTTGTAAATAAAAACCTAAAAATCACAATCTATATTTGTAAATTATTTTCTGAAAATAAAACTTTACCTTTCTTTCTCTTAAAAAAAAGGAAAAATAAAAAATATATAAAAATGAAAAGAAAAGTTGCTAACAGTTATAAATCCTTATGGGCTTAAGGAACTAACACAAGCTCATGCCTTTGGCCTACTTAAGTAACCAACCCAAATACTTAGTTTCTAAACCACATGGGGTCCCTCAACTTATTAAGGAAGCCAAATATGAGCCCCTTGGCCCATTCAACCCCAACAAGAGGCCTTAGCCCATTTAATAAACACAAGCCCTTTAGCCCACTCAAGCAGCTAGCCCAAACACTTAGCTTTCAACTTACACCGAATCTTTCAATCTATTAAAGAAGCCAACATGAGCCCTTTGACACCATCTAATCCAAACATAAGTCACTTGGTCAACACCAACCTTAGGCCCATTCAGGTTACCTACCCAAATACAGATCGCTTGGCTAAGCATTCAACTTAAACACCAACCTTAGGGTCATTCAAGTGACTTACCTAAACAACAAGCTACTAGGCCAGGCAGCCAATCGAAAACATGAACCATGGTCTATTGAGGCAGCCAACCTGAGCACAATCCTCAACCCTTAAAAGTAACCAAGCCAAGCCAAGCCACAATCCCTAATTTGTTTAGAAAGCTAAGCTCAATCATGAATCAAACCAAAACACAAAGTCAAATACTGGGGCATGATTTGAGAAACTGGGGGGCAAAACCAATTCTCATCCTAGGCAAAGAAAAAAATAGACTCCTCCTTAAGAAACCGGTAACTCACTTTTTGAAAAGTTTAGGACGAGAAGAGGCAAACTATATTTTATATACTAACCCTCGAAACACTTTGAGAGTTGAGTAATATAATGGTGAGAATACTTTAGACTCATTCCTTAAAGGAGGTTCACTTTGAATGTGATACGTAGATTAAAGTAAGGTTAGGCATTCATTTCTAAATCTTAAACACAATCCTCTATTGTTCACCTCATTGGACCTATTTGAAGAATTTTCAAATTCAAACCCTATCAAGAACCACCCCACAATGGGTTAATTCGGAGGTTAGGGTCATTGATTAGAAGATAGGGATAAAGTTGATTTATGCTTATTTAAGTAAATTTAACTCAAAAAGGACTTTTATTTTTGATAAATTATTTTTTCTTTAAAATGAAGAAGAGCCAATTTCCTTTTCAAATACCTCAATCCCATACATTAGAAATCCATGGATTTAGGGCCTTGAATCACTTAAAAAGCAAAAACTCGGCAATAATCACTCTTGGAGTCAAAAGGAAAGAAAAGAATAGCAAGAGATAGTGGGGAAAAGTAAAGAGAAGATGAAAAAAAAAAGGCCAAAGAATTGGGCCTAGGCATAAGACAAAAGCCCCAAGAGATATGTCATATCCTAATAGGGGGAGCAAACTAAATCAAAAGGTAAGGAACTTGAGCCCAAAAATCCTTAAGTAACATAAGGCCTCAATTCATGCTCCAAACCTCGGAAACCCAAATCTCCATATCCACTCTAACACTCTAAAGCCTCTTTTACCTATACTGAATCACATAAGGCCTCCCCACCTACAATACCACCCTTACATAAGTAAAAGCTCTTCTAATCTTAAAAGTAATTTATCTTTAATAAAAATTATTTTTGAAACTGGGGTAAGCATACTCTTAATTTTTTCCTAAAGTTCTTGACTTATACACTTGGATAAACAAAATATTTCTTTCAAAATAGGACTCCTGATTAATCTTTTTTGAAATCCTTGGACCAAAAGCCTAAATTCATAATGTTGAACATAAAAGACCTAACGGATTGATCAAGATGTGTTACTTACAAACTAGACTACAATTTTTGGAATTGAATTTAAAAATGAAATCTAGACTAGGAGTTAGTGAGGAAGACCTCTTTGATTAAACTAATCATGAATTACCTTTTCCTTAAGAAAGTAATGTCTTGAAATTATAAAGCCCTATGAGAAGCCCTAAGGTTAAGTGCATTAAGAAACTCTACATGATTACCAAAGATAGGGGTGGCTATAAGATTATTCCTTAATAAGAATTTATACTCGTTAGCAAAACTCTAAAAAAAAAAGAAAAAAAGAAAAATAAAGGAAAAAAAAAGACGAATGATGAAAAATGAAGAAGAAAAAGAAGAGAGAGAAAGTAAAGGCTTGTCACTAAATTCTTGCCTAATCCATGTTAGCTCGTGTAGCCAAGTTTTCAATCCATGTCATTCATTTCCTTTTCAAGGTGTTCTTTTTTGTTTTTTGTTTTTAAAATTAACCTTAATAGTTTAAGTCATTCCTCCTTAATTGCAGTTTTTAATATCTTTAAACTCTTTTTCAAATCAAGGGGCTTATCCCTAATGCATTTTTTTTTCATAAATGGTTTTTCAACAATATCTTTGTAAATACTTTTCCAAGTCAAGAAGTCTTTTAAAACCGGTTGCTTTCCCTATTTTACTTTTTCAATCCTTCATTAAAATTCTTTTTAAGGATCCTGCTAGCCTTTAGGTTGCCATCTCATCTTTCTGAGCTACTAGCTAGCTTTTAACCTCTCTTTCGTCATCTTCCTTTAAGGTCTTTAGCGAGCCCATAGGGCGCTTTCCTTACTAACTTTCTCTTAGAGAGCCTATAGGGCATGTTTCCTCATCAACTTTCTCTTAGTGAGCTCGTTAAGCGCTTTCTATCATCAAATCCACTCAAGTGAGCCCATAAGGCACGTCTCCTCATCAACTTTCTCTTGGTGAGCCCATTGGGCACTTTCTTTCAACTTTCTCTTAGTAAGCCCATAGGGGGCTTCTGTTCTTTTAGCTAGCCTTTAGGGCCCTTTTGTTCCTTTAGCGAGCCCATAGGGTGCTTCCTTTTGTAAATTTCTCTCAAATGAGCCCATAGGGTGCTTCTCCTTCTCGGCTCCCTTTTAGTGAGCCCATAGAGCACTTTCTTTTACTAATCTTCCCAGACAAGCCTAAAGGGTGCTTCCTCTCATCATTAATTCCAAAAGATAGGTTTGCTAGTCCTTGAGAGATACTCCCGCCTAGGTTAGTCAATTCAAAGGAGCATTACTAGATTTTTTAGATCGATCCAATTTTAAGGTTGCTAATCCTTGAGAGATGCTCTTGTTTAAGTTGGTTAGCTCAAAGGAGCATTACTAGTCTTCTAGATCAATCCAATTTTAATGTTGTCAGTTCCTGAGAGATGCTCTCGCTTAGGTTGGTTAGCTCAAAGAAGTATTACTAAGTCTTCCAAATCAGTTGTTAGTCCCCGAGAGACATTCTCGCCTAGGTTGGTTAGCTTAAAGGAGTACTACTAGGTCTTCCAGATCAATCCAATTTTAAGGTTGCTAGTCCTCGAGAGACGCTCTCACCTATGTTAGTTATCTCAAAGGAGCAATACCAAGTCTTCTAGATCGATCAATTTCTAGGGTTGCTGGTCTCCGAGAGATGCTCCCGCTTATGTTAGTGAGCCTATTGAGACACTACCAGGTTTTCTAGATTAATTAAATTCTAGGGTTGCTAGTCCTTGGGAGACGCTTACGCCTAGGTTAGTGAGCTTAGTGAGGTACTACTAAGTTTTCTAGATTGATCAAATTCTAAGGTTACTAATCCCCAAGAGACGCTCCCTCCTAAGTTAGTGAGCTTAGTGAGGCACTACTAAGACTTCCAGATTGATCAAATTCTAGGGTTGCTAATCCCTAGGAGATGTTCTCGCTTAGGTTAGTGAGCCTAGTGAGGTACTACCAGGTTTTCCAAATCGATCCAATTTTAAGGTTGCTAGTACTCGAGAGACACTCATACCTAGGTTAGTGAGCCCAGTAAAGCACTGCTAAGTCTTCCAAATTGATCTAATTTTAAGGTTACTAGTTCTCGAGAGATACTCCAGCCTAGGTTAGTTAGCTCAAAGGAGTATTACCAAGTTCTTCAAATTGATCAAAATTTAGGGTTGCTAGTTTACCAAAGATGCTCTCACCTTGGTTGGTCAGCTCATTAGGACACGGCTAAGTTTTATCATTCAATTTAGGGTTTTAGTCAACTCTAGGAGCGCTTCACTTACTTTGGTTAGTTAGCTTATTAAGGTATGACTAAGTTTCTTCATTCAATTTAGGGTTTTAGCCAACTCTAGGTGCGTTTTGCTTACCTTGGTTAATCAGCTCATTGGGGCATGACCAAGTTTTCTCATCTTTTTTAAGGTCTTAGCTAACTTTAGGAGTTCTTCGCTTGTTTCACCGCAGTTTGTCAGCTCATAAGAGCATGACTGGACTTCATTTCTTCTTTCAGCTTTTCGACTAGCTCGTAGAGTGCCACCCCTCTCTTCACTAAATCCCTAGTGAATCGAGCCTAAGATAGCTAGCTAGATGTAGTACTTATTAGGATAACATCTATCTTTAAGGCAAAAATAGTGTCTCTTTTATTTTTATAGCGAAGTTTTGCTCAAACTTTACTATAAAGAGGGGCAGCTATAGATACCTTATTTTTGCCTTCCTTTTATTTTTCAAAATAAGTTATAGGGTCTTAAATTAAGGAAAATACCAAAAAAATAAAAAATTAAAGAAAACCTAAAAAATAGAAAAATAAGAAAAACTAAAATTATGAAGTTAAAAAAAATACAAAAAATAGGAAAATAGGAAAAAACACAAAAAATAAGAAATTTAGAAAAAATACAAACGAAATGGAAAAATTTAGAAAAATATGTAAGTCACAAAAATAGAAAAAATATGGAATTTAGAAAATAATAAAATTCTTTAGGTAGTTTAAACAAAATAGATTTTTTAATTTAAATTTAAATAAACTTTAATAAAGGACTGTTGAAACTAGGCTTAGATTTAACCTAGTCCAGGTTGACCTAGCCCACTGCACATATGGATAAGGCATAAGCCAATGGCTTAATGGTAAAACACTTGGACTTAGTTGGAGATTACGGGTTTGAGACTTATTGGAGGCATGGGGATGTTTTTTATCTTTTTGTTTTTCAAACTCCACATGTGTCCACATGTCAAGCCATCACTGGGCTACACGTTTGAAATTGACATATGGCGTTTTGTGATTGGATTAGTAAAAAGAATCGGTTTTCTTTAAATCCTAGTTGAGAGTCGGTATTAAACAGGTAGGGTTTAATGCTGATTGGTTTAAAGGAAACCTAATTTAAAAAGAAAAGAAACGGGAGGGTGAAAAACCAGGCTTGACAATGGTCGAGTAAGTACTTTTGATGACTCTATACTTCTTTTGTTCTTGTAGTTAGTGTACATAAATTAAATATTAATAACTCGATACATGGAGGTTCGGGTTACGCATATGTTTGATATTGATTTATTACTGTGCAAAATACTATTAAATATGATAATTGAAGATTTGGTTATATAATTGATTTTTGCATAATTTGAATGGTTTGTTGATAATGATTGATCACTTGATAAGTTGACTTAATCATACCCGACTTAATTTAAAATAAAATGGATCATGTATAAGTACAAACATTGCATATAATTTTTCGGTCATCACCTCACTTGGTTGGTAATGAAGGGCCTTGGAGAGATGAATTCCTATATGATTTGATTAATATAGTATAGGAGCATTGGTACAACAAGATCCTACCTTTGGCTCGTGGGTTTTACTGGTGCTGGAGATGTTAGCCGTAAGTCACGTCTAGAGACTACCACTATAGGGTATAAGTGTGGACTGCGGGAACCACCTCACCGCTAGACCTGAGAAAATGTATACTAATGACTGTTGGAAATAGAAACTTGTTTCATGAAATAGGGAATTTCTATATATATTTATATATGGTTAAAAATCCAGGTAATAGAGCTAGATTGTGATTGGTGCTGAGGTATCTCCAACCTTTACTTTACAGGGCATTAAATTTGATGTTGTATACAGCACCGATTGTCTCCATATATATTGTTTGGCATACTGCTTGTTCATGCATTCATATGTTTATTAATGAATTGTTTGATAACCTGCTTACTAGTATAGTATGAGAGATAACTCACTAAACTTTTGTAGCTTACTCCCCAATAGTTTTCTTTTGCAGGTTGATAGATAATTGAGCGTGAGTTAAGAGCTGAGTGTCGAGTACAAGCGTTGAGATACATAGAAGTTAATATCTAAGGACAGACTGTATATTTTGTTTGAAGTATATGTTATAACTTTCGTAAGTTTAAGTTTTAGAGCTTCATTACCTTATCTTATCGTTTGGTAGGGAATATTGATTTTCTGCGGTTCTGATGTATTATGGCTTATTGAATATACATAGTCACTTATATGTTATAGTAAGTTAATTAAATAAAGAATCGAAAATTTAGTAACTAATTGTTTAAAGTCTTATAATCTTTGGCTTGTAAGATGGTTTTTGTATTACGGGTGTACATATAATATGAAAATTTTAGACAATCCTACTAGGCTTTTCTTAGGGTCATGACGGTTCGTATATGGTCATTTAACTTAACCTACTTCTTAAGCCTCTCTTAATGACTTTACTTTATTATTTCCATCAGCTTTTAGGGGTAAGTACGATTTGATTCGGTATGTTTTGCTCATCCTTACTAAATTGAGCCTAATATAATGGTTCATTTTTTTTTTTTTGAAATCGAATCTATTCATATGACTCGGTTCTTAAATTTTTCAAACTTAATTGAAAAAATTGCCCGGCATCTTTTGCCTCTCCTTACTGAATTGAACCTAATATAATAGTTCATTTTTTTTTTTGAAATTGAATCTATCCATATGACTCGATTTTTAAATTTTTCAAACTTAATTGAAATCTATTCAGTTCGGTTTAAATCGTTTATGTCAAATTTTCGTTAAACATTTTTATTTCCAATAACATATTTTTCTTTCTATTGAACTTTCATATGTTTCTAATTAGTTTCTCATATATTTATCATGCTTAATAATACTTAGTAAAAAGTTGTATAGGATCCTAATGAACTTAATTTGATTGAATGAGGATAAGAGGTTTATTCTAGTGAATAAACAATGAGGAGGGAGAAGTAAAGCTACCCATCAAAAAGCAATATGAAGAAAACAAAAGAGATACACTAAAGACAGAAAAAGAAATGATAGATACATAGAAAGCACCATGGTGAGATGCTTGATTTAAAAACATATAAAAAATGACAATTTAAAAAAAGAAAATTTCTAAATGTGAAAATTTATATGGAACTCATTCAACTTAATCTTAATAGTTTGCCCAAAAATAAGATAAAGAAGAAGAAGATTTGAAAAATTTGATGAAATCTATAAAGGTTGATGAAAAAAAAAAATAACAAAACAATTGCATGAAATTATTTTTGTTTAACTAAACGGTTTGGTTTGAAATATTTTGGTTTGAATTGCACTCTCGAACCTCATCACGAATTGTTTATACATAATTGAACCAAACTATAACCAAATGGTTTATTGAAAAAACCGTTTTTTTTTTTTTTTTTTTTGGTTCAATTTGATTTGGTTTATGGTTTGATCTGTAGTTCGCAATTTTTTTGCCCAGCCTTATTAGCTATACTCCCTAGGTCCTATGTATAGTAGAGGTGGTCTACGACTCGAGGTCTTGGGTAGTAAGTTGAAGATTGGGTTCCCCATAATTGTTTGATGTTGTAATTTAGTAAATTTTATTACACTTAGTTGACTAATATGAAGTTGAAATTATAGTTGACAAAATGTAAAAACAAAGTAGTCATAAACTTTTATTATTAGTGGTGATGGAACCATAGCCTATTTTAGCACATCACTAGCTTCAAGGTCCAAAGGGTGAAAATAAGTCAATGTTAGCTAAGTGTGTTACAAGTATTATTAGTTAACAGATAATGGGATTCAATATAATAAATATCTCTTATTAGATAAAAATTATATCTAAATCAATAAGTTCGATAGAGTCCACCTAATCAAAGATAAAGTGGTAACCTCTTAGTAAAAGTTTAATGAGTGTTTTTTTTTTTTTTGTTTTTTTTTTTGTAAATGTAAAATGAAATTAGGATGAGTACATGACCATAATTATGCTACCATGAAATCTATAGCATGAAAGTTCAAGACATCATCATGCGGATCATCATGAGGAGTTTATGTTTAAATAATTGGAAATTTAGTGGGAAAATGTAGAAATGATTTGCCAATTATGTGTTTTGAAGTGTTTAAATTATGTATTTAAGATGCTTAATGATTAACCAAGTTGGTATTGATGTTATGCATGAGCAAAAGAGGAAGGTCTGTAGTGTTCAATGAGATCCATGGACAAGAGCACGGGTGTATTCTTGACAGTCTACACTTTTTAAAATTATGAACAATTAAATATAGCAAAAAGTGAGGTTTATAGTTAGGTTCACAAACATGAACCTACCAATGTTTCTCAAAGGAGTAATTGTAAATAAAATATGTAAGGTTTAGGACTAAGGAATACGGTCATGAACTTGCTCATGTTTCTTGAACTACAATTATTAAAATAAATTCGTAAGAATCATGGCCAAAAAGTACAACCATGAACTTAGTTATGATCTTTGTGATAGCAAATCTGAAAAATGTGTTTCCTAAAAGAGTTGCAACTTTCAATCAAATTTCATAATTCTTAAATGTAAGAGTTGTAATAATTCGTGATTGAGGGTTTAGATGAGTTTATAACTGATCTAAACTCAATCTAATGAAAATGAATGGAATTTAACTAGTGGATCATGCAAAATCAACATGCTACTTTGTTCCTCCCTCTAACTTTTAGAGAGAGAAATTCTCCTTGTAGGAGAGTGGGTTACACCTTTAGGCTATTTCTTAGGAGTTAAGCATTCCTTCCATTTTTAAGTTTGCTACGTAACTACTTACGTGCTTTCTCAAATATTTTGAATCATTTACTAAATTAACACTAGTTTTCTTTTACAAATTATAATCATTCCTTCATTTCTCCATCATTTCACTTGCATCAATTGATCTAAGTACTATTCTCTTATCTATTCTTTACATTTGGAAATACAAAAAAAGCTCAAAATCTAAAAAAATTACATTAAAATTTAAAATCACATGGTTCCATTTCCACATTTCTATAGTTAGCTTTCTTGCGATCTTTTTCACCCATTACAATCATTTATCTTCAAATCTTCATTTTCGTTTGTAGTTTGTTTATATCTATAGACGGCTTCTACTTTATTAACAGATCTTACTACTAGAGATCAATAATTTAATGAAATACCTCTAGAAGAATTAGATCTGGAAGTAAATCATAGTTGAGAAAAGTCAGATTGGGTATTAATTGCAAAAATTTTATTAGATAAAACTCTAAATAAGAATGTTATCATGGGTGTTATGAGAAAATGTTGGAAGGAGTTTGGGAAAGTTGTAATTTCATCAATGGGTAACAAGTATTCACAGTTTAGTTGGAATCGATGGAAAAGCGTGAGTTAATATTGAATGAAAGTCCTTGGGCTATTATAGGTTATTGTGTTGTACTTTTAGAATGGAAATCTCATTGGAATATGAGTGAAGTGCCTCTAAATATGATACCATTTTTGGTACAAATCCATGACTTGAAATTGGATCAATTGTCGATTGTAAATGTTTGGAAGATTGGAGTTAGGATTGGGAAGGTGTTGGAAGTAGAGGATCTGATCTCTCCTAATGGCAGCAGAAGTTGCTTCTTAAGGGCTGGGATTCTATTTGATTATTTGTATCTTTTGAAATCAAGGGCATAGGTGTCTAGAGGTAATGGAGAAAGGTATCTAGTGTTCTTTAAGTATGAAAAACTCAATGGGTGGTGTTACAAATGTAGTAGACTCGGTCATGTTAGTAAGGGTTGTAAGTATACTATTGTGAATGGTGAAAACTTTGGTCTTCAACTAAGTACAATTGCTCTTAAATGTTGGCCCAAAGCAACAAAAGAACCAAAGCATGATGATGGTTTAAACTCTACCAAATCAAAATCTTAGCAAGACCATCCTATATGCTTAAAACCTTTGCTGCAATTGCTGTCAATGAATACCCAAAAACCCTTCTTCCTCTAGACCTCCTCTAACATCTTTAGGCCTAAACAATTTACCTACTCCCAAAGTTTTGAACAAAGAATTTGTCCCAAATGTTATTTTTGCACACTTGGATATAGATCCGACTACTTACCCAAAACCAAAATCTACTCAAACATCCAAGGAAAATGTGATTTCATTAGCCTTAGTATTACTCCCAAACATTGACCAAAACACAACTATTCCTATTATAGATTCAAAATTTAGAAATAAAGAGAACGAACCTAAATTTGATGTTGTGTATAACATTTCAACATTGTTGGTAGAGCTAAATCTTGTAGTACCTATAGAGCATAAAGAAGATGGGAAAGAGTTAGTCATTTCACTAACACATAAAGAGATGAATAATGCTTTTAAGTTGTTGAGCATTAAAAGGAAAAGGGATTAGGTTGCAGATGAAGATGAACATAAGAAAATAAAAGTGGAGTTAATGCATGAAATGAAGGATGTGCTTAAGTTTGTGCAAGGAAGTTACGTGGAGGGTCACCAGGTGAAAAAATATACTACAAATAAGAATGATAATAGAGTGAAGAAGCCAGTGATGGTTTCTGTAGAGAGTACTATTGAGAAGTCATTTATGGGCAGTGATTAGGTTGAAGTTCCTATTAACTTTGTGAATGGGCAATGGTGGTTGGCTCGAATCGACCAAAAGTCAGCTATGAATTTCATATCTTGGAACTATCTAGGTATGGGATCTATTGAGATAGTTTGCAATTAAAAGATCTCATTAATAAATACAACCCTACTATGGTCTTTTTGATGGAGACCAAGAATAAAGTAGATAAAATTGAGAGGTTGTATAATAGGATCAGATATGCAAAGGCATTTTATGTGCAATGAAGGGGCTTAGTTGGTAGGTTAGTCTTTTAGTGGAGTGATAGTATTGAAGTTTCTTTTCTTGAAGATAATTTTCACTTTATAAATACCATGATGGGGGAATGTTAGGCCACATCACGTGGATTCACTCTCACTTGGATTTTCATAAAAAAGTTTGACTATGGAATACTCTAAGATAGAAGGCAATAACAAACCAAGGTCCTTGGCTTTGTATTAGTGACTTTAATGCAATAGCAAAATATCACGAGAAATCCAATGGAAGAAGAAAAGAAGCTAAGTTAGTAAAAGGCTTTAGAGACATGATTTTTGGTTTTAATCTACAAGACTTAGGCTTTAAGGGTCCTAAATATACTTGGATAAATAAAAGGGAAGAAGGAGTGTTGGTTAAAGAAACATTAGATAGAGGACTTTGCTCTTTGGAGTGGATTGAGAAATTTCCAAAAGTGACAAATTTTACATCAAACAACTATGGCATCAGACAATGTGGCCTTAATCATGCAGCTAAATGGAAATGCCTTAAAAGTAATGAAGATATTTCATTTTGAAAACATGGAGCTAGCATCCTCACAGTATAAGGATATTATAGAATGATAGTGATGAGGGAATGCGAAATAACATGGATAATTTAGTTAGTTGTCGTTGTGCCCTTCTTAATTGGAGAAAGGTAGAATTCTCGAATAATAGAGTAGAGATTGATACTCTTTTAAGCAAGCTAGCTGACGTGCATAACTTGGAAGCAAATGAAAGTAATCTGGATGAAGAGAGTATTTTTGAGCAAATTAACATCCTTTAGGAAATAGAAGAAAGGTTCTAGCATCAACGTTCAAGGATGAATTGGCTAAAGTATGGAGATCAAAATATGACCTTTTTTTCTAGAAGAGGGCAAGTTATGTATTTAAGATGCTTCATGATTAACAAAGTTGATACCTGTGTTATGCATGAGCAAAAGAGGAAGACCCATAGTGTTTAGTGAGATACAAGGACAAGAACATGGGCATGTTCTTGATTGTCTACATTTTTGAAAAGTGTAAACAATTGAATATAATGAAAAGCAAGGTTTATAGTTAGGTTTACAAGCATTAACTTGCCCAGGTTTCTCAAAAGAGTAATTGGAAATAAAATACACAAGGTTCATAATTAAGGAACACGGTCATGAACATTCCTGCATTTTTGAAACTACAGCTATTAAATTGGCTCCACAAGGATCATGGTGAAGGAGTATGACCATGAACTTGGCTATGATCTTTGTGACAACAAATTTGGAAAATGTGTTTTTTAAAAGAGTTGCAACTTTTGATCAAATTTCATAAATCTCAATTGCAAGAGTTGTAGTAATTCGCGATTGAGGATTTAGTTGAGTTTATAACTGATCTAAACTCAATCCAATAAAAATGAATGGAATTTAACTAGTAGATTTACCTTTCAACTTGAGTCTTAGAAGAAAATGTTGTAACTCTAATTTGGAGTCATCCTTTTAGCATGAATTTCCACTAATTTTTCTACAAATTCCCTCCAAAACTATACAAGATAAACACCATTTTTATATTTAAGTGTGGTTTGATACCTGAATTTTTGTTGTTCATATAACAAGACTTAGTTCTATCCTAAGAAAATTCTACATAACTTCTATAGTAAACTGAGTAAAGAAGCATAATTTTTCTAAAGAAAGCCATCTAATCATGCTTCTAAGTCATTATTAATTAAAAAACTATTATACACTATTGCAAACCATACTTAATTCCTGGTAACAATTGAGTTTGTAGTCTGGATCTATCAAATTTTTCTTACTTCTCCTATCAACACTTAATAAATGCGTTCGACAATGTTTTTCATAAAAAATCGGATATTAATCTGATACTTTCCTTGTAGTTAATTACAAACCTTAAGTATGGTATCTCAGTTGTCTGCTCGTGTACATAGACGGCTCAGTACAAGAAATTTCCTTCTTTTTTTCCCTTTTGTTTTTAGTGTCTATCAATGCATATTTTGCTCTGACAGAGAGTTGGTTTAAAAAAATTCAAAAAAAAAAAAAAAAAAAGGAAGAGATTCCTTGCTAAACCTAGATAGCACATGTTTACCTCATCGCAATTATTTGAATCCCTAACGTATAAATTTACTTAAAAAAAATATTAAATGTGCTTTTCAAAGCTTTCTTTTGGAACTAGCGACAACTTGGTATCGCATATTCTAGTCTTAAGGTGGTTTCGGAGACCGTTCATATTGTCCTCAAGTTGACTAAACAAATGTTATTTCTTGCCATTACTGTTACGCCAAGAAGACAGGACCAAACATCAACCTAGGCAATAAGGATAATATATATATATATATATATTTTTTTTTGGCTCTTATTTGTTCTCTTCAAAGCACATCCTGGCTGCTGAAACCACCAGCGAACATATCTTACCGACAAAAATATGGATGAGAACAAAGTGAAGCCTCATGCGATGATGATACCTCTTCCTTTGCAAGGCCATGTGAGACCCTTTGCCCATCTTGCCGTGAGACTTGCATCCAAAGGCTTCTCCATCACCTTTGTCAACATGGAACATATCCATCACCAATTGACCGAAACTAAGCATAATCAGGATAGCACTGACGATGACATGTTCGCCAAGGCACGTAAATCCGGTCTTGATATACGGTATACCACGATAAGTGATGGTCTTCCTTTAGGATTCGATCGTATACTCAATCTGGAGCAAAATATTCAGGCTTGCATACATGTTCAATCTGCTCATGTGGATGACCTGTTGAAAAGAATAATTCACTTGGATCCTCCAATCAATTGCTTGATTGCGGATACGTTTCATGTATGGCCATCCATGATTGCCAGAAGGTATAGTCTGGTTAATGTTTCTTTCTGGACCCAGACGGCTTTAGCTTTCGATCTTTATTGTAATATGGACCTCCTGAGGATTAATGGTCATTATGCTAGCAAAGGTACCTTTCTATTCACTTTTTAATGGTGGGATGTACAATTTTGGATGCTATGTTGAGCTCAGTTTTGTAATAAAAAGGTTCATGCTCATAAAGTGACAATCACATAACTGATATAAGTAGTTGATATCAGTGCTTTCATCTAATCTTTGGTATTGTTATCCTCAGATAATCGCAAAGATGCGATTGATTACATCCCAGGCATTTGTGTGATCGAACCGAAAGACTTGATATCATATCTTCAAGAGACTGATACAACCTCTGCGTTTCATGAGCTTCTAGCTAAAGCATTTGCTGATGTGAAAAATGCAGACATGATAATTTGCAACACTATTCAAGAACTTGAATTTGAAGCCATAAGCGCCTTGCAAGAGTACAGACCGGTTTACGCAATTGGCTCCATATTTCCGGGAAGTTTCTCTAGCATCAGTTCTCTTTCGACTAGCTTGTGGTTGGAAGTTGATTGCATCCAGTGGCTAGACAACAAGCCGAGAGGTTCAGTTCTATACGTTTCGTTCGGTAGCTATTGCAATGTAAGCAAAGAAGAAGTGACTGAAATAGCCCATGGCCTTTTGCTTAGCAAAGTGAATTTCATCTGGGTGTTCCGTGTATCGACAAGCCTGGTTGAAACAGTTCCCCTGCCAGCTGGGTTCGTGGACGAAATCAATAGCCGTGGCTTGATTGTGCCCTGGTGCTCTCAAACTGATGTGATATCTCATCCTGCAGTAGGCGGTTTCTTGACACATTGTGGATGGAACTCAATACTGGAAGGCATGTGCTGTGGCATTCCATTGATATGCCTTCCCCTGTACACTGATCAATTTACTAACAGAAAGCTTGTGGTGGATGATTGGCAGATCGGAGTCAATCTCTGTGACAAAAGGCCTGTCCGGAGAGATGAGTGCGCCGAAAGCATTAAACACCTAATGCACGGTGATTCCGGTGGTGAGATGAGGAGGAAAATCACGGAGATGAAAATCCTGCTGGAGAAGGCATTGAACTCTAATGGATCATCGGATAAGAACTTTCGCAACTTCATTCAGGATCTTAAGGATGCCATTCGGAATAAAAATTGTGCTTAGGATCGATATTTGACATTACAAAATATAAATTACATGCTGATGAATTTTCCTGCTGTGAAAATGTTCGTAACCATTGCGCAGTTTCTCGTTTTAAGTCCTATGACAATAGCTCATATTGTTTTTGAACCTTTTAACTTGTATGCTTTTGGACCTCTTTCGACATGACACGATTCTTAGGATATTCACAGAAGAACCACTCCAATGGTTATTGAGAAATCGATCCTTAATGAAATTGTACAAGGATTAAGCGGTCTTTGAATCTAATAGTAGATGTTCTATTGGTTGAAAATTAGGAAAAAGATCAGTTTTCAATCATGAATAAGATTTCGATAGAAAGATATTCCACCATTTATAGTTTTGAGCCTAAGTTTTCGTAAAAAAGCATAACTAATTGATATTAAATTATAAAATCTAAAAGATGAAAATTGGAAGGAAGCACCGAAAAAGCATGTACCACCTTCCATGCTGATCGGCTTGTCTATGGTTAGGTCGATCAACATACTTCCTTAGTTTGATCGTATTAGCTAAATGTGTACATTGAATAACTGGTTTTACGACCTAAATTATATAGGACTCGCTAAAATTATGTTATAATTATAAATAAGAAAGAATTTATAGAAAAGAATGAAGGATTGAATTATTTTAATAATATAGCAATATCTTAGAGACAATGACTTAAAATAATGGTTTTCGAGAAACACAAAAGTGAATAACATTACTATTGTTTACTGCATCTTCTTATAGGACTGAATTTAAATTAATCCAATGATTATTTAGTCTGAACTAATTAATTGATTATGGCTTATGTTTAGTTGAGACCACTAGCCATTCTGGATAGGCAAGTCATGGGTTATGAGTACATGACATCCTTTTGAAGGGCGGTAGTTTAAGCACTCTATATGGATAGACATTAAGGCCACTGTATGTTTATAGGCAATTGTCAATATGGTAGTGTAAAACTTGAAAGAGAAAAAAAAATATATATAAAAATAAAAAGAGAGAGAAATAAGTGGTATAATAAGGTAAGGGCACACTTGGCATTAACAATAACAAGAAGGGGTATTTCGAGCATAGGAAAAGTCCTAATGAACCAAGTATAAAAAGGGCTACATAAGGTTGAGGAAATGCTTTTTGCAATTCTCTTAGGTGTTGCACACTTTGCTTAGGGTTTTGCATGAATTCTTAAAGCAAGGAAGTGAAACAATATAATTTAGCGAGATTAGATTAGGAGAAACTAAGGTAAGGTTGCAAAATGCCCTTTTATTGTAGAATTTTAATGGATTCTCAATGAAAACTTTTTTTTCCATGTAGGGTAGCAACCAAAACGAATTTGAGAGGGTTCATTGGGAGTTTAACAGTGGATATTTAGCAGTGAAATAGAGGTTAAGGTGGTAGATCTTAAGGTAAGGTTATTTGGATCAATTCTTTTGGGTTCATGGTTGAATCTCTTAAGAAATTCATTTTTATTCATTAGGTACTAAGAAAAACAAGTCTAAGGTGGTTCTATAGGTGTCCTATAGCATGTTCTCGGTGGTAGAAGCACTAACTTCAGATTTCTAAAGGTAAGACTTGTTGTTAGACTATTTGCTTTTGTTTTTTAGATTTGTTGATGTGAATTATGAAGGTTTGATATGAGTTTTAGATATGAATGAATGTTTAGGGGTTGTTTAGATTAGTGTGGAGACGTGTCATTGATGGGTAATCGAGTCGAGAGTGGTGGTTTTAAAAAACGGCAAAAGATGGTTGAAAGTTAGGGGATGAAACATTGTTGTAGCTTATAGAAATCTGCAGACTATATAGCCTAGCATCTGGACGCCAGGGGCCAGATTGCTCCTTGTGACTATGGTGTCTGGATGTTAGTTAATGTAGCATTCAGACACCATGACCCCTATTTCTTGCAATGATGTTTCTTTCGATTTTTTTAGGTTTTCCATACATGTTTTCCTATCTTAAATCCTTTCCAAAAATTTTCTAAACATGAATCGACATTCTAAATGTATCTTAAACCAGCCTATCATCTTAGCAAACTTAGGTCCTTAAGTGATGAGTTGCAAGTGAGTGAGTATTGTGCAATTGATATTAAATGATGATGTTAGATGAACCTAGAAACTAATTGAGTGTGTTATTCTCATATAAATAGGTTGTGAGGCATGTGTTTCAGATTTTAAGCAAACTCTTTAGTCAAGTACAGGGCTTATATGTTGCTTGTGTATATATAAGATTAGTAACTGTTAATGAATTTAATCAATACTTCGCTTAAATAAGTATGCTGCGTATATTTGGTTGGGTCGAAGGGACTGGAAGGACTAGGCCTTGGGATGACACTTTAATGATCTTAGTATGACATTGTGCTGATTGGGACCTCACTTTGAAATGATTAGGGTAGATTTGGTGTTCCTTGGTTTCGAGGGTATTGGGGAAGACCAAATACCAATAATTATGTGTGTGTGTGTGTGTGTGTGTGTATGTATATATATATATATATTAGTTGCATGCCGGAGTCATGAGTTACTCCAAATTCTAAGATACTAAAATTGTGTTGCTTGATGGACACAAATAAAGATAATAAATTTGTGTTTGTTACCTTGTACTAAGCTAAGAGTTATCAACTTTGATTATTTATATATGATATGCTTCCTCCCATTCACTCTATCCTTAGCACTCTATGGCAAGGATAAGTCATGCTTTGATTCTACCATCGAGCTAGGTATATAGAAAGCTTTCATTTTATTTCAATATAAGTAAGTAATCTTTCTTCTCCTCTTTAATTAAGGCCTTCTTACTTACCCCCTTAGGATCCTTATTTTTAGATGTAAGGATAAGTTACGGGGACTATCAAGATTACTATAACGAGTATAGCTATTTTGGAAATGATGCTAATTATTATGATTACTATATTGACTATAGAGATGGCTCTATGTAGTTGGAGCAAGATGGAGTATTTCATTGAATTATGTTGTCAAAAGTTATCAAACTTTGTTCTGTTTCTTTTATTTTTGTAATTTTGGTCAACAGAAGTCACTTGAGACTTTTCTTGTTTAACTTCTTAATAGTTGTTAAATTTTCATATCTGCCGAACGTGAGACACTTGAGTAATGGTTTAAGGTTCCTTGAGACAGTTGTATTTGAATTTTAGATTTAACTCTATTTTCAATGGATAAAATAATTCAGGTGTAGATCAGTTGGTAGTATTAGTGAATTGAGGATAGTTAAGATATCCTTGAAATATTGTAATGAAGTTATCATAGGTGATTGATGATTGTTGAAGTATATGGAGATGTTGGTAGGTTGATTATAGATGTGTGATGTGTCATTAGACTATAAAGACACATGACAGGTTATAATTTCCTAGGTTTTTGGGCATTACAACTTTAGTAGTATCAGAGCTATAGGTTTTAAATTAAAGACAACCTAGGCATGAACTCTAGTAGAAATAAGATGTCAATCAAAGTGTTATAACTTGATTATATGGATAGGACGGGTAATATCTAAAGTTGTGTTGAGGCTGTATACTTAAAGAGGTTTTGCATGTTTACGTTCTTAGTAATCATTTGCTATCTAGTTATTCACTGTATAATTAAGATATCTAAACCCTCCCTATGAACTCAAAGTTATACCTGCATGACTTTGTTCATGTGTTTCCTCTTGTAACATGCCTTAACGTAGCACTACTTTAAGCTCCTCCTCTTATCCTTAAGGTATTAGGAACATTAACCCAAACTACATCCCTCTACCAAATCAAAATCAATTTGATTTAGGCTTATCATTTCAAGGGTAAAGATAGCTACCACTAGGCTAGGACTAACTTACCCCTGGCTAAACTCGAGACCAATATACTTAAAGTCCAAGAGCAGACTTACTCTCCCCAAGGCATGCCTACCCTAAACTTGACCCAGCCTCAATATGATTAAGGTTAAGGATCAGATACTGTGATAGTTGCCCAAGTTTTGAATTCTATGAATGCAATGATTAGGGTACTAGTACAACAACAACATATATTGAAGGACATGTAGATGATTTAGGCGAATGTTGAGATTTGGAGACAAGAGAGGCAAGCTACTGTAGATATTGGTACAAGTAGTTGTACCAGTGTGATACTTTTGATCGGTTTGTGAAGATTACCCATAACTTCTACCCTAAGCTTAATGACCTAATAAGAGCTGAAGAGTAGATCACTGAAGTGGAGAAGTCTTTTGTTATGATAGAGGTACTAGAGAATAATGAGGTAGCTTATGTAACTTTCTTTCTTAAGGGTTTTACATCTCAATGGTGAAAGAATGCTCTTGGGACTAACAGAAATGCAGTTGGTCTTATCACTTGAGAAGGGTTTAAGCAATTGTTTTTTGATTAGTTCTTCCCTGATGATACAAGGTAGCAAATTGAGCTTGCCTACTCGACCTTATAGTAGGGCAACCGAATAATATTTGAGTAGGAGGCAAAGCTGAACCACTTAGCTTGATTCTTGCTAAAGCCGATAAAAAGAGATGAAAGGTCACTTGTTAGATGGTTTACCTTTAGGTTAGAGCTTGAGCTAGAGGAAAGAGTGGTAAGGTTTAGGGGGCACATATGTTGAGATAGTTAAGAAGGCTAGATGCTTATAGTAGGGCATGAAAAAAAAAAAAAAAAGGAGCTATTAGTCCGTAGAGAGAAGAAGGCCTTAGGTAAGAGACCTATGCCGAGCTATGAACCACCAGAGGGGTTTAAGTGACTAGCACTGTACATTATGATCGGATAGGGTAGTAGACCACCATTTGCATTATCCAAGCCAGTTATGTGGCCAGCTTAAGTGCACCTACTGCTATGGACCACATGATATTTCATAGTGTAAATGGACTTCGAGTGCTTGCTTTTTATTTGGTAAAAGCAAACTCTAATGTACTAAGGTTTCTACTTCAAATGTAATCAAAGAGGTCACCGAGTAACAGAATGTAGAGATATAGAAAATAACTAGTTTAGACCACTCAGCCTGCTATTACTTAGAACTTCACTAAAGCTGTTTGACGTAGCTAGGACCCCACTAGAGAGCATCAACCCCAGTATTTGCACTTCAACAATAGAGTTAGAGTTAGGAGACTATTGATGTGACTATTTAGCAATAGGGCTACAAATGAGCCAAGTTACACGAATTCAGCTTGACTCAAGCTCGATTAGTAAATGAGTCAAACTCGAGCTCATGATAAAACTTGTTTACCTAAATGAGCCAAGTTGAATCTTTAGTTCAGACTCCTAAGCTTTTTCACTTAGTTTCATGAGCTGGCTTGTTTGGGCTCATGTGTAGACTTACAAATTTTATATATATTACAAATATTATATATTATTAACATTTAAAGGCTAATATTTATGTAATATATATAAATATATAATATATTATATGATAATATATAATATAATCCTTGTTCACTATGTAATCTCTATTACTTAAGGGACATGTAATTAAGAGTACTTCTTGATCATTCCCAAGGATCAACTAAATTAAGAATTAAAAATTTTCATTTAGAAAATGAACCTAATTTTTCAATTTAAAAGTTCATTGACGATAAAACTTGAATACAAGAATAACAGACCTTAAGTCACCTAAAACCCTAAGACCCTAGACCTTAAGATAATTAAAAATTTGTGACCCTAAGCGATAAATTAAAAATTTAATTTGAATAATTTTATTCAACTCTAGAAAATTTCAAAATTTTATAAGAAGTAAATTATAACTTACAAGTTGATTTAAGAATCAAACTTTAAAAGAATTATATATAAGACAATCTCCTTATTTTCACTTATAAGTTATGTTACATATGGATATGTAAGCTAACAAATCACATTAAATAACTTATCAATTGAGAGTTAGAATCAATTATCAATTGATAACCTATCAAGAGTTAGTGATAAGACCAATTCCATATATCACCAAAACTTATACTACATAAGGATAAGCTATCTCATCACCTTATTAACTCAATTTTAAATATGTGAAATGATAAGGACCATGCCCCTATTTGACCCCTACATAGCCTGTTGTAAGAAGAGGGGATGGAGGGCCATAACTAGTCAATTACACATCAAACCAATTATCTTTCACGAGCATTATTCAACCCTTATTGCTTATATCATCCAATCATGTCAAAGTATGGCTCATGTACTTGATAAAAGCCAACAAAAAAAAGCTTGTTGGATACATTATATACACATATCCAACTAGCATTCTCTCTCTCATTTTCTCTCCTCTTTGATTTCCTTCTTCTCATTTTAAACCTATAAACTAAAAGAGGAAACCAATCCCCACCAACCCTACATTTGTTGCTACATATTTGCACCCTTACTCATGGTACAAAATTGTTTTTGTTGCCTTCCTTTTGTCCACTTCAAAAGCCATTTTAGGAAACCTTAAAACATCCCCAAAACCCACCTTAAACATCAAGAGCTTGCAAGAAAGGGAAGGAAAACAAGGAGTACAAGAGGACTCTTAGTTGCATAAGTACCTAATTTTACACTTTTAGGACGAGTAAGTTTATTTCCTTATTATGTGTTCTAGTATGCCATCTTTAGGAGACTACATTTCCGTGAAGATATTGGCATGCACATAAGGTAATAAAATAACTAGATCACTTTAAGTAGTAAGCTTATGAATCCCCTACATAAAGGATGGACTATGAACATACTAAGTTAGTATTATGTAAGATGCATGTCTAATACTTAGAATGAGAGATTTTAGGTTGAGAAAATCATGAAATGTGTATATGAATGAGAGGATAACATGCTGGACATAGAGTATATGTAGGTCATTTAAATGTTATTTTCACTTCTATTAAGTTAAACATGCTTAAATCTAACTTTAGGTGAAGGAGAAATCCAATACATGATGTTTTATGAAGAAATCAACTTTTTAAGATGTGAACTATGGCATAGAGTTTATGATAAGTATCTGATCTATCATTTTTATGTAGTACATAAGCTAAACAATTATCTCATGAAAGAGAAGTTGAGCTGGAGTTAGAATATAAATAGTGTAGGTTCTTGATCTAACACCTAAATTTAAGAAAGTGATGAAACAAGTTGAGAATCTAAGTTGGAAGCCTTTGAACCAAACCGACTAGATTTGGAACCCCAAGAAAACTCACTTAAAAATATAATAAAACAAAGTGAAAAGACTAACTAAAGTAAGTATGGTAAGTGTATAAAGTCTAAAACTTAAAACTGAGCTTAAAACATTTAAAACGAGCTTAAAGCATTTAAAACAAGCTTAGAACTCTAAGTTGGGACATCACCAAAATTCTGACTAGCACCTAAATCACTCTTGAAAAGTTGTTTTTAGACACATAAAAAGCTCACATAATACTTTCTAAAGCCTAACAAAGTGATTAACCTTAGTTTAGACCAAAAACAAGTCTATTTAACCATATAAGCCCACTTGAAAGTCCAAGAAAATGTTGATGGCACCAAGGCCATAAGACAAGGATGGAAATTTGACCTTCTACAGTGTTTTAAGCTTAGAATAAAGTCTTAAGTCTAAGCCCAAAGATTTCCTAAGATAACAAAAAGCCCAACAAGCAAATTAATTCTAAAGGAGTTAAAAAACATGAGGATTGCTACTGTTCTAAACAGTGGATAAAATTGCAAGCCTTATCTAAAAAATGTATCCACACCACATTAAAGTACACTTGAAAACGATGAAAATTGACTATAAGATCATAAAAATTGGATTTAAAACGAAAAAGTTATACGTGATTAAAGTTTTAACTAAAACCGGGGAAAAACACGAAACTAAGTTAAAAGTGTAACTTAAAGAGTTTTAGGTTAGCCTTTTAATTTTTTTTTTCTCAAACTCTTAACATTGTCATATTTACGATGTTTAGGGGATCTAACTGTTGGAGATGACCTACTCTTGGATTATTATGACTGATTTACTATGGCTAAATGAGTGATTCTTGATCACTTCATGCTTGGTTTAACTTGTAGTGTAGATGCACTTAAATTTATATAATGAACTTGGATGCTTGTGGGATATAGGAAATGCATATGTATGATATTACAATTGAATGTCATGACTTGCTAATAAGATAATAATGAAGATTGTTGTGATGATAGTTATGTATAGTTGTATGGAATGAAATTGTTTGATCACCATGGAAATTGAATTAATTGAGTATCTGATTAAGAAATTCAATAGATCATACATTTCTCATGACTGCATAATAACTATACCGACTGCCATCTCACATGGAAGGTGGGAAGGGGCTTAAAGGAGCGGGGACTCTTGTTGGGATTAGGTAAATGTGTGCCATTTATATTACTGAGTCTCTATCTTGAGCTATTGGGCTTACTAGACGCTAGGGGAAACTAATTGTTAGTGAAGGGCCATATCTTGTGACTTTTGCTTAGGGTGTATATTGTGGACTGTGGGGGTCATTACACCCCTAGACTTAGGATTTTGGCATAAATATGATTTTTCTTAAAAAGGGAAGTATATTTTTCCGTATAAAAAGTAAAGTTTGTATATAGTATAAAATTGTTTGAGTTCATTTATGCATGTTAGAGTAAGTGGAATAAAAACTTAGGTGTTAGGACTTGCTTGATGGTTTATGTTGGTTAATTATCTCTAACCCCGACTGCAGGGGGCGTAATTATGAGTTGCATGTAGTTCTTAGGTCCTTATATGTATTGGTTAGCATTATAAGTGTTCATGCATTCATATATTGTGCATTAAATTATATTGTTTGTATGGCATGGTAGAGGGATTAACTCACTAAGCGTAAGCTTTCACCCTGATAGATTTCTTTTATTATAGGACCACCCCTTTATTCATCTGAGTTGAGGAATGCTCGAGGTGAGTCTTATGCCTAGATGGGATTATGTGTTCAGGAATCGAAGAGAGAATCTTGTAATAGTGACTTGTAAATATATTTACTTATTTAGTTAATTCCATAGATAGACTTTCTTAATGTAGACTTCCATAGGACTTCAAATACGTTGTAATATTTTTGTTGTGGAATTCTATGAATCCACACTCTAACTTTATTGCTTTCATAATTAAATGTTAAATTTTAGTCACCATGTTTCATATTACTTATCTATGGGCATAATGGTAATATAGAGTGGAAGGAGTCTTGTGTGTCACATAGAAGGCCTATAATCAATTAGGGAGTTGATTGTAGATCTAAATGCAATACACAACAATCTACCTGTTTAGTTCTTGATACACTATTTATTAATTTATTTGTTTACATATTTCTTCATTTTTTATACTTAGGCTCGTTAATAGGTTCGAGATTGGTTCCCTTTAGGCTCAGCCTAATTTGAGCTTGATTAGCAAATGTGTTTAGCTTGAATTCAAAACAAAGCTCATTTATCTAAATGAACCAAGCTTGATAATAAGCTTAACTTAAGCTCAATAATTTTTAAATGAGCCGAGCTTAAGCCTTTAAAAGCTTGACTCGGCTCGGCTTAGCTTGGCTTATCTATAGCCTTATTTAGTAGGTATACTTGCTATTCTTAACAAGAGTGCACACAATTTATTTGATACTATTGCTTCTCGTTCTTACATTGCCAAATCCTTGGTGAATGTATGTATATTATGTGTTGTATTTATAGATAGTCCCTTGATTGTGAATATAACCTTAGGTAGTGAAACTGTTCTGAGTAGAATACGTTTAGACGTAGAGATTGTTATAGAAGGGAGGATTTTAGTAGCTGACTTGTTAGTGTTGGACATGTCAAACTTTGATATAATCCTGGGTATTGATTGGTTAGCAAGACACCATGAAACTATTGACTATTACAATATAGTAATCACTTTTAAGCCTCTAGGCGAAGTACCTTTTTAGTATTAGGTAGAGGTTAGAAGCTAGTGAAGAGCATTGATTATAAGTTGTGGGGAAAGCCTACTTTAGCAGCTTTAAGTACAAAGACTAATGAAGTGTTGAAGCCGAAACAAGTGCCAGTAGTACAAGAATTTCTAGATGTCTTCCTAAACAATCTACTTGATTTACTACCTGATAGAGAATTAGAGTTCAAAATAAACCTGGTACGAAAAACCAAGCTTTTATCAAAATTGGCGTACAGGATGGCACCTACTAAACTTGTTAAGTTGAAGAAATAACTACAAGAGCTATAAGATAAGGGTTTCATAAGACTGAGTTTGTTTTCTAGGGAAGCCCCAATTCTTTTTGTGAAGAAGAAAGACAAGAACATGAGAATGTAGGTAGATTACAAAGATTTGAATTAGGTGATTGTAAAGAACAAGTACCCACTTCCTCGAATTGACAACCTATTTGATTGATTACAAGGGGCACAAGTATTCTCAAAGGCGGATTTGAGGTCAGGATACTACTAGCTGAAGGTTAAAGTAGAAGATATGGAGAAGGTAGCCTTTCAAACTAGATATTGGCTATACATATTCTTAGTTATGCCGTTTGGCCTCATTGTTGTGCTTACAGTGTTTATAAGCCTCATGAACTAGGAACCTCAAGACTATTTGGACAGGTTTGTAGTAGTTTTCATAGATGATATTCTTGTATATTCTAAAAGTAGAGAAGAGCATGAGCAACATTTAAGGATCATACTGAGTAAATTGAGGGAAAAAAATTGCATGCTAAATTTAGTAAGTATGAGTTTTGGGTGGATTAAGTAACCTTTCTAGGTTACATTATAAATAGTGAAGGTATGTTAATAGACCCACATAGTATAAAAGCTGTGGTGGAATGACTAAGATTGAAAATGGTAATTAAGATCATAGGGCTTGTAAGGTATTATAGAAAGTTTGTAGAAGGATTCTCCAGACTGGTATTGCCTTTGACTTGATTGACTCAAAAAGGGGTGTAGTATGATTAGGATGATGGAAGCAAGCAGAGTTTTCAATAGCTAAAAGAAAGACTTATCATTGCCTTGGTATTGTCCTTACCTTGTAGTGGAGAGGAGTTTGTGATTTATATGATACCTCGATTCAAGGACTATGGTTTGTGTTGATATAGAATTGTTGGGTGATAGCATATGCGTTGAGTCAACTCAAGCCTTATGAGAAAAACTACTCAGTCCATGACTTAGAGTTAGCAATAGTGTTCCATGCCTTGAAACTGTAGAGGTACTATCTGATAGGGGAAAGGTAGTGTATACTGACCATAAAAGCTTGAAATACTTTTTCACTTAACAAGATTTGAACATGAGGCAAAAAAGGTGGCTAGAGCTAATAAAGAATTAAAACTTAGACATATAATACCACCTTGAAAAAGCTAATGTAGTGGTTGATGCTTTAAGTATGAAGTGATATGGGAGTCTAGCCAATGTTATAACGACATAGAGGCCATTACTAGAGGACATGGGGAGACTAGATTTGGAGATTGTGACTAGAGAAGTAGGCGTTAGGCCGACGAATATTTAGATTCAACCCATGATAATAGATAGGATTAAGATGGCGCAAGCTGAAGATGAGGGTATTCAGGAGATAAAAAGGAAGATGGAAGTGGGAAAGGCAATAAAGTTTATGGTAGATGTTGACCAAGTACTTAGGTATAATGGTTGATTATATGTGCTAGTAAGGCTAGAGTTAAGGAGTGAGTTATTGAAAGAGGTATACTACTCAAGATACACAATACACTTGGGTAGCGTTAAGATATATTGAGACCTAAAGACACATTATTGGTGGAATATTATGAAGAGGGAGATTGGAGAACATGTGTTGAGGTACCAAACTTATAAGCATATTAGAATTGAGCATTAGAGGTAGGCTAATGAATTATAGCTGTTATTGATTCTAAAGTGGAAATGGAATAGATTACCATAGATTTTGTGACAGCATCACCAAAAACTTTGAGTAAGCATGATTTAGTTTAGGTGATTGTGGACCGACTAATAAAGTCATCTCATTCCAACTCTATTTACATTAGTTACTTGTTTGAGAAGCTAGCTAAGTTATATATTAATGAAGTGGTGAGATTATATGGTATATTAGTAATGATTACATCAAACAAGGATGCTCATTTCATAGGCAAGTTTTGGAGGAGTTTATATAAGGCATTATGTACTAAGCTTCAGTTTAGTACAACCTTCCACCCTTAAACTGACGGGCAATCATAGAGAACTATACAGATTCTTAAGGATTTGTTGCAAGCATGTGTAGTTGATTTTGGCATCCATTGGGATGAATACTTACCCTTAATTGAGGTCGCCTATAACAATAGCAATCAAGTGACCATTTAAATGCTCCCTTACGAAGCCTTTTATAATACCAAGTGTAGATTACTTATACATTGGGATGAGGTAGGAGAAAGACAAGTTTTAGGTCTAGAGTTAGTATAGGAGGCAGTAGACAAGGTGAGACTAATTAGGTAGAGAATGCAAATTGAAAAAAGCAGTCAAAAGAGTTATGATGATGAGTGAAAACGCCCATTGGAGTTTTAAGAAGGAGATGGAGTTTTGCTAAAAGTATATCCTATCCCTCTAAAGGAAATTTTAGATTTGGGATAAGAGAGAAATTTTATCTATGATATGTCAAACCCTTTAAAGTTATAAAGATATTCGAGAATGTAGCATACAAATTTAAGCTTCCTCCCAGATTAGAGGGTGTTTATAATGTTTTTCACGTGTCAATATTAAGAAAATTTAAGGTCAATTCAGAGTAGGAGGTAGAAGAGCATTGGAGACAAGTAGTGGACTTGGAGACGTTAGAGTTATAGCCATACTTGTCAACTGTGGAGTGATCTATAAAGATTATAAGCACTAAGGTCCAAGAACTAAGAAGAAGGAAGATACCTCATGTTAAAGTTCAGTAGGCAAGTTATTCAGAGAGGGAAGCAACTTACGAGCTAAAGGAAGAAATGAGAAAGAAGTACCTAAAGTTGTTTTAGGAGTAAGGTATATAAACTCTTAACTTTCAAGGATAAACGTTTTTGTAAAGGGGAGAGAGTTGTAAAACCTAAAATAAAGGGGAAAAAATGAAATATAAAAATAAAGAGTAATAAGTGGTACTATAAGCTAATGGTACACTTGGCATTAACAATAACAAAAGGGGTATTTTGGGCATAGGAAAAGTCCTAAGAACCAAGTATAAAAAGGGTCACATAGGGTTTAAAAAACCCTTTTCTCAATTCTCTCATGTGTTGTACAATTTGCCTAGGGTTTCATGCAAATTCCTGAAGTAAAGAAGTGAAACAAAAAAATTTAACGAGAATGGATTAGGAGAAACTAAGGTAAGGCTACGAAATGCCTTTTCATTATAGAATTTTAATGGATTCTCAATGAAAACTCATTTTTCCTCGTAGGGTAGCAACTAAAACGAATTTGAGAGGGTTTATTGGGAGTTCTACAATGCATCTTTAGCTAAGAAATAGAGGTTAAGGTGGTAGATCTTGAGGTAAGGTTATTTAGATCGATTCTTTTGGGTTCTTGGTTGAATCTCTTAAGAAATTCTTTTTTATCCATAGGTTACCATGAGAAATGATCCTAAGGCGGTTCTAGAGGTGTCCTACAGCATGCTTTCGGTGGTGGAGACACTAACTTTGGATTTCTAAATGTAAGACTTATTGTTAGATTATTTGCTTTCCCTTTTGAGATTTTCAATACGAATTACAAATATTGGATATGAGTTTTAGATGTGAATGAATGTTTAGGGGTTGTTTAGATTAGTGTAATGATGTTTGTTAATGGGTAATCGAGTTAGGAGTAGTTGTTTCAGGGTTGTTTAGATTAGTGTAATGATGCTTGTTAATGGGTAATCGAGTCAGGAGTAGTGGTTTTCAAAAGAGGTGGAAGAGGGTTGAAAGTTAGGGGGTGAAATGTCGCTATAGCCTATAAAAATCTATAGACTACATCTTAGCATCTGGACCCTAGGGGGTAGATTGCTCCCCTCAACCATGGCATCTGGACACCACTTGTTGTAGCAACTGGATGCCATGACCCTTATTTCTTGAAGCAACATTTCTCTTAGTTTTTCTAAGTTTTCCAAGCATGTTTTCCTATCCTAAATCCTTTCTAAAGTTTTTCTAAACATGAATCAACATCCTAAATGTATCATAATCAAACCTATCCTCTTAGTAAACTTATTTCCTTAAGTGAAAAGTTGTAAGGGAGTGAGTTTTGTGTTATTGATGTTAAAAGATGATGTTAGATGAACCTAAAAAATAAGTATATGAATTATTCTCATATGAATAGGTTGTGAGGCACATGATTTAGATTCTAAGCAAACTCTTCAATCAGCTATGGGGTTTGTATGCTGCTTGTGTATGTATAGGATTAGTAATTGTTAATGAACTTAATTAATACTTAGCCTAAATAAGTGTGTTGCGTATACTTGGCTAGGCCTAAGAGATTGGGAGGACCAGACCTTAAGGTGGCTCCCCAATGATCTTAGTCCAACGTTGTTTTAATTGGAATCTTGCTTTGAAATGATTTAGGTAGATTAGGTATTCCTTTACTCCTAAGTTATTAGGAAGGACCCAATACCAATACTTATGTGTATGTATATATATATATATTATGTGCTGGAGTCATGAGTTACTCTAAGTTCTAAGACGTTGGGACTGTGTTGCATGATGGACCTAAATAAAGATAATAAAATATGGTTGTTATATTTAGTTATATTGAATCAGTTAATTTGTGTGCTTATGCAATACTATGTGAACATGGGTATGTGTTTGTTATCTTGTACTAGGTTTTTGCTCACCCCCTTAGGATCCTCATTTTTAGATGCAAGGACAGGTTATGGGGACTACGAAGACTATTATTGTGAGTATGGCTATTTTGGTGATAATGCTGCTTATTATGATTGATGTTTTTAACTATGGAGATGGCTCTGTGCAGTTGGAGCAAGATGGAGTATTTCATTGAACTATGTTGTTAGAAGTTATCATACTTTGTTATGTTTCTTTTATTTTGTAATATAGGTCATGAGAACTCACTTAAAACTTCCCTTGTTGAAGTCCTTAGTAGTTGTTAATTTTTCATATCTAGCAAATGTAAGATGCTTAAGTCATGGTGTAAGGTACCTTAAGATAGTTGTATTTGAATTTTGAATTTAACTCTATTTTCATTGAATAAAATAATTTAGGTATGGATCATTTGGTAGTATTGGTGAATTCAGGATGATTAAGATATCCTTGAAATATTGTATTAGAGTTATCATAGGTGATTGACGATTGTTGATGCATAGAGATGATGATGAATTGATTTTAGATGTTTGATGTATCATTAGATTATAGGGATATGTGGTAAGTTATAGCTTCCTAGGTTCCAGGGCTTTATAGGTAGAAAGATGACTAGAAAAGGTCATGAAATTTGGCAATAAGTGACAAGCAAGTCACATTAGTGGTATGGGACGTTATTTTAGATGACTACAGTGAATCGGACTAATGATGGCTAATATGGACTGTGAATCTAATGTAAAATGATTATGATTTTAGTTATATGTAGATGGGTTGTGTACCCTATCATTGTGTGTTTCATGTGGTTGATTAAACCTTAGTACGAGGTCAAAAAGGTTATGTAGATCCTAGTATGTTATTTTGTGCATTGTTGGAATTGAGTTACTTAAGATCTTTAGACACTAAGGCTGTGCTATTTGCTTCCATATAAATTATAACCTAAGCAAATTTGTTTGTTGCATTCAGTAAAAGTAAGCTTGTATGTATATTGTGAACTGTGAATAGACATATGTGTATACATATACAGTATAGTTATTTCTCTCGGTGCTTGCTCATCTTCATAGGAGATTTTTTCCAAGACATTTAATTAATTAGATGTGAAGAATTAAAAGTCTAGAATCGAGTCTTACATAATCTTTTCTAAATAGAATTATATAGCAAATTGACCATAACTATAGATTAAGGACTAAACATTAATATATAATATCTACTCTCATAAGATGATAAACCCTTTTTATATACTATCTATAAATTCTATCATAAGAATAACAAGTCGTTTGGCATTGAGGTAACTAGTTCTAGCACCATTTAAGACACTTGTCCTAAGATTTGTTAGTTTCTACACACCTCCTACTTCAAGAAGGAAAACATCACTATCTTTGATCTACTTGTCCAATTTGAATATTAGTGTACAAGTTGCATTGTTGCACTTATTACTTCTCTTATGGTAAAGGGATATTGTTCTTGGAATTTCTAACCTTTTACTTTTCTATGCAATTGCAGGAAAACCGTAAAAAAGCATACTTTATGTATTGTTATAAGAGGTAATAATCAAAAGGCTTCTTTAAACTCATGGTTTGCTTTAGAAATTCTATCTTGATGAAGCTACTATGTAAATTTTTAGGGTGTTATTATGCCTTAAATGTCATAAATAATTAAAATTTCATTTATCAAAATCTACTATCTCAAATCTTATTGGTTATACTTCTACTTTTTACTTTAACGCCATGACAAAGTAAATTTTCAACTAATTATTATATTTATAAACTTCAAAATTCAAGTATAAAACTTGATATACAAAGGCTTAATTTAGTATATCATATACTTTTAGCAATTTTAAACTTTAGATATAATATAAATAAATAAATAAATGAATATATATAAGTTAGATAGCTATTTTGATGGCATAATATAAAAAATATATATAGATAAAAGTTAGGTAGTTATTTTGATATTATTTCATATAATTATATCTTAATAATCAACATATGGCTTTGTAGGAAGTGGCTAAGGTTGAATGATTCAAAATGTGCAAGGCCTACAATGAGCGATTAACAATTCTTGTAGTTTGGGAAGAAAAAAGAAAACAATTCTTTTAGTAGCACTACTGATTTTGAATGTATATATATGTAAATAAGGCACGTTATTGGAAAAAGAAAAAGAATAAAAGTTACAAAATATAAGGGAATTAAGGAAGAAAAATTTTCATAACATTCTTAATTTTCACATAATCCTTAAATATCTCACAAAGTAAGTTAACTTTCTTATTACACCCTCTTAGTGAGAAGAATGGTGAGAACAAACTAATAAGTACATGACATGATAATAATAATAATAATACAATGGCGAGCATCACGACAATAGTCATAATAATAAAAGGCTATATACGAAATTGTCTCATTAAAATTTTCCCATATTGTACAGTAACATAATAATAAAATGACTTAAATAGTTTTATGCTCATAATTAACAATTCACTTTTTAGAAAAGTCCCAATATATATAGAATAAGAAAGAAAAAAAATACAATGAATCAAATTGCCTAATAGAAAAGGGAAAATAAGAGAACTGAATATTTTATATACACTTTTTCATATATATGTATATATATGTAATGGGAACGTACGAGTCCACATTTTCTTTTTATTCTAGTTTATGTCACATTATGTTTGTTAAGTCATTTCTCTTGTCAGTTGTGTCATATTGAGCTGCATCTAATCCATTGTTGTGTCCTTATTGTATCTAATGAAATGTTGGGATTTGCTAAACCTACTCGTACGAGTATATGTGCTAGGTGGTATGAGATATAGTTTCATAATATTGAAATACTGATAAATAAAAGCATTAAAAAATAATAAGAGAAAGAAAATAAAGTAGAGAACAAAAGAATCATTGAACACATGAACATACAAATAAGTAAAAGATAATTGACTATATAAAATAAGGCAATTGATAAAATCAAAGATATATTTGCAATACTTGCTAAGATAACCATAACAAAGAAAAGTAATAATTATAATGGTTATAAAATTAAAGACGATAAGTAAAGATAATGAAAGCTAAAATGAATTAATGAGAAGTAAATAGATAAAATAACTTACCAAACCTCTAAGTAATAAGAAGTGAAGATAATAACCCGTAATACTAGGTAAATTAAACTGTAATGACATCCTTCCTTTTGTTAGAAATAGTTAAAAAGAGTTGTGTAATGAGAAGTTTTGGGTGGTTTAAAGTAATATTTGATGGATTATGGTAGTATATTGAAAGTGGGAATTAAAAATTTTAGATTATGGAAAAGTAATAACGTTGGAGGTCATTGAATACTAGAAGTTTAGCCATTGCTCATTTGATATGCAGGAACTTAGAAAATAAAATTTCGAAGTTTAAGATTCACTAAGTGGGGATCTAATATATGATGGGTAGAAAGGCTTTGAAGAAAACAAGGGATTTGCAAAACATATAGAATGAGGAAAATAAAGAAATTTTTATGGATGGAAGCTTAGAGGACACAAATTTCCAAATGCTAATTTCAAGAAGATATTAGTAACAACTTAAGTGATCATGATTGAGGATCTACAATCTTGGAGATTTAAGTTTCAATAAGAGGATTCCAAAGAATCTACAACTTAAGGTTGAGGAAAATAAAGAAATTCTTTGGATAAAAGTTAGATATATACATATTTATGGAATTCATTTTGGAAGGTATCAACTAAGTGGTACAAGGAAACTAATCCAAATAATTTAGAATTTTTCAAGTTTAGTAGATTAACGGATCAAAATGGTGAAAATATTAACTTTAGAGGAGGATAGTTATGAGTAAGATGATCAAAATTTTATGATTGAAATATATTAAGCAACATAGTAGAAGACGAGGTAAAAGAGAAGAACATTACCTAATTGGAGATTTATCTATACTATTGGGAGACTAGGTACATAACATAATGCTATTATTTTAAGAGACTAATACATAACATAGTGCTGTTATTATAGGAGACTAATATCAAACTTATAAATACTCAAATATGAAAAAACCAATCTCAAGAAGTATAAGTGAATAAATATAATGAGATACAATGGAGTAAATGACCTCAAAAAGAAGTTACTTAGGAGTTATAAGAAAAAGATAAGAAGGAAATATTAAGAGTATTTCAATGATTCAAGCAAACATTGAAGAACTAAAGTTCCTTTTGGTGAGGAAGATGGTAAAACTTCGCCTAATCATGAAATAATAATGGGCATTAATGAGTCATGAAAGAAAAGGGCATTATAGTCCAACCAAAAATACCTACAAATCTTACCTATTAAAAATAAAAACCCTCTTAAGTCTTAACCCTAATCCATAATCCTTTTCTCTCAATCAACCTTTCAAAACATAACTCTTTTGACCTCTCTCTCTCATAAGGACCATTAAGCATCCAATGATTAAAGTAAGCTAGTCAACAATAGGTTTGTTTCTTTTGGCTACCTATGTTGTCAAGATTACTATTTTTTTTTTTTTTTAACAAAGCAAATATTGGCAATATTAATGAAGGTGAATAGGGTTCACATCGAGCTTGGTGTGGTGTGGTAAGTAGTACCTTTTGACTAATTTAAGAGAGAGTCAATAACATTTCTTGATGTATAGTGCATCTTTTGTGAAGGCTTTACGTACAATGGAGCTTAAAGTTTGGGTTTCCATAAGGACATTAAATCTACATAAGTATTTCGTTTAAAGACAAAGTGAAATTTTTGTTTTCAAATTTAATTATTAATCAACAAAAAGGGATGTTAGAATGGTTTATGTTTATAAAATTTAGAGGATTGGTCAAAGAATTACAAGAATGTAGATTTTGAGGAAAATTGGTGAGGGCTTGTCTAATTCTAGAGAAGGGGGGATGGTGTGCATGGTCAAAGACAATCGTGCTAGTATGGCATCTAGATCATACTAAAGAGCATGACCATGCTAGGCAGCACGACTTATTGCCTTAAGGTGAGTCTGCTCATAGATTCTTCTGTTCCTTATCATTTGACACCTCTATCCAAAACATTATTTTTAATTATTTGTTGCACTCTTTCAAGCTATTTTATTGTCAAATAACATTTTATTAACCACTCTTAGTGAAGATTAATCTTACCTATTTTAAGAGGATATACATACGTACATACATTCATATATATATGTATGTGGTTTAATGTCAAGGATAGAGGGCTTTCCTTAAGTCCAAATAGCAAGACTAATATCAAAACCATAGTTATATGTTGTAGTTTTAGTTTCCAATTAAGTATTGATATGTAATGAGTTACTATATAAATGTGTAAGGTTTTAATATCAGTTAAGACTCATGGAATATAATTACTAAGAATTTAGATACAAGATACTTGCTTCTTATTGTGTTTGCTAGGCTAGTTGTTCAACTAGACTTAATTAACTAGTTGACCTTAAATGTGAATGTGTTGTGTGTGCTTGGCTACGCCTAGAGATCGAGAGGACCAGTGATCTAGAGGTGACATTCCAGTGATCCTTGTGAGATAGTATCTTGAGTGAAATTCTACATGGAAATGATCTAGGTAGATTTAGAGTATTTCTTGATTTTTAGGATATTAGTAAGGATCCAAAACCAATACCATATAGAATTATTTGTACATGTATGTCAGGATTGTGAGTACCTTTATAGTACTTATCAGATTAAATATGAAGATAATAAACCAATGCATGATCATTTATTGTTCCTTGAGATGCATATGAATTTGTTTATGCCTACTCATATGCATGTGTTTGTGTATCCCGTATTGAGTTTCGGCTCATCTCATATTAATTTTTCAAGTATAGGTGCTTGAGTAGAAATTACAGAATTTATCGATTTTGAATACAATCATCAAGGATACAAGGATGGAGAGTACCAACTAGAACTTCCATTGTGAAAATAACTTTAAGATAGGATAGTTAAAGTTTATTTTATAATTAGCAAATTCTTATTTGGAGATATAGAAAATGTATCCAGAGGCTATTTTGGATTTATTTGAAGAACCAAATTTTATTAGAATTATTTGGATTTTTCAACTAATAATTTTGGAGATTTTAATAAATGTTTACACTTAAGGTGCTAGTAGATGATAGGAATATGTGGTCTTGTATAGTGTTTTAGGTTCCGAAGCATTACACCTATTAACAAAAGGAAGAAATTTTTTTTTTTTTTTTTTGAAGAAGTTAAAGAAAGCTAAAATTTTTTTAGGATAGCTATGAAGTTAAAGCAAGGACAAGAAATTTCTCTAGAAGGGATGGAATGGAAACTAATTGTAATTATGAACGTAACGTGGAGTTACAATAAAATGTAAGGAGATTTATCAATTTTTATATATTTCAAAAGGAGATTCACAGGTACTAAGGAGAATCATGGAAAACCGAAGCATATTTATCTTTTTCCTTTTTAGATGTAGCATTACAAATTTTGAAGGAATGCTACGTATTCCATAGTGAAGTTATAAATTTTATGAAGAATAACAGAATATTTTTTTATTTTTTTCAGAAGAAAACTTATGAAAAATGTCTAATATTATGAAATTTTAAGCACAGTTATGATTTTTTTATTTTTTTACAGAGGCGCTGCGGCATTAAATAAAGCAGGTCACATAATTCTAAAGGTAAGTCATGACTCAAAATGTTCTCGTTATGAAATTTCCTATAAAGTATCATAGAAAATCTATCACATTTATAAAATTTAAGCGAAATATATTATTGTAATTAATCAGATAAAATTAATTTAAAAAATCATCTCAAAGACTATGTTAAGGTTTTTTTTTTAAATTTAGTTTTAATGAAAAATAAAACATGTGTTAAGTGATTATAATATGTATATAAAGTGTACAGGTTGCTTGTATGTTTATTTAAATATATCTAATGAAGATAAAGAATCATTCGTAACAAGTTATAAGTTTAGGGTGAGAGTTCAAAGGTGAATTTGTAAAATTAAGTGATGGACTGTTTATTTGCTAATAGAGTCAAAAAGGAAATGCTAAGAGGATTAGTAAGGGGGAATGACATGATATATACAAAGTTGGATGGTTTGAATTCTTTATGCATATAAGTTGGACAAATAATTTAATTGAAGACCAACTATATTTATTAAATATATTTAAGTAATATATTCAACGTGTTTCGTTTAAGTTGGATCATGTGCAAGTGGTGCATAGAATAGTGTGCCAATCACGTAAAATGGGTGCATTGATCCACTTAAGTGATGTCTTGAACTAGTGGCACTTAGAAAGACGACATTAGGAAGAGACACAGAAGGAAGGATGGATAAACTCGGTATCTTAAATGCGCGTGTGTAATAGTGGATTAAACTCTGTGTTCTTAATTACTCTTAATTGTTCTTGATAAGTTGTTTCTTTGATCTTCTAAGGAATAATTTTAGTAGAATTCTAGTGTTAATCTCAAGTTTACCAATATTTTGAATGATCCAAACAGGAGGAGAAGCCTTCTATTTATAAAATTTAGGAGCTGATATCATCTGTTGAATGACTTCAAGATTGACAGTTGAAATTAAGCCCTATCATTAAACCTTGTCTCTTTGCTTTAGTCGTGATGAACTTAGGGCTTATGATAATTAAAAGAAGTTTCTTTTCTTTTTAAATATATCTAAAGTACACGTAGACTTCTTTAAGGTTGATAAAGCCAAATGAGCTTTGAAAGGCTGTTTTTGAGTTTACTTTTTACATGTGAGATAACTAAGTAAAGTCGAGAGTAAAAAAATTCAATATGACAGTTTTTATTTTGAGCCTACTAAGTTAAATCTCTCTAAAATATTTCTATTTGGGCTCATTTCTTAAGTTTTGTCACTAATTCAAGTTATCACTCCGTGGCATTAAATCAGGGTAAAAATGCAATTACCAAAATGACTTTCTCCAAATTTATGTCAATGGGAATTTAGTCTTATTAAGTGGGGAATGAAATTTTGAATATCACAATGAAATGAGTTGAACTGATATATCTTGGATAAGGTTTACATGAGATTTTATAAGATGGAGTTGGAATAATTTTATCAGCTGATGCTTTATCTCCTCAAACAGCAATTTAATCGCGCATGTAGTAGCACTTTAATTAAGTGGATATTGAAGCTTCATTAATTATTGAAGTTAAGGTGCACGTGATTAATTATTAGCAAGAGCAGCTTTTGGGAAGTCATCCAATGTCCTGGAGCATTACGATATTTATATCTATAAATGTAGCTTATTTTTCAATACGTGGTCAATTCTTATATGGACCAAATTCGAGCTATTCTTCATAGATGTCAAGCCGTCCAGCCATGGAGTTTCGATTTAAAGGAAGCTATGGCCGGGAAAGTGTTTATATAGGATGTCATATGGCAACCATGCTAAGAGCAAGTATCTGGATCATCAACTAGTAGATTGAAGGCCAACTTAACAAGTCCAAAGCACTGTGGCATGCATATTTCATTGACATGCTTCAAAGCCGGTCAGCATCGTCTTTTTCATTATGGTAATGTGAGGCAACTGGCAAGAAAATTAATTCATGGTTACCTTTTACCATATTAACGCGGAGATGAATTTTTATGGCATCTGATTTTCACGTGGACTAAGTAACAGAAAATTCCACGACGTTAATATATTTATTAAAATTGATTAACAGTTCAGGTATAAGAACATTTTCTATTAAAAGTGTGACATATAAAAGTAATAAGGCTATGTGGTCGTTGTGGATTTACTGCCCTCATATGCCAAACTTTTAGTGAAGGATATGTTAAGTGAGATAGACTTAGACGACTCCATTTCTGGTGTACATGATTTGCTCCAGTTTTTTTTTTTTTTCTTGTTTTTTTAGACGTGGCAGCACGTGCATCTTGGTGTGCTCGGCAATTTTTTAATGATGAAGGCTTGGCAATTTAATGCATGGGGTTAAAGCGACGTGGTAAGAAGTATAAGCAATACGTTGTCATATTATCACGTATTGGCCAGCAAGCTCGAGTCTTCAAGTTCCTCCAGGATGATCAGCTTAAGTTGGATTTCCAAGAAGCCATTATCAAGTTTTCATCAGACCTTATCATTGCTTTCAAATTTAAATCGGGAGACAGACAAGATATGGATTAAATCGGAAGCAACATATTTAGAGATATGGTGCGGAATTTTTGGGAGAGATATCTTCTAATTCAAAATTGGAAGTTTTATAAAAATTTATAAGGGTATTCAAATTCAAAACAATATTGTCATACTCGAATTAGGATCAAAAGAGTCAAAAGCAAGGTTGAGTCAAGTCAATAAAAATATTAGAGTGCAATTCATGTTTATTTAGGAGGTAATAAAATTATTTGCATTCTTAAAATTTAAAAGTTGAGAGTTTTTTATAATTTATTTTTGTTTTTTTTTTTGGATTTACACTTAAATTTTTAGCAAACTGGTGTATTATTTGGGAAAAATAAAAAGTAAATAGTACATTCCTACCCAAGAAGACCCAATTAGGTCTTATGGAAATTAAGTTGAATTGGCTAGATCAACCGAGTCGAGCTAGAGTCATTATCAATAAGGGTCAAAAGAATAATTTAGATTAGTTTTATAGCAAAGACAACTGAACGAGATTTGATTAGGTATGTCAACCTAAGTTTGACAAACACTATTCAAAATAAGTTGGATACATAATTTATGAAGGGATAAGCTTTAAGAAGATCGTCTGGGCTATTTAATAAAAAATATAAGAGCAAAAATTAAGGGTAGAATTTTTGACAAAGTTTACATTATTTATCTTTGGGATTTGAATTTCAAATCTAGAGATAAACTTCAAGAACTAGCCATATCCCTATTCTACTCTCAACTAGACGTTATTGTAGAAGATATAGTACTACATCATTTGAATTCAAGAGACAAACTGGACAATTATTTTTTATTTTTTATTTTTGTTATATTGAAAAACAACTAGAGCAACTTGGAGGCTGACTTAGAGGCTATCTACATTGAAACTCATTTCATTGTTTTCATTGCTCTTTACGATTTATCTTGCTAGAGAACTTTCATTGTAATTTTTCCTTATGTACTTGATATATTTGAGAGAGAGGAACTTAAGTTTGTGAGAGAGATTTTTGTTTAATCAAGTAGATATCTAAGTAGGCTTAAGATAAGCTATAGGCATAGTAGAGTGACCAAAGCCAAGGGTTTCGTTGATCTTTGTGTAAACTCTCTCCTTTGAGTTTTGGATAATAATTAATAGTGGAAGAGCAATGGTATAGAAGACCGAGTCTTCAACGATGGAGTTGAAAGAGTAGATATAGTTATAAAGTTGAACCACTATAAATTTTTGCGCTTTTTTTTCTCTATACTACACTTTTATTTTATGCAACTTTTATTTTAATTAGAGATAATTTATTAACAATTAAATTGTTATTCACACCACTAATAAGTATTACCAGGGGATCTTGAAAAAAAAATTAGTTTTTTCAAAATAATTAATATAGCCTCCACGCCTCTTGATTACTCAATTAGGACCTACAGATTAAACATTGAAAAATGATCTAGTGTGCATTACCAAAAAGAAAAAAAAAATTAGGGCTAGTGTTTACAAAATTTACTCAAATTATAAATATACCCCCTTGTAATTTCTTCATATGCACATAACTTTTTTATCTTTGAAAAAAAAAAGTGTTCAAACCCTCAAATCTTTAAATACATGCATTTTTTACTACCACATACTTATTTTAGGGATTTAAGTCTAGATACCTATTTTAGGGATCTAAACACACATTTATTAGAGATTTGAGAATATAGAGCCTCCATCTAAAAGATATAGAGTATGTGTAGATGAAATGAACAAAAACGAGTGTATTTGCAATTTAACTCCCATTTTCTAATTTTAGGAAGGAGCAATGACAATAAAAATAAAAAATTTTGTAGGTCTTGTGTAAGATATCAAGAGGAAGGTGAACTAATATCTTTAAAAAAGTTGAAACTTTTTCGAATTAAAAAGCTCCTCTTAATAACTTAGAATGACATGAGCAATTGGTAATTGATTGTTAACTTTAAGCACATAAATAATAACACAAACAATAAAATGTAGGAAATAAATAAAGATAAGGAAGAGAGAAGATTAAGTGAGCAATTTAAAGAGCTTTAGCCTTGTATCTATTGCTCTATTTCAACTTTACTGTTGGTGACTTGGTCTTCCTTACCAATAACGTTCCACTAGTTCAATTCTTTCAATAAAATAAAAAAAGGAGACTTGAGGTTATAATGATATCTTGTCACTCTCTACCTTACCTCATTAGCTTTTCCCTAGGTTTAATATAGGCCTATAAAGAACTTCCTAACCTTATGCTCACTTGATAACACTTTGTCAATAATAATTACAGGAAATGAGATAATACAACAGAAGAAATATCTCTAAAACATTTACACAAATGCAAAACAATAAAGTGAAAATTTTGGTTAGCACGGTTTTTAACTGACTTTTTGATAGGGTTTCTAACAATCTACATGAGAAATCTTAAAGACTTGTTCTATTTTGTTCTGAGTGTCTTTGTCTTGTTTCTTCTACAATTAGACTTCTAATGACTTGTTTCTTAGAGTGACAACTAAAAATGGCTAGTAAGATCTTGCCTTAATCTTATCTTCTTTTGCTATTGGAGAAAAAAATCCTAAGAAAATAGGAAATTTGAACGTTTGAAAAATTTAAAACTAAGAGCTGGTATTCCTTGATGTATGTCATGTAAAGCTTGATCTCTCTTCTTAATAGTTGCTGCTCGTGGAACTTGATCTAGATGCCTTGAAAACTCAATTTAAAATTAAAAGAAAAAAATTGAGATCAAAATATCTTATAATATGGATAAGATTAAATATATCATTTTTGAATTTCAGTTGGCTAGATCTTGTGCTACACTCTTTAAATTTTGAAAATAAGTTATCTCTTTCACATATGATTATACCCGAGCTTGATCCTTTGAAGCATATCAAATTTGATTTAAATATCTTATTCATCCTTGTCTTATCATGTTGTGAATAAAACTTAAAATGTTGAGCCTTATCTTAAAAATTGGCAACTCTATTCCTTTTGAATTCGTAAACTATCTCCTTTATCTAATCTTCGGATTTAATTTTCCTAAAATATCTCACTTTAATAATTTTTATTCAACATGATCTTATACTTCGATATCATAAAATCCACTAAACATCAGTTTATTCCTGTCCTTTCTTAAACTTTGAATTTTAATCTTCTTGCCATATTTGCATGCTTAATATTTCTAGTAGCTTTACATCTATGTCAGTTTAATAATCTTCCAAAGTGATTTTGCATATAATTATTCAAATCAATTCTTTAAGACTAGTTTTAACCAGCTCAATATAAATCCACCTTCAAATCCCTAAGGACTTAAACTAACTTAGTGGAACAAAATTGACCATATTTCCTTAATATACTAAATAAAAGTGGTGCTAGGTCTTTTTTAAAATTTGTCTAACTTGATTAACCTAAATTGTTCAAAGATTAGGTTAGGATAACCTTCTTAGCATGATTTTGGAATTTATTAACATAGTTTTGTTTTTTTTTTTTTTTTTTTTTTTTTTGTTGATATAGATTCCAACACACATTATGACATACATTTTAACTAGACAATTATTCAAACTTCATTTTCTTTCTTGAACTAATATCATTCTAAATTGACTTGTATACTTGATAAATATATTAGTGATAACGCAACATGTGTTTTGTTATTGTTAAAACTAAATTAGGAGATTTAACATTTCCCCCCTTTTTGATGATGATAAAACAACGTATAATAAATTTTAATATATAATGCATTAAATCACATTTTGAAATTATACTTTTTATATACCTTTGCTCTCCCCTTTTTGTTATCATAAAAAACAACCTTAAATATTTTTCAAATGTTTTCCTCACCTTTTTTTTTTTCTTGTAAAAGGATAACTAATTTAAAATAAATGATATTAACTATTTGATTGATGAAACATCTCCCCTTTAATATAATAAACCATTACTAATATTTCATAGAATAAAATTAATTTGAATACCTTTATTTTTCTACCCCTTTAAAATAATCTTTTTGAATATGTGCTCCTCCTTAAGATGATACCAATTGATAATAAATGATAAAGTAGTAGCATACAAAATATGGAGAGAAAATAAAAGATAAGAGGGAATAGAATAATGTTACTAAATCATTTTATATCATCAAACTTATACTTTTTACGTCCAATGAGGCTTCTGTTAATTGAAAATAATCTCCAAGTTTGCTTTGCCTCATGTACTTACAACTACTAAGAAACTTATCATACTTTCTTAATAACCCATTTTAGCTTAGGTCTCCTAAAATTTAAGCTTGTATTATGATTTTTAACTTGATGACTATAGAGCTTAGAATTTTTATAAAAACAATATTTTTCAATATGGCCTAACTTATTGTAGAAGAAACATGCATAAGGAGGAATAGTCATACCTATTACTTACTATTCTCCTTTGACTTAGAGTTTGATACTTTTTGACGTACTTTCTATTCGAGTTTCTGATATATCCATTTATAGGTGAATACTTTTTGTTCTAATCAGTAAGGTTTCTACTAAACTTTCCAACCTGGTTAACAACCTTTTCTTTTTCCACATTATAAATTGTTTCTTTATTACTTGCTTCTCTAGGGATTACAAACATTATCTATTGTTTAGCATGTGATGATTCACCATTTTCAAATCCTAAATTAGTTTTAGATTGATTAACATGTTGACTAGAGATAAGTATTTGGAGTTTTTTTATCACTCTCTTCTAATTTTTTAAAGGTATTCTGAATTGAACTAGATAGATCATCTACACAACTGTTTAAACTTTTTATTTGTTCCTTCAATATCAGATTTTCATTTATCAAAGCATCCTTTGCAACATGAAAACCATCATTATCATTTTTCAAGATATTGTTTTCATATGTTAAAAGTTTGTTTGTTTCCAAGAGAGCTACTTTTTCTTCCTTCAAAAGCTTTTTTTCATTATCAACTTTTATGATCTTATCATTGGCATTTGAAAGGGCTTTTAGTTACTTACATATTTCAACACATATATCATTAGTAATCTCATCATCAAAGTCACTCTTGAATTCAAAGCTTACCTCAAAAAGTGCCATTAAACATAAGTTTACTTCTCTAGATTCATCATTTGAATCGCTTGCTTCAACTTCTGACTCATTTAAGTCACTTCATGTCACCGTAAGAGACTTACATTTTTTCTTATATTTATCCATCTTCTTGATGAGTACTAGATGCTCATACTTGATTTGATCAAGTGTTTTTCTATTCATAGCACATTATTTCTTTCTTCTCTTTTGTCTTCTTTTCTTCCATTTCTTTAAGTCCCTTTCCTGCATCACTTCGACTCTTGGTAGATGTAAAATTTAAAAAAAAAAATGGTTTTTTACCTTTCCTTTTGAGCAACAAATTCAAACGTATCACTAGTAGTTTATCATCTTCTTCCTCATTAGACGACTGTTCACTTTTTGAGTTATCTTCTACTTCCTTGGCTTTCAAGGCTATTGCCTTTTTCTTTAGATTTTTTGACATACTTTCTGCTTTGAGAAAGTCTATTTTGAAAGCCATCAACTTGTTGTGTAACTGACTTAGATTGAGCTTTGTCATGTTATATGCTTCTTTAATAGCTATCTTCTTTGGTTTTAGGCCTTAGGAAGGATCCTTAGTATTTTCCTAATAAGATCTGCATCACCCATTTTCTTTCTAAGAGATGACAACTTATTAATTATAGTAGTAAATGTAATACCCTAAGTTTTTCTAGCTAATTTAATAACCCTAGGATTTAAGCTCATAAATTTAGGACGTCGGGCTAAGTTATTCGTTTTATTTCAAACTTCACAAAAAGGTTAGAAAAGTTAGATAAAGTAATTCAAGTATAATCAATTTCTCAATGAGCTATATAAAAATATTAATTTAAGAAAAATATCAATTTATTGATGAAGTCAATAAATATTGAAAACGTGAAATTTGAGCTTTTAAATATAGTGAAATATTAGAGATAAGTTATTTAACTTATAAAAATAATAAATGACATCGAATTATATATAATATACATATATTTACATATGATATACATTATAAGTATTAATTACATATATATATTAATAATAAATTATTAAAATAAGGGAAATTAATATAAAATAATGAAAAATTAATAAAAAAAATGAAAGGATGAGTCATACAATGATATGATAGCCTAAGATAAATTGGAATTGATAAGTCAAAAGGTAAAATACAAGAAATTGACACCTTATGCTTTGAAAAAAAAAAATGTGTATGCCATATGTCCAATATTTATTAATTCTAATCAATTTGGAAATTATAAATAGGGCATGAACACTTTAAAAACAATATTTTGGAAGTTTGAAAATACAAGAAAATCACTCAAGAAAATTTAAAAGAATTAGAAAGAAAAAAGAAAATTAAAGTATGGATCTAGTCTAGGCCGGTTCAATAAGTTGTTAGTGTCCTATTGTGGTGGTCATTTGGGGTCAAAGAAAGGATCACCAAAGGAGGTATTTTGACAAGCTTGGGCAGTCGGTTCAGGTTAACTAAATTTCTAATCAAAATTTTGTAAATTTTCTAAAAATAGCAAATGATGTTATTTAATTATGAAATCTGGTTTTCTAGAGTTATTTTATGTGTATATTAATTTAGTAAGTTTATTTTGGTTAAATAATTATTGGAAATATAAGGTCCTTAAGAAATGACTCTATTTGGATGAAAATTGGAATAAATTTTAGAAATATTAAATAATATCCTTTTGAGTTGAATTTTACATAATATACCTAATATATATATATATATATTTAATTGCAGTAACAAGAATTTTTGAAAATAATCATGTTTGCTATTTATTGTAATTATTTTGGATAAAACTGGCAATGTTATTGTTTTATTGAATTAATTAGTTTTTAACAAAATCGAAGTATGACCCCTATGTATTATGATTTTTGGAAATTCATAAAGATGTTTGGAACACTTTAATTTTATCTAGTGATTAAATTCACTTATTTGTTCGATTTTCACTAATTTTGAGTTAAAATCACTATTTTTGTAAAAATAAATAATAGTTAGTTTAGTTTAATTCATAGTCATTAATTAAACTACATATTTTTGTGAGTTTATCGGATTTTCCTGGAATAAATCGGGCTCGTATACTATTTATTACATATTTTCATATTATAAACCTATATATTAGCTTAATATATGATATAGTAATTGGTCCTAATGAGATATTTGTTGAATTTGTAAAAGAATGATATTTTAGGAACATAATAGGTGTTGTTTAGCTTGGGAAATATGGAACTTTAGGATTTTTAATTTAGATTTACGGTTTATTTTTGTTAATTATGAAATTATAATAACGGATAGTCGAATTGGTAATATGAAAGAGTAATTTTGGGTTTTTGACAATATTGATTAGTTTTGATTCTTAAGATATATCAATAGTACTCAAAATAATGATTGTGATGATATAACGTTTACTGAAATCGGATAGGAAATGAGTAAAATATGGTTAAATGAAGTTTAAATACACGATAGGGAAAGTTTATGAGAATTTGGATTCAACTAGTACTTGACTTGGAAACTGTATTTATATTTTCTTAGTTGTGATAAGTAAGGAAGGATCACATCATTAAGTTTAGGATTCTATGCTATTACTAAACCCAAGTGGATCTAGCCCATGCTTAGAGTAGATATATTGCTGCTCATAACATTGCATGCTATTTGATATTGTGTTGATTGAATATTAGTATATCTTGGGTGAACTAATACGTCACTATAGTGGATGTTAATACGGTGATTTTGAATGATAGTAACTATATCTTAGTTAAACTATTATGCTGTTATGTTGGGTGTTAATGTGGTGTTTGTGAATGATGATACTAAGTTAGAGAGTTGAGGGATTGCTAACTCAATCTTTTAGGTGTTCACCTAAGTGAGATACTAAAATTCTGCTAAGGAGAGTTCAAAAACTAAAATTATATCACCAGGTTGAATAAAACCGAAAGACTGCTTATGCTAAGTGACATACTTGAGTTATTATTGCATATCATGGCACGGCATAAAAGGGACCTATTGGTTAGAACTTTTAGAATGAGGCTTCCAAGTGATCATGGAAAAAGCATGGCTTTATGAACTCAATTTTTAGAAGCATATAGATTTGCATTGTCTAAATATTGTGACTATTTTGATGGTTAGATTTGGTAAACTACAGTATGTGGTCTAATTTAGCATTGTTGCCTCTTTGATTTGGTGAACTATACTGTGTAGTCTAATTTTATAAAACAAAGTTGGGGGTCTTACTCTCAAACAGCTCCTTGTTGCCCTTTTTAATATTGATAAACTACAATGTATAGTCTAATTTGGTGGGGGTCATACTCTTAGGCAGCTCCTTGTTGCCCATAAGTTCCTAGATGTTATATCTAGATGCCCGATTATGTCGACTAACTGGATGAAAATTGGAAGAGCATAGGATAGCGGTATCGATACATGCTACGTACATGAGCATAGCATATTGCATTGGTAGTAATAAATGCTAAGTTGGGCTAATGCATTTGTGAAGTTGAACCTATAAATTATGATTGAAATGTTTCAGTTGTGATATGCGTTATTGTTTACATTGTATTGTTTGTTATCTACTCTTACTCAAATTCAATAGCTAAGGGGAAAATATGTTTTATCCTCAAGTTAACACCGTTATAAAGGTCCCAACACTAGGGGGAATGTATACTGAGAGTGCGAGTTGGATTCGACAACTTTTCTATGGAACATATACTAAGTTGGGAATCTTACTATTGTGAAGATGAGAACAAAAAAAGATGATTCATGTTTTGATGTAAATATTATACAGTACACATAAGTTATAATTGAATATCTAGCTGAACTCCGATGTAGCAACTCTTTTATCATGTAAAAAAAGTTATCTTTTGATGAATTAGCAGGTTAAGTTAAGTTTTTAATAGATATTCCTATGCGATGGTATATTCCTTACTAAACCAAGATATGATAGTAAAGCGACTAAAAGAATGCTTAATCTCTACACCAGGAAGGATACAGAATGTTTCATATTGCTGCATTAAGGAATTAATCCCTGTTTCCTTAAAATTGTTCGTCCCATCAGAGGTTTGAACCAGTGGACCTAAATCTCCTTTGCTATACCATAGGATGAGATCAAATAGAACTTAGAATGTGCAATAATATAAAGAAGAAGGTTCTTAGCCTTTGAGTTCAATTTAATGTTTATTTCGTCTAATGTAAGAGGACTTTTTGAGACTTTAACATCTCCATTTGAAATGATCCCCCAAGTCTAGTAATCAGTAGCCTTTATATGTGTCTCCATCCTAAATTTCCAAAAAGGAAAGTTAGTACTGTCAAAGAATGAAGTCTTGCTAGGTTGAATAGTCAATAAATCACTACTTTTTGCTATTTGATCTTTAAATCATTATGATAAAGGAGCATGGTTGACTTTTTTTTAAAAAAAAAAAATTGATCTTTTTGCTAAAAAACTTTCTCTTTTAAAAATTGAGCCTCACTTTGATACCAATTATAAGTCTTGTGTAAGATATCAAGAGGGAGGTGAATTGATATTTTTAAAAAATTGAAACTTTTTCGAATTAAAAAGCCCTTCTTAATAATTCGAATGGCATGAGTAGTTGTGAATTGATTGTTAACTTTAAGCACATAAATAATAACATAAACAATAAATTGCAAAAAATAAATAGAGAGAAGAAAGAAAGAAGATTAAGCAAGTGATTTAAAGAGCTTCAACCTTACACCTTCTACTCTCTTCTAGCTCTACTATTAAGGACTTGGTCTTTCTCATCGGTGACACTTTACTAATCTAATTCTTTCAATAATAATAATAATAATAATAAAAGAAGGAAACTTGAGGTTATAATGATATCCAGCCACTTTCTGCCTTGTCTCACTAGCTTTTCTCTAAGCTAAACCTAAGCTTATAGAGAACTCCCTAACCTTATACTCACTTGATAGCACTTTCTCAATAATGATTACGAGAAATGAGATAATATAGTAGAAGAAATATCTCTAAAACTTTTGCACAAATGCAAAACAATAGAGTGAAAATTCTAGGTGGCACAGTTTCTAACTAAGTTTTCGATAAGGTTTCTAACAGTCTACACAAGAAAATCTCAATGAATTTTGTTCTATTTCTATTCTAAGTATCTCTATCTTATTTCTTTTATAGCTTGACTTATAATGACTTGTTTCATGAAGTAACAACTAGAAACAGCTAGTTCTTTATTTTTCTTGAAAAGATCTTGCCCCAATCTTATCTTCTTTTGTTGTAGGAGAAAAAATCCTAAGAAAATAGGAAATTTGAACATTTGAAAAGTTTGAAACCATGAGCTATTATTCCCTAATGTATTTAATGCAAAGCTTGATATCTCTTCTTGATTGTTACTACTTATGGAACTTGATTTAGATGCCTTGAAAACTTTATTTAAAATTTTAAAAACTGAGATAAAAATATCTTGTAATATGGATAAGCTTAAATGGATCATATCTAATTTTTAGTTAGCTGGATCTTATGCTACACTCTTCAAATTTTAAAGATAATTGATCTCTTTCACATTTGATTTAAAGGAAAATATCCTTTAAAAGTCTACATATGTATATCAAAATACTTGAGCTTGATCCTTTAAAGCATATCAGATTTGATTTAAAAATTTGATTCATCCTTATCTTATCATGTTGGAAATGAAATATAAAATGTTAAGCCTTATCTTAAAAATTTGCAACTCAATTCCTTTTGAATTCGTAACTTACATCCCTTGATAGGGATCATGGACCTATCACATGCTCTTAAGCTCTACGACTTGCTCATATGGTTTGCCGAGCTGTTCAAGGGGAGTTAAACTCCCAAGAGTAGTGCATTTTCCAGTCTAACTTGTTGAGTTACTCTGCTCTCTACCTCATCCACAAGATTGTTGAGGTGACCAACCTATTGCTAAGCCAACCCCTCTACAATACATGAATCTAAGGCTAAGCAACAAACTTGCACATGGCCAACCTATTGCATTGTTGAGGCTAGGCTAAATCCAATCCTAAGCAAACTAGTCAAGGCCAACTTGCCTCCCAAACTAACCCTTCCCCAGTCCAAAGCATCTAAGCTATCTAGCTTGACTTGATTTGCTCTAAACTTGCTTTGCTTGACAAGCAGCATCATTAAGACCATAGAAGGTACAGTTGACATACGCCTTATTTTTCTAACATATGTACTGTCCTTTTTTATAACCGAATATTCTTTTTGTTTGATTATAACTCTATCCTTGTAAATTATTCCTTTTTCCTTTCTTAGTAGGAATCTTTTTGTAATTTACACTAACCTAGAACTTACCCTAATTGGGTCATATAAATAGTTATAAATTGTAATAGCTGCAATAGTTAATACCGTTGATATTCAGACATACTTTCATGAGCTAAGTTACTCTTGCTTTCTTTAGTTTACTCTTATCTAATCCATTGTGAGCATGAATTGGACGTAAGTGACCTCTAGCTACACTTGTACGTCACATTAAGTACGACTTGAGCTGGTATGAAGCGTTGGTATGTCGTATCCATCGTTGGTACATGAGGTCTTCTTACTCAAACCTTTAACTACCATTTATCTTTCGGACCATCTTACAGTTTAGATCCATCCCCTTAGTTTGAGTGATACCAGACACTGTATGTTCATCCATGGCTACCCATATCATCTTGGTATTAAAGTGTAGCTACATGCAAGCAAGTTTCTGTTACTTTGTACTTTGAGAGATTTATTGTTATTTTCGTGTGTTTTAAAAGTTCTATTGTTGTCATGATTGTTTTTAAGAGTGTTTAGTGTTGAAGAAATTTCATGCTTTGTTTTTCCCTGTTTCTTGTACATAGAACATAATGTAAGTATTTGTTTGTTTATCGTATGTAGTTGACATATTGGTAGGAGTGTTTGGTGATTTTCAGTTGTTATTTGTGGAGAGAGTTTTGAGTGGTATTTTCAGTTGTTAATCTCTTGAAATAAACTACAATGTTTACTTTTATTGTTCAAGGAACTGTAAGTAACCAAGAGAGTGGTGCCCAAAATGGCTAGGGTCAATAAGGAAGCTTCACCCCCTAGTTAATAGGTGACTGATAGGATAGACTCAACGACCTAATAGCTAGTTTAGTGATCATCATAAATGAAGATAGACAGTGAGCCATAAGAGGTCCATATTGAGAATGAGCCAATGAGCAACCCAAGAGAAGCAATGGTCAGTATGGCCGAGCTAATGCCCTAATTCGACCGCCTTGAGCTGGAGGAGTAGAAAGAGTTGTTAGATGTAGGCTAGCATTCGATGAAATTGAAGAAGTAGATAGGAAGAAAGTGATGAAGTGAGGGAGTATTATGAGCCAAAAGAAAGAAATGTTTGAGCTCTTAAAGTGGAAGGGTTAAGGATGCATATCCCAAGTTTTTCTTGAAGTGGTGATGTAGATGACTACTTAGATTAAGTAGATAGGATCAAGAAGCAATTTGAATGCCATGAAGTGCTTGACAATGCTAAGGTCAGACTTGCTATGTTGGAGTTTACTGGCTATGTTGCCTTATGGTAGAAGAACTTATAAGCCACTCATAGAAGAGAAGGAGATCATGAGGTTAGAAACTAGGACGAGATGAAAAGAGTCATGAGAAGAAGATTTTTCTGTAGCTACTATTTGTAGGATGCATTCAAGAGGTTAGAAGAGTTGAGGCTAGAAGGATCAAGTGTAGATGCATATATGAAGGAATTCTAGATGTTAATGATCTAATGTGAAGTTATTGAGCTTGAAGACTAAACTGTATCTCGATTCATTAGTGGGTTGAAGTACGAGATTGGAGATATTCTGGAGACCATGGACATTGGATCAGTTGATGAAGCTATTCGAGCTGCCTAGAGAATCAAGAGGCACTAATTTTGGAGATTCCAAGCTCCTACCAGTTGACCTACCACTAATTGACTTGTTTTGAGTAGACTTATATGATAGGAACAAAGTAAAGTTGCTGAAACCCAACTTACTCAAGCTGTTTAAGTAGAAGAGAAGGAGATCTCAAGGAAGTTTGAGAAAGGCTAAAGCTTAGGAAGGATGACAAGTGAGATCAAGTGTTTCAAATGTCAAGTATTTAGGCACATAGCTACCTAATGTCTAAACAAAAGAACCATGGTTATTTTAAGCAAGGTGCCAACCATTGAGGTAGATAGTACTGATGAGGAAATGGAAGAGCTGAAAGAGATTGGACAAACCAAACTGTTTGAAGAGGAGGAAGTCATCTATAGTGAGGTGGGTAACTTTATGCTTGCCACCTTAGTATTGAGCAGAACGATGAATGTGAGTCTTATACTTGAGGACGAATAACTAAGGAACCTATTCCACATTGGATGTAAGGTGAATAGGTTAATGTTTGCATTGATTGTTGATAGTGGCAGTTACACCAATGCAGCCTTTGCATTCATGGTCCAGTAATTGAAGTTGTCGACTAAGCACCATCTTAAACCTTATAAACTACACTGGCTTAATGATAAAGGAGCCTTATAAGTAAATAAACAAGTCTTTGTACTAATCAGTTTGGAAACTATTGAGATGAAGTGCTTGGTGACGTGTTACTCATGAGTGTATCTTACATCTTACTTGGACAACCATGGATGTTTGATTGACGCATGATATATGATGGAAGAAAGAACACTTATTCCCTTGGGCATGAGGGCATGAAGGTGAAGTTAAGCCCTATGATTGCTGAACAAGTTAAAAGCATGCAAATTGAATTGAGTTGAGTTTCGAAGAAAGAGGCTTTGGTGATGACTTTAGCCGAGTTGAAGAGCAAGGTAGTGCTTAATGCATCAACCTATCTACTAGTTAGAAGGTTAATTGAGATGAAGGGATCCAAGGAGGGGTTGCTACCTATCGAAGTAAAAACCTTATTAGATTAATTTGCCAACTTATTCCTAAGAGAACTACCTTAAGGTCTACTTCCCCTCTGAAGTATTGAATAAGTAATTAATTTGCAACCAGGAGTTGTACTGTTGAATAAGCCTACTAATAGGTTGAACCTTAAATAGGCTTTTGAGCTGTAGAGATAGGTAGATGAGTTGTTGAAAAAAGGGTGTGTGATGGGAATCAAGCTACAAGACCCCTGACCCATAGCTGAGCTCAAGGACTAGAGAGGCTACCATGATGAATCTTTATATTCTAACCAACCCTTGCTTAGGCCAAATACTTACTTACCGAGTCACCTCTAATACCGTGCCGTATGACCGCCCTTTATTTTGTAGCGTATCGAGTTAACAATTACTCTCTATTGTTAAGTCACCCAATCACTCGGCATCATCTTTGCTGAGAAGTCGAGAGAGAGAATCTAAACTGATTAAGCCATCTCTACTCAGACAAACCTATCTATTCGTACTTTTTGTCCGCATCTCCTAACAACCTCGCTAATGCCGCATTACCACGTATATAATATCACATTTAGAATCTATAGTACCAATGATTATTTTCCTTGTACATTCATTTTTACCTCTTTGTAACATGTACATTGCCCTTTTAGGAATTGCCCTTTTTGTCTTTTCCCTTTTAGGCAAGTTGCCCTAGTTTATAGGTATAAATACCTCTATACTTGTAGTTGCAACATAATCAGATTACCTTTAATACACTTGAGTACTTTTTTCTTTGTATAAATACTGCTTGTTTACTCTTGGCATCACTCTTATCCTTTCCCTTAAGCAATGTTAGGTGGTGAGTAACCTCATTGGACCAATTTATGTGTCATATCGAATTGTGCTGTGAGTCTTCAAAAGGTCATTTGGTACATCATATCCTTTGGAATTGTTCGTGGGTTTTTTCTTACTACTTCATTTGCCTTTGTCACTCTTTTTGTACCTTTCCCCATTAGCCTTTTTTTCAAGCCTTTTGCAAGCTTAGACCCATCCAATGATCGGCCTTATCTGTTCTTGGTCACAGTTTGCATCATCTTAGTATTACAGTAGAGGTTTTGTGTGAACTAAAGTTAGTTCTTTTTGAATTTCTGTTGTGCTCTATTTTGCCTATGTGAAACAGAATTAGTTATTGAGTTCATTTAACTGCTGTGTTATTAGCTGTTTACTTTTTGAAGTCTTTGTTTAAATTCTGAATCTGTGAGGAAAAATGATAGACTTAAATATGAAAGTTGGTATTGGTGATGATAGTGGAGTTATCTATCATAGGTGTCAGTTTCAAGGAACTCCCAGAAGCACTAATGTGAGGCTCGATGAGGTAGCTAACCCCTTAGTAGTTCTTACCTAAGTTGTTCATGCACTATCTTACTGACCTATAGAGGCTGCATAACACACTCTACAAGTTGCTTAACTTGTTAGAGGTCAGAACCTAGCTCGACCATTTCCAAGTGGAGGAGTTGGTGGACAAGTAAGGTGAAGGATAGACATGAGAGAGCTTGATGAGGAGGAAGAAGAGTTTTTAGAAGAGGAGTGTGTATAAGTCCCTAAAGTATCCAATCATGTAAAGCTTCAGATTCCGAGTTTTAATGGAATTGGGAATATTGACAAGTATCTAGATTGGGAAGAAAAGGTAAACCGTATGTTTGATTATTACTAGTATGAGGATTGCGAGGAAGTGAAGACTGCTGCTATTGAATTTTTCGAATATGCCGCCATATGGTGGAAGAACCTTTAAGCCATGAGAAGGAGAGAGGGGTGCCGAGAGATTAATACTTGGCTAGAGATAAAGAGAGTGCTGAAAAACAGGTTTGTGCCGGAAACATATCTCCAAGATACTTTCACTTGGCTTTAGGACCTAAGACAAGTAAGCTGAACTATTGATGAGTATGTTTAAGAATTCCAAATGCTTATGATATGATGCGAAGTGGAGGAACCACCAACCCAAATAGTCTCAAGATTTGTTAGTGGGTTAAGAGGAGATATCTAAGACATTGTGGAACTCCAATGATTTGATACGATGGATGAAGCTGTTAGGATTGCTTAGTGTATAGAGAGGCAAAGAAAAAGCTAAGCAACGACTCGAATGCTGACTAGTTGACTAGGATAGGTAAGTAACCACACTCTACAAAGTGCTGAGCTAAGGAGAAGGGTTGATATTAGAGTTGAGTAGAAAAGCTAACCTGAAGATGTAGTGTCGACCCAAACGTCTGAGAAGGGGTAAGGGTCTGGCAAGAAGATTTGCCAAATCAAATGCTTCGCTCAGTGCTTAAACCGAAGGACGATGGTCATCAAGGAAGACATCTCGAAGTTAGATGTCGAGAGTATGGATGAAGAACCCGAGGAGGAGGAGGTTCCTGCCGAAAAGGAGAATGCCGAGAAAGAGTTGATTAAGGAAGATGTGTTTGCTGAGGACTTAGACCAGCTACTCATGGTTGTCCGATGCACTATGAGCGTGAAACCCTCATAAAAAGAGGAGCAGAGAGAGAATTTATTTCATATCACCTATAAGGTTGATGAATAGACGTGCGCCTTCATCGTGGACAGTGGAAGTTGCACCAATATGGCATTAGCCGACATAGTCTCAAAACTAAGGTTGTCGATTGTTGCACATCTGAAGCCATATAAGTTGCACTGGTTGAGTGAGAAGAGAGCATTATACGTCACTTGGCAAATACTGCTATTGATCATTATCGGCAATTACTCTGACCAAATTCTCTATGACGTACTGCCCATGTGTGCTTCCACGTGTTGTTAGGAAGACCGTGGTTATTTGATAGGAGAGTCATCTATGACATTCACAGGAATACCTACATGCTCAAGAAGTATGATCAGAAGATCACGCTAAATCCAATGCCGTTGAGAGAAGTTCACAAGTTACAGATGAAACTTGCTTACAAATTGAAGAAGGCTCTAGTGATGAGTAGAGTCGAGCTCCAAAAGGCCATTAATGCCAATGAGTCGACCCTCCTATTGGTCTGGCGACTATTAGAAATGAAGGAGCAGGATGATTTACCCTAGGAGGTGAGGGAACTGTTGGATAAATGTACTGACCTATTCCCAGAATAGTTGCTTGAAGGGTTGCCCTTGACTTGAGGCATAGAGCACTGTATTGACTTAGTACCTGGTGTTGCACTGTTGAACAAGCCAACTTATGACATGAATCCCGAGCAAGCTTCTAAGCTTCAGCGTTAAGTCAATGAGTTGCTAGAAAGAGAATATGTGAGAGAGAGTCTCAACCCTTGTGCTTTGCCTACACTTTTAGTGTCGAAGAAGGATAGAACCTAATGGATGTGTGTTGACAGTTGAGTCGTAAACAAAATCACAATCAAATATAGGTATCTAATCCCAATGCTAGAAGACATATTGGATGAACTGAGTGGAGCCAAAATTTTTAGCAAGATTGATCTCAAGTTTGGCTACCATCAAATTTGCATGAGGTTAGGAGACGAGTGGAAGATTGTGTTCAAGACTCGAAATGGACTTTATAGGTGGATGGTCATGCCTTTTGGTTTGTCGAATGCCTTGAGCACCTTCATGAGACTTATGAACCATGTAATGAGATAACTTATCGGGAAGTGTGTTGTAGTGTACTTCGATGACAACTTGATCTTTAGTGTTGACATACCGGGTCATTGTGAACACATCAAAGCAGTCTTAGATATTCTCCATACTAAGAGATTATTTGGCAACCTAAAGAAATATTGCTTTTGCGAGGAGGAAGTGGTATTCTTGGGCTATGTAGTCAGTGGAGGAGGCTTACGAGTCAATGGTGAGAAGATCCAAGCAATTGTTAAATGGTCAACCCCTACTACTTATGTCAGCGTGAGAAGTTTCCATGGACTGGCTTCGTTTTACCGAAGGTTCATCAGGAACTTCAGTACCTTCGTTGTACCCCTTACTGAATTAATGAAGAAAAACACTGACTACCGATGGGGAGAAAGGGAGGAGAGGAGTTTTGCCGAGATAAAGAAGAAATTGACCTCTGCCTTGGTGTTAGTGCTCCTCAACTACAACAAAATTTTTAAGTTAAAATGCGATGTGTTAGGCATTGGAATAGGTGCTATCCTGATGTAGGAAGGTCAACCAATTGCCTTCCATAGTGAGAAGCTCCGGGGACCCCAATTAAATTACTCCATTTATGACTAAGAGCTCTTGGCACTAATCTGAGCACTATAAGTGTGGTAGCACTATTTATTGCCGAGAGAATTTGTCATATATACTAGCCATGAGTCACTGCGATTCCTTTGAAGTCAGACTAAACTATCCAAGTGGTAGGCGAGATGGGTTGAATTCCTTGAGGGATTCAATTTTGTAATCAAATACAAGTAAGGAAAGAGTAACGTAGTTACAGATGCTCATTCGAGGAGGTATACGCTCTTATTAGAACTGTAGACTGGACTATTTGGTTTTGCAAGTATCAAAGAACAGTACTTCAAGGATCTATACTTTGGACCAATAATTTTGCGATGTATGGATGGGAGGACAGTAGACGAGAATTATGTGGAGGATGGCTATTTGTTCCTAGGGGGGAAATTGTGCGTATCAACTATCTCCCTACGGGAATTATTAATCAGAGAAGCTTACAACGGTGGACTCTTCAGACACTTTGGAGAAAGGAAGACTTGTGAACTATTGAATGGCCAATTCTTTTGGCCGAGAATGCGAAGAGATGTACACCGAGTGGTTGAAAGCTATGTTATATGCAAAAGGGCCAAGTACCGAGCCGAACAAGGGAAATCAATGCCTTTACCTATCTTGATGAGGCCATGGACTAAACTAAGCATAGACTTTGTTCTTGAATTGCTGAGAATTTCCTGGGGAAAAGATTTTGTAATAGTTGTTGTGGATTAATTCAGTAAGACGGCACATTTTGTGCCCTATACCAAAACTAATGACACTTCGACTATTGCTGCTCTTTTCTTACAAGAGGTTGTGCAGATACACGGCATGTCGAGAAGTGTGGTCTCCGACAGAGACCTGAAGTTCTTGAGCCATTTCTGGAGAACCCTTTGGTATTGGCTGGGAACCAAATTACTCTTTAGCACCTCATGTCACTCATAAACCGACGGCTAAAAAGAGGTGGTTAATCGTACTTTGAGTTCATTGCTCAGAGCTGCAGTAGGCAAGAACTTGGTTGATTGAGATATCTGCCTACCAGTGGTCGAGTTTACTTATAACTGAACTTTACATGACACCACCAAGCAAGCCCCCCTCGAAGTGGTCTATGAATTCAATCCCAAGTTACCCTTCAACCATGCCTTTGTACCTATACCTGTGCAAGAGGGCACCAATGCCTCGGCTAGAGCACAAACCCTTTAGCACATCTATGACAAGGTTACTCAGCATGTTGACCAGGTTACTAAAAGAATGCGTGAAAAGGCCAAGGGTCGGCTGGCCAAATAATTTCAACTGGGAGACTTAGTATGGTTACACCTCAGTAAGGAGTGGTTTCTGAACAAAAGGAAGAACAAGTCATTTGTAAGAGTGGAAGGACCTTTTAGAATCCTTAAGAAAATTAGTGATAATGCCTATAAGTTGGAGCTACCTGAGGACTATAGGGTTTCTAATGCCTTCAACATTGCTAACCTCAGTCCATATCACCCTAACGGAGGACTGAGCAAATACCCTTTGGATTTGATCCTAAATCCAAAACAACTCAGAGGGAATGATGGGAATCAAGTTACGAGACCCTCAACCGGTAGCTGAGCCTAGGAATTAGAGGGACTGGTATGATGAATCCTTATATTCCAACTAACCCCTACCGAAGCCGAATACTTACTTGCTGAGTTACCTTTAATGTTGTGCCATACGACCGCCCTTTATTTTGTAGCATGCCGAGTTGATAATTACTCTCTATTGCTAAGCTGCCTAATCACTCAACATCATCCTTATCAAGAAGCTAAGAGAGAGAATTCGGATTGATTAAGCCATCCCTGCTCAGACAAGCCCATTTGTCTGTACTTTTTGTCTACATCTCCTAACAACCCCACCAATGCCACATCATTACGTGTACAATATCACATGTTGAATCTATAGTACCAATGATTATTTTCCTTGTATATTCATTTTTGCCCCTTTGTAACACGTACATTGCCCCTTTAGGAAATACTCTTTTGTCTTTTCCCTTTTGAGTAAGTTGCCTTATTTTGTGGGTATAAATACCTCTGTACTTGCGGTTGCAACATAATCAGATTACCTCCAATACACTTGAATACTTTCTTCCTTGCATAAACATTACTTATTTACTCTCAACATCACTCTTATCCTTTCCTTTAAGCAAGGTTAGGTGGCGAGTAACCTCATTGGACCAATTCATGTGTCATATCGAATTATGCTTTGAGTCCTCAAAAGTTCCTTTGGTGCGTCATATCCTTTACAAATGTTCATAGGTTTTTGCTTACTACTTCATTCGCCTTTGTCACTCTTTTTGTACCTTTCCCTATTAGCCCTTTTTCAAGCTTTCTGCAAGCTTGGACCCATCCAACAACCGGCCTTGTCTATTTTAGGTCATGGTTTGCACCAAGTATGTGCGAGAGTCCTTAAGCCCATGTGCTGTGCTAGCCCTTTTGGTACCAAAGAAAGATGGGACATGGAGGATGCATGTAGATAGTTGAGCAATCAATTACATCACCATCAAGTGTAGGTATCCTATACCAAGGCTTGATGATATGCTAGATGAGTTGAACAGTGTAAGAGTATTCTCTAAGATTGATCTAATCTAGATGCCATTAGATCCAAATGTGGGAAGGAGTTAAGTAGAAGACCACATTTAAGACTCGACATGGATTGTATGAATGGCTTATGATGCCATTCGGACTATCAAATATACTGAACATATTCATGCGATTGATGAACCATGTGTTCTAAGAACTAATAGGGAGATTTGTAGTGGTGCATTTCAGTGACATCTTAATTTATGGTCTTGATTTGGAGACTCATCAAGAGCATCTCTAAGTAGTCTTTTCAAAACTCCGAGCTGAGAAAGTCTATGTTAATCTAAAGAAATGTGACTTTTCCTAACCTGAAGTAATCTTTCAGGGGTTTGCTATGAGTGGTTGTGGCTTTTGGGTTGATGATGAGAAGATAAGAGTGATTATTGAATAGCTTGAGCCAACTTGTTCAATTGACGTATGAAGCTTCCATGGCTTAGCATTATTATATCATCGATTTATAAGGAATTTTGGTATAATTGTGGCTTGACTCATTGAACTGTCAAAGAAGAATGTTGAGTTCAAGTAGGAAGAGAAGGAGTAGAGGAGTTTTGAAGAAGTAAAAGAGAAGTTGACTACAACTTAGGTCTTAGCTCTATTAACCTTTGACAAGGTATTTGAAATAATATGTGATGCATCTAAACTAGGCATAAGTGCTATACTAATGTAGGAGGGTCGACTTATTGCCTCCTTTAGTGAAAAGCTTTGAGGAGCCACCCTTAATTATTCTATTTATGATAAAGAGTTTTACGCCTTGATCAAAGCCTTAACTGTATGGCAACATGATTTGCTACCCAAAGAATTTGTGATCTACATTGATCATGAATTTTTGAGATATCTAAAGAACCAACTTAAGTTGTTTTGAAGACAAGCCAAGTGGGTTAAGTTTATGAAGGGATTTTCTTATGTTATGAAGTACAAGAATATAAAGAACAATGTATTGGCCGATGCCTTATCGAGACGATATTCTCTCCTGTCCAAATTATAAAACCAATTACTGTAGTTTGCTATGATTGAGGACTTGTATGTTAAGGATCTACATTTTAGTCTTATCTATGCTAGATGTGAGGAATGCCAAACGCTTGATGACTATCACAGGGAGGATGGATACTTATTTAGGAAGAGGATATTATGTATCCCGACATGTTCCATAAGCGAGTTGTTAGTGCATGGGGTACATGGAGGAGGATTGGCTAAACACTTTGGCAAGCATCGAACTTACGAGATACTATCCTCAAGATTCTTTTAGCCAAAGATGATGAGAGATGTCTAAGTTGTGTTGGAAAGGTGTATTACCTACAGAAAGGGAAATAACTAAGGACAATATTTACCATTGCTGGTCTCGACCAAACCATGGTCTAAGCTGAGCATAGACTTTATGCTAGGTTTGCTAAGAACATCCTGAGGAAATGATTCCATCATGGTGGTTGTGGACCATTTTAGCAAGATAGTACACTTCATACCTTGTTCTAAGACTAACGATGCTTTGACTATCTTTCTTCTTTACTTACAAGAGGTTATTAAACTTTATGAAGTGCCCAGGACTATTGTTTCAAATAGAGATCCGAAGTTCATAAGCCATTTCTGGAGGATGTTACAGAGATAAATGGGAACTAAACTATTGTACAACATGTCTTGTCATTTACAAACAAACAGACAAGTCGAGGTTGTTAATAGGATAGTGGTAACATTACTCAAGATTGTTATTGGTCGGAACATGGTCAATTGAGATCTGTGCCTACCTTTAATTGAGTTCGCTCCAATAAGACTACCCACAATATCACGAACATGTCACAATTTGATGTTACCTATGGGTTCAACCTTAAGCTCCCATTGGACTAGACATCTCTTTCGAGCCCAGATGATGATTAACTAGCTGTAGAAAGAGTCAAGGCCATTAGAGCAATGCACTAGAAGGTTGTAGAACATTTGCCGAGTTACTACTAAGCTCGAGAGAAGAGATCGAGGATGGAAAAATAGAGAGTTTTAGCTAGGTGATTTAGTTTAGATCCATCTTAATAAGGAACAATTCCTAAGTTTAAGGAAGAGCAAGCTATCTCTCAAGGTTGACGGACCATTTAAAGTGCTTGAAAAGATTAGTCTTAATGCCTATAGGATTGAACTACCTAAAGAGCATGGAGTCTTTGACTCCTTTAATATTGGCGACCTCCACTCGTATACTCTTGAAGACGAGCAAAGTGGAGCTAAGCTAGATTTGATCCTAAGTCTCAAATAGCCTGAAGGGGATGATAGGGATCACAGACCTATTACGTGCTCCTAAGCTTGAGGACTTGCTCATATGGTTCACTGAGTTATCCGAGAAGAGTTAAACTTCGAAGAGCAATGCATTCTCCAACTTAACTTGTTGAGTTACTTTACTCTCCATCTCATCTAAGAGACTACCAAGGTGATCGACCTATTGTCGAATCGACCCCTCTATAATACATCAGTTTAAGGCGAAGCACTAAACCTACATGCGGTTGACTTGCTACATTGCCGAGGCTAAGCTAAATCCAATCCCAAGCCAACTGACTGAGGCCAACTTGATAATATACCACCTCCTAAACTAGCCATTCCCATGTTCGGAACATCCGAGTTGCTAAGCTTAACTTAATTTATTATGAACATGCTCTTCTTGGCAAGCAGCATCATTAGGACCATAGAACATACTGTTGATACATACCTATTCTTTTGACATATGAACTATCCTTTTTTGTAACCAAATATTCTTTTTGTTTGATTACAACTTTACCATTGTAAATTATTCCTTTTTCCTTTCCTAGTAAGAATCTTTTTGTAATTTACACTAACCTAGCACTTACCCTAATTAGGTCATTAAATACTTATAATTGTAATAACTGCAACAATAAATACCAATGATATTTAGACATACTTTTGTGAGCTAAGTTACTCTTACTTAGTCTCGTTTACTCTTATCTAATCCATTGTGAGTGTAGATTAGTGGTGAGTGACCTCCAAATCAAGTGCAACTTGAGATCGTGTAAGGCGTTAGTGTATCATATCCACCATTGGTGCATGATAACCCCTTACTCAAATCTTTGACTACCATTTACCTTTTGGACCATCTCGTAGGTTGGACCTATCCCCTTGGTTCAAACGATACCAAACGTCGTGTGTTCATCCACGACTACTCATATCATCCTTTATCCAATCTTTCAATTTAATTTTGCTGGAATATCTTACTCTAAAAATTGTTATTCAACATGATCTCGTTCTTCCATATCAGCAAATCTACTAAACATCAATTTATTCTTGAGCTTTCTTAAACTTTGAATTTTAATCTTCTTACCTTATTTGCATGCTTGATATTTCTAGTAGCTTTGCATCTATGTCAATTTAATAATCTTCTAAAGTGATTTTGTATAAAATTATTCATATCAATTCTTTAAGAATGATTTTAACATGCTTAATATAAATCCATCTTTGAATCCCTAAGGACTAAAGTGGAATGGAATTGACCATATTTCTTTAATATACTTACTGAAAGTGGGGTTAGGTCTTCTTTAAAATTTGTCCAACTTGATTAACCTAAATTGTTCAAAGATTAGCTTAAGACAACCTTCTAATCGTGATTTTGGAATATATTAATATAGTTCTGTTCTTTTGATGATATACATTTTAACTTGACAATTATTCAAAACTTCATTTTCTTTCTTGAGCTGAAATATATTAGTAATAACTTAATATGTGCATTGTTATCATCAAAACCTTAATAGGAGACTTAATAAGTTTCAATAAGTAAATAAATAATTTTATTTATTAATAAAAAAGAAACAGAATCCAAAATTAATTGATGTTTAAGCAATTAAAGGTTAGAAATTGACGAAGTAGAATTCATATGTTTTAATCAAACCTAGAGAAGCATGACTTTCATGTACGAATTATGTGATATTACTTTCTTAATATAAATATAAGAAATATTCTCACTTTCAATCTTTGGGAAAGATATAGTTGGTAAAGTTATTAACATTGAAAAATAAGAAAAATCAAGCCAGTAAAATGATGAGATTCATACGTATACAAATGGAAGAAAATCCTCTTTAGTTTTTAATAGGATCATTTCACTTAGATTCTTTCCTTCTTTCTTGAAGTTTGACAACTTTCTTGAAACATATGAATTGTCTCATATCAATTTCTAGCCTTAAATTATTGTAACATTAATTAATCTACAATAAACTTTGGATTCCACTTCCTTTTTAATTAATGAATTATTTGTTTATTTATTCACTAAATTTTTTTATTTTAGTTATTAACTTTTCTTCCTAAATTAAAAAAAAAATTGCAAATAAACTCCCCTTTTCTACTTCATATACACTTAGCCCCCTCATCTTTAAAGTTGTTCTTTTAGGCCTCTAAATTAAAAAAAAAAAAAAAAAAGAGAGAGTGTATTTTGACTACTATATTCCTATTTTGAGAATTTAAGTCTGCATTCATTAATGATTAGGATGTCTAAAAGCATGTTTTCAAAGATAAATTGACTAAATACACATGAACAAAATATAGGGAGGTGTATTTACAAGTTACCTTAAAATTTATCCATGCCCTCATAACCTAACTTGCACGATGGTAACTTTTTCATCCAATAAGTTGTTCAATGGGTTGTAAGTTTGCCTTAGGTGTACTTTAATTACCTTTTCTGTAATGATTTTATTACTAGTAATTTCCCTTTTTTTTCTTTTTTTCTTTTTTATAAATTCATTCCATGATATATGATTCAAGAATTGAAATGGATAAAATGAGTTAAAAAGCACAATAAAAGTTGCTATATATTGAATGATGTCAAGCTTTTACTTATTTTTTGACATATAGAAAAATGAGATTTATATATGGTTTATGATTATCTATGTTTCTTTTAGTATCTTATGTGTTAAAAGGTAAATAAATGATACATGGGCTCTAGTATTAAGATTACAAACAAATACTGCATTGAAGTGAGTAACCTTATCAAATTTTCAAACCTACTTTACCTTCTGTATCTGATTAGGTTCTAGGTAGATTTTGAAATTCATAGGATGGGTTCTACTCTCAATTCTTTGGAGCCTCCATTAATAAGATAGCATACATGGTACGGATGGTATAATGTGAAGTATCTTCGTAACCTGCATTTACTCTATGAGCTTATTGTAGGGTATACAAGATATTAGTTACAAGGTATTCCTAATTAATAATGTTGAATATAACAAAATATAAGATTTTTAGCCTAATACATACTCAAACTTTAAGCCAATTTACTCATGGAATATATTTGAGTTAAATTTGTTCAAAGTTTGATTTACTTTCATCTATAATGTTTTTCATGAGATGTTCCATTATTAGTAAAAATTGGTCTAAGGTATAGATTTGGTACTACTATTTATTTTAAACAAGAGAACCTATGCCTTATTATTGCAATTTTATGAAAAACATTCTGTGATAAATCATTTGGAATTATATTATCAAACCATGATGTATATCTTCTTAATAAATATATGATTGGTTATATCAAATTAAATTGTTGGAATAGAGCACAAAGTTAGTTAAAAATATATGGAAAAATAACACATTACTGAACAACTTACCCAAAAAATCTTATATTATAAAAGTATAACAAAATACTTCACCAATTTCACATGTCATATATTGATACCAATTAATGCAACATGTAGCATGATAGACATAAATATGTGAAGGATAAACTTGTATTAATTCAAAAGATTGTGAATAAAATTGAGTCCAAGGATATTTGTAGTCTATTAACCCTAGAGTTATTAAGAAAACTAAACAAAATTGAAATTCCAATAAATTAGGAAACAAATGAATTAAGTTAAACTTTCCTAAAACAACATTAAATCTTCAACTACTTAGTTCTCTTCCCAGATGTTTTTGAGCATAAGTAAAGGCATATACAATCTAATATTTTTTCACTGTCCCTCAGCCTTATGACACATAATACATCCTTTGACAAGCTTGCACACATCTGATGCAGCATAGGACACAGGGAACCATATGCAAGTAAGGGTGCCTATGATTAGGTCTTACCATAGCATAGATGGGTCCTTCAAAGTTATCAAAGAAGAAGATATTGTGCTAGGATAGGTTCTAAGGATGAAAGGGGTTAAGCAATCTGTAAGTTGCTTAAATTGATGTTACGTACCACTTAAACATAACATGCCTAAAATTTTCCAAATGTGATACACCAGTCTAAGTTATTGTTTTACTCACTACAATCATTGCTTAAGAGATTGATAACAACTAAAAGGATTTAGGATTTCTCATAAGGGAGTAAGTCATTAATTTGAAGAGGATTCTAATTACAACAGTCCTATAATGGGGTATTTATATCCTCATTGCTAGGGTAACATGATATAATTAGTATTTACTAAAAAGGTAAACATATGTGTCTAATCTATTACAAAAGAAAAGGGTAATTTCGTAATCAAAATAAAAGAACATTCTAGTGGCAATGTATGACTCATGTAGTGCGACACGTGTTGCTTGGAGAGATGCTTGAAGATTCACTACATAACAGCTCTTGAATTGTTTGGAAAAGGTTAACAACAATGGGGTTTCTAGTCAGATTAGCATTTGTACCCCGATAATTTTGTATTGGCTAAGTAACATAGTCTCTATAATAGGCCTGCATTAAGACTTGGGAGTTCTTAAATAGTCACATTGACCTTATTCTTACATTAAGATGACACCCTACTTGCTACATCTTGGGTACATGATCAAATTAGCTTAGCATAATAGGCCAGCTTCTTTTAGGCATGGGTGATGACTGAAAATCCAATAGACCATGTTAGCTAGTCCTTTAGCTCTAGAATGAGTACAAGGTCTATGGTGATGGATTCCTATTATTTCCTCCAGGTTGTTTTTGATTTGGGATAAATTCCATGAAGTTCTTCTCTTAGTGCTTCCTCCTTGAGTTGCTATGGACTCAAGTTAGCATTATTGAAGTCGTTAGAGACTTCATGCCTTTCTGGTAACTTAAGCTTGTAGGTGTTGTCATTGATCCTCTGAAGCACTTTAAATGGTCCTTTAGCTCAAGGAAAAAGCTTGTTCTTCCTCTTACTCAAAAACCTTTCCTTATTAAGTTGTAGCCATATGACATCTCCAAGTTAAAACAACTTCTTATTTCTATATCCTTGACTTCCTTGCTTTAATTTCTTAACAACTTACGTTAGTCATTTGGTTAGCTTTTGGTAGATCTATTGTAGAGTTCTAGCTTGATCTTCAACTTTAAGGTCTCCTTGCCCTCTTGGTACATGAGTGTAATATTTTGCCTTCTAAACATCTACATAAAAATTTTCCTTAACTTATGGTGCTTAAAGATGCCATCCTCAAGTTAGGGATAAGGCTAAAGCTGTAAACAACCTATTAACTCAATCTCTACTATATAAATTTCTAATAGAACTTCTTTCAATTAATATAAAATAATACAGTGTAACTTTATAAACTATAGGTCTCATTCAAAGTATCATGTTTCACTTTACTATTCAATTCTTAATCCAATTAAGATAATAAACTTTACATTCAAAACCGCAACACTAAAAACCTATAAAGTAGTACGGTGACCTTCTTGCAAAGTTGCTTCTAAGAACTTGATTTGAAAACAATGCGACTAATCACTCTCTCTTATCTAACTTAGCTTTTGAAATTTAGCTTGCTTTGTCTTCAATATCTAAGGTTAGATAAGTTAACCTCTCAGCTTAGGTTTTAAGCCAAGTGAGTATAAGACTAAACATAGAAAGTATAGAACTGAGTATTCTAAATCATAACAAGCAGTATATATCATATATTTGATTATCCCAACATCATTACTAACTTAGCATTTTTAGACATCCAATAATATCAAGCATACACACAATGATACATGCATCATACGGATGCCATGCAAATGCACGTGATATGCACTGGTATTGGTATCCTAGGTGTAAACCCCTAAAATTATTAACCTAGTTTTTGTTAGAGACTCGACTATGTTAGATAATTTAGGAGTCAACAAGGCTAATGAAAGTGAAAACCCTAAAAGAATTACTCAATCGCGTAAAGAATTTTTCTACCCTAAATGTTTCTAAATGCTAAAGATTTTATTCAAAAGTGATAGAAACCCTAAAAATGATTATTTTAAAGACACATGTGCACTAATCCAACATGATATACCCTAAAACCCTAATTGATAATATAATGCTTATCATTTTGTCCAATTCACTAGTAAAGGGTTAGAGATGACCCTTAATCATACTTATATGCTTTGAATCCTTAGGTGATCCATTAGAAATTAAGATAATGAGTCATAGATTATATTCACTTCTTAAGTAAGTGATTAAGATAGTTTCACTTAGAGTTAGAGTAATAGTTGAAGATTAGGTTTATGTAGTGAACCTTAACACTTAAATTGGTACTTTTTGCATTTGTTATTCAAAGTAGTTTATCAAATGAGATATATAGGCTATAAAGACCTAAAGTAAGATCTCATTAACAATGTTTACAAATCAATTCATCAAATATCTCATTTCCCCTCATTTCCTTCATTTTTTCTCTAATTTCCCTTAATTACCACATTATGTGCACAAAATTAAACATACTTAAGGAATGTTGACTAAAGTAATGCATGTTGACCAAAGTCAAAGGGTTGACCAAGTCAACAAATGTTGACTAAAGTCAACATTTTGAAAAGTCAAAAGTCTTAAGAGATAAGGAAAAATATCTTAATAACTTAATGATGATCTTCTTTTCTTTTCATTTTGATTTTTCTTTCCTCTTCTTGCAATTGTTGCCGTCCACAATTTTGCTCCTTAGGCCCCACCATTTAGTTGTCTTCCATAATTGAAACAAAACAAAAGAAACAAAAACAAAACTCCTCATTTCATGTCGTGAACTCCCCCTTCACTTTCACTTTCATTCCTTTCCCTTTTGTCTCCTTAAACTTCAACAAATTAAAGGTATGTTCTTAAGTTGTTTTATGTTACTTTATGTTATTCATTAGTTAGTTAATTAAGTAGATTAGGTAAGTAGTTAGGTGTTTAGTGAAGTCTTGAAGAGAAGAAAACAAAGTCTCCATCTTTAAGTGTAGAAAGTGATGGATCATGAAGGAAATGGAAGAAATACATGTGTATGTACTCTTAGATGTGTATACATAAAGAAATACCAAAGGAATACAAGTATATGAACCTTTGTACATAAGTATGTATCATGTACATAACCTAATTTAAGACCATATCTAACTATATATACTATACTAAATACATACATAGAAATGCAAAAGGATGAAAATTGAGAGGATTTTCTTAAGGGAAAATTTGGCATACGAAATTTTAGTATAAAAATACGTATTTAACCGTATAGGTATATGAGTAGAAATACATGTATAAATATGGTATAAGTATATGTAGATGTATAAGTATATGTATGTATAAGGTATATGTACATAAGTATAAGTATAAGGTATATGTACATAAGTATAAGTATAAGACATAAGTATAAAGTAAGAAATAAATATACATAAGACATGTACATGTGACATAAGCATGATGTAATGCTTATGTAATCAAATGATGAGGTAGATGATGACATAGGCATATGAGGACATAAAGAAAAGATGACATAAGCATATGAAGGCATAAAGAAAAGATAATGTAAGCAATGACATAAACATAAGTTTAGAAAATGAGAAAAATAAGAAAATGTAGATAATTAGATACTAAAATTAGTAAATATTAATACACTTTGTAAACTAGATTATACCTAAATCAGTACATGAATTAGTAATGATAAAGTAAATCCCTTAATTATAAGAATTTAAGGAATAAAGGTTATAAATATAAGTAATAGCAATACTTAAGTATTATAGCTAAAAATTTCTATAAAATTAGTTCATAATATAAAATAGGGGTCTTAACGTCCAAAACAAACATTACCGTATGAATATACGTTCGAAAACGATGAAAAACGACTATAAATTCATAAATATCAGAAATGAAACGAAAAAGTTATATACGATTGAAAATAAAGTCTAACCGGGTAAAAGTTGATAATAGTCTAAGTAGATTAGGTAATTAAATGTTTAGAAGTATTAGTTAAATTAGTTACTTACTAAACTTATCAAATCGTAATGATCAGGTGACTCTGAGGAGCGTGAGGACCTCCCAATCGACTACTACGATTAGGGCGAATCACCATGGCCGAGTGAGTATTTACCCAATGATTCCATGCTTGTTTTGTGATTGTAGATAGTGGACTTAAATATTATTGTTAATTGATGATTGTGTGGGGTTTGGGAAACGCTTGTGTATGCCGGTATGTCTTGAGTTGTGAACCTATCTTAACTATTGATAATGCTATGTTTGTTGCATGGTAGTATAGAAAATGATTGTGTGCACAATTGGATGGTCATAGCATAATTTGAACCTAATTATCCTTGGCTTATAAAAGGAAATTGAGACATGCATTAACATGCATAGCATGGATACTATTCCGGCCGTCACATCACACGGAGGTAAAGAGAGGCCATTCGGGGGTTGATATCATTTATTTATTTGGTTCTGTACGGTGCACTCATACAAAATGACCTTACCCTGGCCCGCGGGAATACTAGGCGTTGGAGGCGCCAATCGCCTGGCTAAGGGTTGAGTCTAGAGGCCTCCGTTTAGGGGTGAGTGTGGACTGCGGGGGCTCACTCACAATTATACTAGAACTTGGATTTTTCTGAAAATAAAAGAATTATTTGATATAAGTACGGAACGTGGGGTTCCGTAGTAAAGTTCTAGTATAATACCCGGATCTGATTGGTGCCGTGTATACTCCAACCCTGACTTCAGAGGGCGTTAAATCTGAGTTACGTATATGAACTAGTAATTATATGTATTGTTTGGCATTCTGGTTGATCATTCATTCATATGCTTGAATATAATGTATTTATAACTTGCTTGTGGTGTAGCTGAGGGTTTTGCTCACTAAGCTTAGGCTTACACCCTTTTAGACTTTTGTTGCAGGATAGCCTGTTCGTAGAGACAGGACGAGGGATGCCACAGGTTAGCCTGGGGATTTAGGCAAGAGCGAGCTGCTATGTGTACTGAGAGAACAGTTTATGTAGACTTCTACTTATGTACTTTTGTTTATCTTATTATATTAGACCTAGACATACTTAAATGCTACGTAATGTAAGCTTTGTAACTTAAATTTTATATAAATATGTTTGTGTAATGATATCATGTGAGTCTGGATGTTCTTTGGAAACTAGTGGTTGTAGAGCCTTGTATATTGTGTGAAGAGTTCTTGATTGGAAGGGTAACCAATCAGGGGTTCTTTGTATAGTATACGGCGTCTGCCACGACTAGGCCGTCCTCAGTTCGTGACACTAGGTTAGCCTAGATCTCATCTAGTTAGTTGACACCGTTGAGTATCTAAATACAAAGTCTAAGAACCTAGGGTAATAAGGAGTTACCAAAGCCTAACATATAGCTAACTTAGTTGAAATTACATGAAGTGGCTAGTACTAATTAAGCAATACATCTCTATATACTCAAAACCTAGCTTAGTAATATCTCTAATTGAGAAAGCTTGACCCGTAGGTCTATTTTGTGCTATCCTATGAATGCATTCAAACAACATACTTAGCTTAACTAAGTATGGATTTCGAATCAATCAAGCTCAGTACAGTTTCTAGGTAAGTTAATAAAGCTAAGAATGAATCTTAGCCACATACTGAACACCGAGAAAACAAAACTAAGCCTAACTTTTTGCTCGATAATTAAATATCACAATTGCATATGTAACATGATAGAGAAATCACATCTTTTGTATAAATTGAAGTCATCTCAACATCCATTCACTATTATCCAAGAATAACCAAGTCATAACATATTCTAATCAATCATCACATAAGACAAATGCTCTTGTCGGCCAAATACACTTGCATAACTAAGATCAACAAAGTTAAATTTTCAATGAATCTCAAACCATTATTAGAAGCACGAAATACAAGAACTATAATATACCAAGTAAAAGACTATCGTAAACCATATCAATCCGGAGTATTAATACTTCAAGCCATGTGATATACTTAAGTGTATCGTATGGCTACACATAATAAGCAGGTGAGTGATCTATGTTTTTAACTACTGCATGACATAAATAACTAAGCAAGGGGTACACACTTGAGCATCGTGCTTATTCTACTATTAGATATGGCTATCTTCACCTATATACATTAATTCACATAATAGTGTAATTAATTTGTCATCTTCCAAATATAGTAATGGTAGCTATCATATATCGCTAATCGATTGTACGGCTAAACTAGTATTGATTATAGCTTCCTAATTTCTTATCTCTTTTTAGCAAAATGTATACAACCATAATCCTTATATAGAGAACCATGCAAATATCTTAGGGTATCAACTTAACCAATAAAGTAACATTACCAAAAATGCCCTTTCTCAATTCTAATTTGATTGTATATTAGCTTAGTTGCCTAAATAATCCATATTATACTCGATAACTTATAGTTACTAAAAAATTCTTACTAAACCACACTAATTCGCGAGTGTTCTTTAGGAAAATATCATGCTTAAGTTATGTAAGTATCATAAATGTTAGCAGTTTTTTTTTTACAATACATTAATATAGTCAAAATATAGCTAAATACTCACTATTTATAGAATAAATAGTAAGCTAACTCAATAAATTCCATAAAAATTAGGACAAACTCATAAAAATATATAGTTTCATGTCTATTTATTAAAGATGTTAAATCAGCCCATTAGATATAGTTTCCATATTATTAATTTTAGGTTCGATTCTTCTAAGAATTAGCTTAAATTAGTTCAATAATCAAATTTAATTACAATACTAAAACTAAACACTCCAAATATCATTATTAGATTCTAGATTTGAAAAACACTTTATTTTATTAAACTGAAAAATAGCACGTAATATGTAATATCCCATAAATCAGCAATCAAGATATGAATATCTAAGTATTAGGGTAAAGCTCTATCCTCATACGATTAGGATTAATAGTTCATTTAGGGCATTCAGAAAAGTAAACCGATTAAGCCAGAAATTTATGAGAAACTTGATAACTCTAATTGATGAATTTTCGTATGTTTGAAAATCCATAATACAATAAGAATATCAAGAATACAATAAAAATAGTGAAAATTTACTTTATATAAGACCCTAAAGTCGAATTTAGAGCAATTGTACCTAAATTTAGGGTTTTTGGGAAAAATTATCCGATTAAACTTAAATTTTACGACTAAGATAGAAAAGTTAATTGAAGTAATTTGGTGAAGTTGGATTTTGAAAATGATTACTCAAAACCTCGATTTTGCCCCTAGAAGTATAGTTATTTAATATAGTGTAAAAATGATTGAAATCCCTAAAACTGAGCTCGGAATGCGATAAGGACATATGGATAAGTTAATTAGGCAATAAAAGAAAATAATATAGCATAATATACTATATGAGTATACACATATTTTTATGAATATATCCGATATATACAATAAATATACTCATAAATTTACCTAAAATAATATAATTATGCATATTGATCGATAAAATCACAAAATTAAATAGGAAAAGTATTTTAAAAATAAAAGATATGCTAGAAACATGATTACACATATATAATTACTCATTACATGTATGATATATATAGGATATATACCTATATATTAATAAAAAACATTAAATACTAATATAAAATACCAAAATACCTTAAAATATCTTCTAAAAAATATAAAAAAAAGTAAAAATATGGAATATGATTGGATTAAATGTTGAGCAGCTTAAAAAGAATAACCAACTGCATCAAAAGTAACTAAAAAAAAATTTGACACCTCATACTTGCAAATTCCTTAATAGAATAACTAAATAAATAAAAATATAATTACTTATTGACTAAGAAAATTCCAACCAACCTAGAAAACTATAAAGAGGATATTAGGACTTAGATTTAACATTTTGGCAACTAAAAAGACCTAAAGAAAATTCAAAAAAATATTTAGAAAAAATAAGAAAAAAATAGAAAAAACAAACCAAGGATCGAGCCTAGCTCGTTCCCAAACCAAACCTTGATCTACTGTAACACTCTTATACCACCATGTAGCACTACGAACACCCTTGCCGGCCGACATAACCCCACTAGCCAATGGTGGCCGATGCACTGACGAATAGGTCGGTCAATTTTTTGCTCAGTTTTTTTTATAATTTCTAAAAATATTAAATTAAGTCATAAAATTATGAAAAAAAAAGTTATATATAGGTTATTTTAGATATAATTTCACTTTATAATTTTATTTTTGTAAAATTATAATTATTTTATTTACATACTTATGAAAGTCATTATTTATCCGAGTATCTAGCTTAAATACACTAAATGATGTAGTTTCTAGCTTAAAATTTTTATATAGGATATACATGATATATAGATAATTTATATGTAACCCGAGTTTTTATTTGAATATTTTTAATATTTATTATATTTTTCGGCCTAAAAATAGCTTAAAAATAGGTTGAAATTGTGAAATAAATAGGCAATTATGAAATTAAATGATGAAATGGACATGTACTAATTTATAGTGAATAATAATAATGTTGGGATAAGTTGAAATTAATTTAGTGCAAAAAGGATTATAATTGGGTAATTTAGGATAATTCAAGGGTAAAATCATAACTACGAATATATAGACAATAGATCAAAAACTTGAAACCAAGTACTAGTTGAGTTCCCTATATTTTTACGAGTCCATAGAAATTTTTAGGGATTTATTTAGTGACCCAAGCTTTTTATTATGAATTTACGTAGTAAAATAGTTTAAATATCGAATCGATATCTAGTTCTAGTAATAATAGGTTAAAATATAATAAATAGTTGAATAAAAAATATATATATATATGTACTTGTCAAATTGGATAAAAATTATATATATTTTTAAATATATTTAATGATATTGTAATAACCGGGATACGTTATAAAGATATTAGGGTTATATAATACTTATGTTATGGGTTATATAGACAAATTAGGTAAAATATGATTTAATAACATAAATTACGTATAGTATGATAATATTTGATTAGATATATATAATTGTGTTAAAAACTCAAATTACCTATCAAAAGTCATCTTTAGAAATTAAGACTCGTAATACATGTCATTAAGTCTATATGAGCCTAACGACTTTATTTTTACTTAAATTAGATAAACCTAGGTAATATAACCTATATCTCTACAATATTACTAATTTATGTACTACTATAACTCTATTGTAATCGAAATATGATTTAAATGACTAAAAGTACGTTTTGATGTGATCAAAATGATATATTTACGTAATAGTATAATTGTGTATATTATCAATACTTTATAACTTAACTCGACCGATATAATGAAACTATATATTATTAAATAAGGAAAATGATAATATACTTTAAATATATATAGTTGCTTTAGATAAAACCCTAATGTTTTCATAACTATTACGAAAATTGAATTTGGGTCTTGTATATATAGGGTCTCCTAACCATCAGACCATTGATGATATGAGTTTTCTACAGTAAGTGTTAGGATAGGTAAGTGAGATCAATGCTTTATTGTATTTTAGGATATTATTTCAAAATATTTAGAGACTTTAGTATGTATTGGCTTGTGATTGTAGTTAGCTGTTTATGCATATGCAGCATTTATGGTTAGGTTTCGATTTACTGTGATGGGAGTTAAGCTCCATGATATGGTTGTTCTGTGATTATTATTATGCTTGAATTGTTTGAGCTTGGTTGCTCACTTTGAAAAGATGAACTAACTCAAACTTGACTTAACATCTAATCTGATATGTATCGTAACTCACTACGGGTAACGACTATGATTCTTGGGCTAAACACGAACTCTCTTCGATGAGGATAGCTGAAATAGTCGTTTCCCTACCCTTAGTCGAATTAAGTGACAGGAGAGGAGGCCGCGGTAAGGTTAGGGGCTGTGGTTTGAAGGTGGTCACGAGAGGAGGGTGTTTTTCATTGCATAAGCCCTAGTTTAGTTTCAATCCGTGAGTGTATGACATTAATCTTCTCAACCCGGATCAGAGTGGATGTAATTTCTTTGATCTCACGACGGATCGGATAATATCATGCAATGGCATTTGCTTGTACACACATTGCATTTAACTAACTTGGCTAAAAACCCTACTTATGATGTGCTGAGTGTATACTTTTGTCTCCCCCTCACTTTCTAGGTAAGTTGTTGCTCATTCCTTTATAGTTTGCTTTGTAGGTTCCAAATGACTTATAAGTGCCTACCTAACACTAGAACCCTAGTAAACTGGGACAGGAAGTGAGATACAATAAGAAATGGCCGGTTATTGCTCTTAATATGAACATTTTATCTTTTAAGGAAAACTATAAAAAACTCCTCAAAAGACTTAGTAGTTTTCAATATTTTGGTTTGTATATGAAATAATAGGTACTTGTGGGATTTACTACTATTCTTTTATAAGGTCAGATGATAAGTTTATTATTACAAATTATTTTAGAGGATTATTCTATAGGTATTGAATTTGATGCTTCAAAGTGGTAGAGTTGAATATGCCTGGTATGAATTAGGTATAAGATAGTAGTTGTGAGGATAGTTTCTATCTTAGTATGGTTCATATGCCGTGATTGTTATGACTTTACCTTTTTGAGGCGTGATAAAATAGTGAAATAATTTTAATAAATTCTAATTGTATAGCTTAACAAAAATTATTTTAATAAAACTAAATATATCAATGAGAAATATGTACACAAAAAATTAAGTCAAAACAATATAGTTTATTATTTTTGAAAATTAATACAAAATTCATTGGACTAGGGTGGTTTCTAATGAATCTATATAAGCACTTCTAATTTTAAAATTTCGAGTTGATATTCGAATTCTACACACATAACTACCTAGGGAAAAAAAAATTCATAAATTTTAGATATCATTTGATATTTTTAATAATTTTAGAGATTTACTGATGTAAATTTGAATTGATCGATTTATCGACTACTGGAGCTCCACCAGCAGCGAGGTTATGTCGGTTGGACTTCTCATAGTAGCTACCTTCAACCACCGAAGCCCTAAGATGTTAAGTTGAGGCTTGTTGTACTAACCCTAATGACTAGGTCATTTCCCCTGTTTTTTTTCTTATTTCTTCTAAATATTTTTCCTAATTTTCTCTAAGATATTTTTCTAGGTTTTTAAGCTTCTAAAATTGTGAAATGAAGTGTGTTAGTATATTTATAGGCTTGAGGTCGGTTGCATGGAAAAATGTAGGTGCCATGTCTCAATTTTGCTCGTTTTTCCATATTGTAATTATGTTTGATGTGTCATTTTTTTTATTATTTGGTTGATGACCTATCTTTTTAAACCATTTTTGTGCTACCACATCTTGTTTGATGAGTTGACGACTCATCAAGTTGTTTTATAAATAATTATAACCATTTTTATATTAATTTGCCTATATTTTATGTATTTATATTAATATATTTACATATTTAATGCATATGATGTATATTCTATATAAATACATCTATATTATATAAAATTTCACTCCATTAATTATTTTTATTAGTTAAATAACTTATCTCTAAGATCATATTATATCTCAAAGCTTAAAGCTCAAATCTTAAGTTTTTGATAACTATCGGTTTTACCAATAAATTTACTTTTTTATCAAATTAAACCTTTTATATACTTTTTTTTTTGAGAATTTGACTTTACTAAGTTACTTCTTTTGACTTTTCTAATCTCATCATGAAGTTTAAATTAGAACGAATAAAGTTGCTTGATACCTCGAATTGGATCTTACCTATGGTACTGTTTACAAATCAGTTGTAAGTGAACTCCACTCTAAGTAGGTAAGTATCCTAATTAGTTAAAGTCCTTCCAATAGTAGCTCAAAGTAATGATCCCAATGTCTTGTTGATGACCTCCACTTGTCTATCAGTTTGTGGTTAGCATATGTATTGAACAGAACCTTGATCCTTAGTTGTTGCCACAAGGTCTTCCAAAAGTGCCTCAAGAATTTTGGTTTGCTATTAGAAAGAATACTCCGAGGCACTACAGGTATCTTCATGATCTTTTACAAGAGATGAAAAGAAATAATTAAAGCATTGTTAGTTTTGTTACAGGGCACAAAGTGTGCCATCTTGTTGAATCTATCTATCGTTATCAAAATGGCATACTTCTCTCCATAACGACTTAGATAATCCTCTATTATGTGCCTCCTTCATAAGTAACTCTTAGATAGAACAGGTCGTTGTACACAATTTTCTAGCTTAGAACAAATATTTGTCTTTGGTGAGGTAATCATCCACTATTCTTCCTTTAATGTACTAGGCATAGATCGAACTAAGATGGGGGTTCTAGATGTTATTACTCTATGATATTAGAAAATCTCATTAGTCTCACCTGTAGGTTGGTAAGCATCACATGTCACTTGGATAAGGCGCTAGATACTATATTTGCCTTTCCTCACTTTTATTTTATCATAAATGAAAACCCTTCATAGTACTCAATCCACTTGACTTATTGCATGGACAACGTTGGTTGGCTTCTCAAATATCTTAACAAGTGGTGATTAGTATACACGATGAACTCTTCGAGAAGTAACTAATACTACCATTTTTGCATAGCTCAGATTAGTGCATACAATTTTGTCTTATTCTTGAAGTAGTTTAAAGTAGCTCCCTTAAGCTTCCCACTAAAGTAAGCAAAGGGTCACTAGTCTTGTACGGCAACTTCTCTTATGCCAACACTAGAAGCATTGCACTCTTACTTAAAAACCTAGTCAAAATCAGGTAAGGTTAGAATTGAGACTGAAGTTAGCCATCTCTTTAGCTCAGAAAAACTCTCCTCCTCCTTATTTCCCCATTGGCATTCCATGTTTTTCTTGGTTAGCTCTATTAAGGGTGTTGCAACAGTATTGAAATTTTGGATAAACCTTTGATAGGAGGATGTCAAGCCATGAAGGCTTCTTACTTTGGCATAAGAGATGGGGTAGGTTATTCTATAATTGCTTAGATCTTTTCTTCATCCCTTAAGCTTCCTTTACTAATAACATAGTTGATGAATATTACCTCTTCTTGGTAGAAACAACACTTCTTTAAGTTGCTGAACAACCTCTTAGTTAGTAGCACCTCGAAAATAGTTCGAAGATGATCTACGTGGCTTAATATATCGGGACTATATACTAAGATATCATCAAAATAGACTACAACAAACTTCCCAATTTGATTCCTCCTTAGCACATAAGTAATTAATCTCATAAATGTATTAGGAACATTCGATAATCTAAAAGGCATTAGTAGCCATTCATATAATCCATGTCCAATCTTAAAGGCAATCTTCTATTCATTGCCTAACCTTATGTAGATTTGATGGTATTTAGATTTTAGATCAATCTTTAAGAATAGTTTAGCTCCATCTATCTCCTTTAATATGTCATTTAGTCTAGGAATCAAGTACCTGTACTTGATGTTGATTTTGTTTATAGCTCAATTGTCCATATTCTCTAAGTTCCATCTTTCTTTGGTACCAATAATATAGGCATAATGCATGGGCTTAAACTTTCTTTGAAATAACCTCATTTAATGAGCTTGTTCACCTACCTCTATAACTCAATAGCTTACTTAAGATTCATCTTATAGGTTGGATGTTTAGAAGGGGAAGCTTCAAGTTACTAATTAATACAGTAATCTATTCCATGTAACGGAAGTAAGCCTTTTGGTAACTTTTTAGGAAACAGGTCGATGAACTCTTACATTAATGCCCTGACCTCTTTTGGCAAGTCACTTTGTTCCCATAGTTCCAATAGCCTTTGAATCAATTCAAAGGTTAGGTCATTAAACATCATGATTCCCTTTAATTCAAATTGGCTCATCACTACAATTTTCTTAGTTTGCTTGCTTAACCTAGATTACATATTGCTCACCTGGCTAGAGGTTAGATTGAGAATAATATTTTGACCAACCTTCTCGAATGCATAAGTGTTCCTATATCCATCATGCATGACCTTTCAATTAAAGAGCCAAGGTCAGTCTAATCGGATATACGAAGCATACATTGGAAATACATCACTTAAAATCTCATCCTTATAACTTCCAATTGAAATAGGTAGCAAGACTTAGCGTAAAACATGCAATGAACCCTTCTCATTCAACCAATATAATTTGTATGGCTTAAGGTGTAAGGAGGTCAATAACTATAATTGCTCAACTAAGCTAGTGGATGTAACATTTATATGACTCCCTCTCTCAACTATCAATGCACGCAATTGATCTCTTACATTGCATGTAGTATGGAATAAATTCTCTAGTTTTTCATTCTTTTTATTAGGTTCTAAGCTCATAACTTAGTGAACAACTAATCCCAACATGTTTCTTCCCTCTAGATAAATGTTGTCTCTCATAACTTCCACCTTTACTTTGTCTTCTAGTTCTTCTACAACTTCACAAACTTCTTCATCAATATTGTATACTTCAAAGGTTAGAATATCACCTTTGATCACCATAGTTTGTCGATTCGAACATTGAATAGCCATATGCCTAAATCTTTTGTATTTGAAGCACTTGATCTCACTAGTCTTTCTTCCTAAGGTTCATCATCTTTCAAACTTTCTCTCTTTTCTTGCTTGCTCCATCCTAACTTCTTTAACTTGCACTATTGCCTTCTTTATTCCCCTGCATAGAGCTATTCAGTTTCTTAACACTTCCCTAAACAAGTTAGACCGGTTGGACTGGTCGGACTGGTTAGTTTTGATAAGGTTGGCTCTTCCTCTACTACTTAACTCGCTGAGCGACCTTAAAAGCACCTTAGAGAGTATACAGAGGACTGTAACTTCAACCATGTCTCTAAGCCATATCTCAAACTAATGATAAATCTATAGATAATTTAGGTTTTAGGCTCATCCACATCACATCAGATTATAAGCATGTGAAATTCGTACACATATTCATCAATAGTTTAGTTTCCTTATCTAAGCTCTTGTAACTTAGCAAATGTATCCTAGAAATAGGAGTTAGAAATGAACCTTCCACACATTATCCTCTTCATTTTTTCCTATGTTTTAACATCTTGTCATCCATCTCTCCTTCACACTATAAGCAACTTCTTCCATTGCACATTAGCATACCTAGTAAATTATAGTGCGATAGGTCGAACTTTGTCTTTATCGACATATTGATAACATTCAAACAACTTCTCCACCCATTTTTCCCAACTAAATATTTTTCAGCATTACTACTTGTAGAGAAGCTTGAAATTTATCTAAAAAGTTTCACTCATTGACTATAGAAACCTATATGCAATTTTCAAAGATTACTTTTAGTAATTCCAATTGTGATAAACAAATTGCAACGCTTAAGGATGCTTAGATTGACATAAAGAATGCTTAAATTAACATGTGGAATTTGTTGAAAGAGATGCATGCTTCATTACAGGTACGATCAACATCTGATTGTTTTAGTGTTCTTCTTGCAAATTCAGTTAATCATCATAAGAAATTTCGTAGTAAAGCTGCTATTGATAATCGCAACATTATTCATGATCATTCATTTCCATATGACACTATTTATGATGATATTTGAGTAAGATCTGATAGACCTTACGCTAATGATACAGCAAAAGATCAGTATCACATTTTTCAATCAAAGTATTTGATATAATGTCCCCAGTTAAAACTACTTATGTATTACTTATAGGTGATTGCATAGGTTGGTTGCAAGGTATTTTTAATGTAGTTTCTTGTTCTATTAATGTTGTGGAGATTGTAGTATAAGTGTTTGCCAAAAGTTCAATGCTGGTGTTTTAACTATTTCACAAATTGATAGGGAAGCTATCACAAGTAGGCCTCTTATCGCTTCAACTACTTGAGCTCATTCTTTTGTCTAATTGCTATTCATTAAACTAACAATGAATATTCTCATTACGATGCAAAACTCTCATTAGATTCATCATTGTATGGTCACCACAATTAAGTGATAAATTTGATGACTTTAAACTATGTGCAACTAAACTTGCTTTATCTATGTTTGATTGTGTGGATCCTACAACATAATTAGCTATAATTGAACAATAGTTTGATATTAATCAAACTAAAGTGGTAGGAAAAGTGGTATAATAGCTACATAAATTCAAGGAAATACTATACATTGGCTTAAATCACTACAAAGGCATCATCTATACTTAGATTGGAGTATGTTGGTCTAGAAGTTCTTATAGATATTTGATAATAGTTTAGCCTTCAATTCTTATGCAAGTTTGTCTATTCTAAGACAAACTTTAGCAATTAAATAGTCTGTTAATGAATTTAAGGCACTTTCTTTCCATTAATATCAAAATTATGATTTCTTGGTTATTTTCTTAGTGGTTTAAGGGACATCATTTGTACTCAAGTGACTACTTTGGGCCCTAAAACATCAGAGAAGGTAATGGAGCTGGCCTAACAATGTTGAAAAGGAACTTAATTCGAATACATCACTGTTGTAAGTGTACAACCTTATTTTGAGGATTAGTAGCATTTCAATGGTAATGTACAACATACCAATAATGTTTCAACTCTAATCTTTCTACTTAAAATGCTTAAATACCCTCGAATAAGGTAGGTACTAACTGAATGTTGGTTTTGTTGTTGAAACCTCTAACAATAAGAGTATTGAAGGTTAAAAAAAACAAAAAACTATCATATGTTGAATTTTTCGATAAGAAAAATAATAGCTTATGTTTTGCGGTTTTTAAAATTATGATTCTATTTTCACTTTGAACATATAGAATCAGTAGAGAATATAGAATTGTACAAAACCAATAAAACCATAAGTTTATAGAATCATACATCAAAATTCATAATTTTCTAAAAAATCTACATCTAAACAATTTTGCTTCAATTTTATAAAAGAAAAATATTATAAAATCATGAACTTATATAATCGTCTATTTGACTCGTGATTTTAACAACTTAAGAGTGATTAGCCTTTTTTTTCTTCAACATGTGTATCCGGAATTTTTTATCTTTTCTTGTCTAGAGGATGACGTAGAGTATGAGAAGGAGGAGTGGGTGCATGTATAGCTAACTTGTGAAGTGGTCATGGAGCATAATAAAGCAGATGATGTTAGGTTTGCAACTACTAACATAGGCTAGTTGTAGTTATTGTTTATTGTTTTCCTTGGGAGTAAGGACAATCTTTAAATGAAAGGTATTGATAGAATCCCCAAAGCTATCCAACATTTTTAGTATTAATAGCTATTATTTCTTGTATTTTCGTATAGGTTAGTATTTGTATTTACTATGCATATATAGCTTGAGGCTTGTGTTTTATATGGTTTTCTTTTTTCTTTTTCTAGGGGTTTGACTTTTAAACCTTAGACAAGAAGTTTTAGAATTTCCAAAGCTTATAAGAACATCTTTACTAGAGTTCCTTGGAACAATACCTAAAACTAAGGAACTCAATCTAAGAAACTCCAACAATTAAACTTGGTTCCTTAATTTTCCAAAATTCCTCTATAAAGGAACTTAAAAAGTAAGGTGCCTTATTTATTTATTTATTTTTTTTAACTTTATATGTACAAGTTTGACATGGAACCAATAGAAGTTTTAAAAAATTGTCAAAGAACTTTCTTGAAGGACCTTAAGATTAATGTTAAGAGTTTCATAATAGAGAGAGTTCCTTATGACTTAGATATGGCATTCTAAGGAAACTCATTCAAAAGATGCTCTAAAAAGGCTTGGTAAGGGAGTATAAGTGTAACACCCTGGGACTTTAGTGGGCGCTATAACCTACCATGTGTTCCTAGTTTTCTAATGATATATTAAGGCTCTAGAACTAACTATAATCTCCAAAATCACTATTATTGGAAACGATTCTTCAATTACGAAAATTAAAAAATGACTTACAAGTGAATTATTCTAACCACAATTATACATAAAAGATTTCTAACTCCAAAACAACAAACCCATTATCAATTCCAATCAATACCATCTCTACAATTCTACATTGCATAAACCTTGTTAACACAATAAATAATTGATTGGCTTTCTCCCCTAACCCAAATATCTGTTCTCGTACTCATCACAAATAGCAACTTTTTAAGTTAACCTACATCTCGAAAAATAAAAAAATGAGCCAAAACCCAATACGGATGCACAAGTACACACGAATATCAAGTTGATTCATACACAGGAATATAATGCAATTATAACAAGGATAAATCAAGCAACAGATTAATTATCTTTGATTTAGGCCCACAACCATCAAAGCAATACTCATATCCTCGTTATACCATGATCTTTTTTCATATACATAGGTAGATATAAATATACAATTTCCTTTAAGTCCTTTAGCTTGAGTCTAAAGTCTAGAAATCCTAGAATTCTAGCTGTATTATCTTATATGAAAGTTCACTAAGGAAACTTTATATATGATCAACAGTTACTTCTCTAGGGAATTGCTATTATGACCTTTTAGAGTGAGTGGGTCAATCATAATCAACAAACCATTTATTTAGGCCAAATATAAATTAGTCATATTAGCTCACTAAGTCTTAAGAAGCACAAGTAAATAATTAAGCACTACGTACTTAAATAGCAAGACAAGACCAATACTAGAGTCTAAGTAAGTATAAAGGAAGTAATTTGAGCGATTAACCTGATCATAAGCATAAATCCTTCTTAATTTTCTTAATTAACTAAAATCAACAAGACTTTAAGTTATGAAACCCTTTAACCCTCTTTGTCTTTAACTATCCTAAGCTTTTAAAGGTTGGAAGTTTGTAACGATTGAATCTTTTTGAGGTAAAATGGCTAAACAAAGACATAATCGGGTAGTTAAAAGTTGGAAGAAGGCTTGAGAAACAAAAGAACTTGAAACAAGTTGCAATGTTTAGATGCTATATAGTGTAGCATTTGGACATTGCACCCTATTTTAAGTTCTTTTGTTTCTTAAGCCTTGCATTTGGATGTTAAGTTGAAGCCACTCATAGTAACCTAGCATCTAGATGTAATAGAGTAAGGTGTCTAGAAGCCTTGCTCTTATTTTGCAGATTTTTACATATCATAACCCATTCAAAACCACAACCAAAATACCTAAATCCTTATCTACAACTCATACACTTTCGATCCCAACTCTAGGTGTTAAATACTAAGGATTCACAACACTCGATTTCAACTAGAAGTCCACATTTCAACTCCAACCAACTGAAATCAACCCAACAAATCAAAACTAAGAATAATTTCTTAAGGCACTTACTTGGAAATAATTCAAACAATTGGTGTACTTCAAAAATGAAGAAATGCACCTCTTATAATCTAAACAACACATGATTTTAGATTGAATCCTTAGTAAAATACCAAGTTCATCTTCTCCTAAATACTAATCCAAGAAGAAAACCAAACTTAACTTCAAGAACTTCCATTACACTTACCTTATACACCCAAATGAGTTGTCACTTGAATGTACTCAACAATCCCCACTTAAATTTCTTAGAAACCAGTTGTAAACTACAAGAAATAAGAAGTTTTAGAGGGCTAGAATGCTTGACACGAATTTGCTTAGGCTTAAGCTTCGATGTTCTCAACTTAAACACCTATACCTTCCTCTTGAGGTAGGGTTTTGGAGAAGAGCCCTTAATTTTCTGCCAAAAGTGGAGTGTTTTAAGCTGAAAGAGACAATATTAGGGTTTAGTAAGGAGGCACATTAAGAGTAGGGTTTTAGAAACATTAGAAATGTCTAAAATGCCTTTCTTTTTGGAAAACATTTTCTTGGTCTATTATGATTGGACATTAGATCCAATTTTGGTTAGATTGAGAGCTAACTCGATAGCACTTTTGCACATGACTAGTTGTAGTAGTCTTTTATAGAGAAAAAATTTCAAATCTATCAATAAAATTACATGTTTTCTATAATAAAACCTGTAGTGTAGCAATATTGTTAACAATTTTTTTATTTACGAATGAAAAGGTATTTGGCATCACTATATTTGATAATTTTAAGGAGAATGATAATATGTACAAAGGCAAGGACAAGAAAAAAAAACGAAATATAATTCCATTTTTTGTTTGGCTTTACAGGATGAAAATAGATTGAAATGTTTCATCATCATGTTTGGTTGACGTAACAAAAGGAAGATGCAATGAGTATTACAAGCCAAGAGTATGTACGGGTGATACTTTAAGTACTAATAGCATTTTAATGCATGGTGTAGTATTTGTAAAACATAAATGGTAGTTTTTTTTTTTTTTAATAGTTACCTATCACAATCACCATGTATTTAAATGTGATTGGTTGTTTTACATTATCCATAAATATACCTAACATGTAATATCTAATAAAAGGAAATTTAAAAAATTAAAATTTTAGTTAGACTCATATACCTTTTTATCTTCTTAACTATGTTTTAAGGTTATTATTATTATTTTACACCTATTTCTAGTGAAAGATAAAAATATCACATTTTTAAAAAATAATCGTCAAATGCAACCATTAGAAGCTAATCTGAAAAATACATCACATAAACACTATGTTTAGCATTGATGAAATCAGTGGAAAGCTATGGACATAAAATAAAATTAGTAGAAATAATGTGTTTGAGTATTAAAAGTTGATGTGGAAATAGATGGGAATGTAAAGAAATCAATGTAAACATTTCCATTTTCAAAGCTAGTTATGTTCCTCTTGATAGGTTGGAAAGGATTTTATGTAATCGGCAATTTTGACTTCAAAAGAGAATCTATTTTTGAAAAGGTAGAATCATATTTTTATTCGCTTAATTAATTATTGTTATTTAAAATAACTTTCATTCAAATTATGACCTCCAATGATTAAGATGTTTCTGATAAATATTACTATGTGTACATTCCAGTCCATTAACCCTCGGACATTTCAAAGATGAATTTATAATTTTATTCTTAGTTCCATTCATTCAATTCTATCTTATTATAATCCATTTCATTCCAAATATTCTCTCATACCAAATGTAATATTAATTTTTATTGACTTCTAGAGAGACAAATGTGGGAATGGGTGGAAATCAAGTAAAATTATACAAGTATCATTAAAAGAAAAATTAAATACATAAAGTTATGAATATTTTGGTCCATCACCAACATAAAAAGGAAACATTTCCTTTTATTTTCCTCTTATAAATAGAAGGATGCAGGTTGATGCTTTTCTAACGGAGGTTCGGTTCATGCATTTAGTGAAATCTCTAAAAGAATCAAGCTCACAATGAAGGGAAGTTATGGTAAAAGTTTGCATTACGTTTTGATTAATTTGGAAACATTGCAATAAGTGTTTATATGATAAACTTCAACCAAATTTTTTTCAGTTCTAGAAAGAATTGAAGCTTCATCTGCTGCATGGAGTGACAAGAGACGTACGACAGCAAATAAATCTGAAAATGCAGTAGCGGACGGACGGTGTTCTGTCAACTCTGAAAGTGCAGCAGCAGGTACTAAGAAGTGGCATCCTCCTGATGCTGACACGCTGAAAATAAATTGCGATGGTTCGGTAGATGCTAAGCGAAAAGTTGCTGGAATTGGTTTTGTGGTTCGCAATCATGAGGGGAAGTGCTTATTTGCTTTTTCGCAACAAGTTTCTTGTTTGGATGTGGAGTATAAAGAAGCTATAGCAGTCAGAGAGGCATTGAAGTTTGCTATGGAGAAAAATTGGTCATGCATGGAGATAAAATCAGACTGTGCTCTTTTGGTATCAAGTTTGCTTGCTTCCTATTGGCGACCTAAGCCAATTGTTGAAGGCATTTTACATCTCTAGGGTCCTTCCTCTTCTTGTTCTTTTTATATTTATCTCTAGAAAAGCTAATACTAGCACCGATTGAGTTGCAACCCAAGACGTGAAGGGATGAGTAAAGTTTATGGAGATTGCAATTTTCCCATCCTCTTTATAACTTTTGTTGAATGTAGAGAAGCAGGATCTAAACCTACCGGCTCTTAAGCTGTTTCTTGATATTTTCAACAAAGTTCATCTTTGGCCAAAAAAAAAAAAAAAAAATGCTAGCTGATTTTCCTTCCATTTCCTTTCTTTATATTTCCACTCTTTCCACTATAGCTAAGATACCAAACACAGTGGAAATTGTGTCTCCACAATAGGATTTTAAATCTGCTTGAAATGGTGTGCGTTTGAGCTCTTGAAATTGTGTCTCGTACGCCATGCTCTCCTTCTACTTTGCCACTGTTCAAAAAAGAAGCCTGGTCCCTTTCACTGCTGTTTCCGATTTGATGCTCTCCTTTCTCCAGAAGAAGTTCCTCTATGGCCACGTCACTGGCCCATGGAAGGATACGTTGGACTAAGAAAACCCATCGTTATTTACTCACACGCTTGTTGTCTCCTTTGTAAAAGATAATCGGTCAATCGGGTGGATGAAGCATTTAATACTCTCTGTGAGATGAAAAGAGCTTGGTTTGTCCCTGAAGAGGTCACATATAATCTCTTCATTAATATGTACACCAAAAATGGTGATCTTGATGGAGCAGACATGCTCTATCAGGAAATAAGGTCTCAGGGTATCGTCCTTCGCAACCTCACTTGTGCTTTCCGTCTTTCTCTATATCATAACAAAGGAGATTGTTGGAGGGCTCTTTTGCTTTTCTCGAAGATGGAGATCTTAAGTTTCCTCTGGATAAAGCTTTCTAAAATCTTATCTTCAATACATTATTTTTCGTGTCAATTTAAAATAGTCTCTTGAAAACATGATTTTATGTGAGGTAAATATGGGATTAATTTCGTATGGTGCATTTTACTTAGGGACTAATTTTTGAAATATGCATATCCTTATCTTTTCCCACCAATTTCTAGTCAATTTTTTATCCCATTCTCTTCAAAAAGCAGAGAAAAGCTAATTAGGTTTTAAAAGTGACTACGTTTCCTTTTATGTCCATTAATTTCCACCGATTTATTTATTCATTTAAAATATCCAAATATAACATTACAGCGATTTTATTCTATTTTCATAATTTTCCACCGATTCCATGTTGCTAAACAGTGCAAGGAAACAAGAGAAATGTGAAACATCTATTTCCGTTGCCTTCATCGTCCCAGGGTGCCCCATGCCGCCACCTTGGTAGCTCGCCATTTGTAGGACCATTAAGGATTACTTTGTCTCAACATGGATCGTTTTCACGGCAAGAAAACACTACTCTTGATACAATTGTTGCTAATCACTTTTGTCCACTCTTTCTCTTGTGAATCATGCTGGACCCATTCTTCATCCATGGAAGAAGTATATGAAGTATGTTTCTTCCACTAAAAATATCTCCATCAAAGTTTTGCATCGTATAGTAAATGATTACAAGGGGCAATGACAGTGGTCGGCCACCAGTGGAGGTCGTTAGTAAACAGAGAAAATACTTATGGAAAATGAGAAAATTTGAAATGAATATATTTTTTCCAAATTTCTATTTGACATTTTCATATTAGTTAATGACTTCCATTCGCCATCGGTTATGACCATTCCCTCCCATCATTAGCTTCAGCTAAAACCCACTATAAATCATAGCCTCTCGAATTTTATGCGATAGTATTTGACAATTTTGAAGCTTTGTAACACATGTAGGAAAGGCGATGGAAACCATGAAAAGCATAATTTTATGTATCTTCATACCAAGCAGAAGCCAAAAGGAGTATATAAACCCTCCTCAGTTTCTCTATCACACAAAAAAAGATGGATAGCGAGCAGAAGCCTCAAGCAATTATGATACCCCTTCCCATGCAAGGCCATGTACGACCCCTAGCTCATCTTGCCACCAAGCTTGCATCCAAAGGCTTTACCATCATCTTTGTCAACACAGAATCTACTCATCACCAACTGTGCAAAGGTAACGAAACCACTGACATATTCAATGAAGCGCGGAACTATGGTCTTGACATACATTATGTTACCATTAGAGATTGTCTTCCTCAGGGATATTCGATTCCATACTCGATTTTGATGGACACAGGCTTTCTCTACTCGTGTGGAAGAAATAAGTAAAAATATAATCCATTTGGATCCTCTTATCAATTGTGTGATCGTAGACACGTTTAACATTTAGGCATCAACAATAGCAACGAAAGTATAACCTTGTCAACCTTTGTTTCAGGACTGAACCAGCTTTGGTATTTTCCATTTACTATCACTGGGATTTTCTCGGATGTATTGGTCGCTATGAAAGCAGAGGTAAATTCCTTTGATCTCATCCATGGACAACTTTCTTTTGTACAGTCTAATGGTTGAGAATTAACTTGCATCTCACTAGTTACATCTCATTTCATTATTATTGTCATGCAAATACGCTTATGTCAAATTACTAGTTCTTCTGGTGAATAAGAACTGTCATTGTTCATCAATATCCTAATACAAGTTTACGTTTGGAGAAAAATTGTGGAAGACTCTGTTATGAACCAAAATCAATTGCGAGGAAAAATTATGAACTAGGGATAGAAAACCGGATGAAAACAGGGAGGAAAGAGGTACCTGAGCAGAAGATCAGCTGACTGATCTTACTTCTAATTCTCAAGAAAAGGTCCGAAGCTGTCCAAAACTAACTTCCCATGCCTTTTTAAACTCCAGGTCATAGAATATTCCAGATGTGGCCACGTCAGCCACTAAACCAATCAACACATCCCACACTAAACCCACCAGCCACGTCAGCAAATAAAACCTCGTACTCACTTCGATACCAACTACCCCCGGCCACATACTAACTCGTTAACACACCCTACACATATAGCTACATAACACACCCTAAACAATACACCACCCAACACAAACCCAAACACAATACAACATACACCCATCATTACACGAACTGCAGACACCACCAAACCACCTAAACTCCCAGCACAATACGAACACACACACACAAACACAAAATACACACAACAAACCTGGTAAGTTTCAAAGCTGCATGCTAGGAAGCATCCTTCCTAGGCCTCCCTTTATAAACATGCCATATAGGGGGCTGTTGTCTAGGTTACCCATCAGACTCTCGTTTCTAAATGAAGCGTGTAAGGTTTTTGAGCAAGTGAACTTTAGCAACCATCACCCTGCTCAAGCTGGTTTTGTTCGATAAGCAACAGGCCTCCATAGAGGACCAAGAGTCTCACCTTGACTCCTTAAAAATTCTTTGTGATATCTTTGCAAACTAGCTCAGCTTAGGTTTCTAAAAAAGTATGAAGGTTAAGATTTCTAGTGCATTCATCTCTTCAAAACTCTTATAGATAGTATGGAATTTGCATTTTGTTAGGACATTCTGAGTACTCCTATTCATGGAACCAAGTTCCTGCATTATTTCACTGCTGTCACATATGATTATTCTTCTTCCCAGATAACCGCAAGGACCCTATAGACAACATCCCAAGTGCAGGTGCAGTCGTACCAGAGGACTACATGTCATTTCTGCAGGAGACTTGTACATCTACGGCGAGCCATAAGTTCATTGAGAAGGCATATAGAGATATATAACATGTGGATACAATACTTTGTAACACTGCTGAGGAATTGGAATTTGAAGTAACAGCAGCCTTAAAAGAGAAGCAATCATTCTATGCAATAGCACCTGTTTCCCTGCAGATCGCTCAAGTATCTGCTCAATCAAAACTGGTCTCTGGTTTGAATCGGATTGTATCAAATGGCTAGATACCAAGCCAAAAGGCTCAGCCCTGTAAATATTTTTTGGAAGCATGGACTTTTGCTTAGTAAATTCAGCTTCATTTGGGTGCATTTTCAATGCAACAAAAAGCTTGTTCAATGCTAGTACCCCACCAATGGGATTTCAAAGTGAAATTGAAGATCGAGGCTTGATTGTCCGTTGGTGTTCTCAGCCTACAGTGATCTGACATCCAGCAGTTGGCGGGTTTTTGACACATTGCGTATGGAATTCGTACTGAAAAGTATTGTGTGTGATGTCCCAATTGTATGTCTTCCTCTATATAGCGATCAAATTACTAACAGGAAACTTGTGGTGGATGATCAAATATCTTATGGAGAATGTTTTGCCCATTAATGGATCTTTGGAAAAAATTTTGGGCAATTTCATTCATTCGGTTATGGATAGCATTCAACAAAAACAATGTTTTGTGCTCCGTTGTATAGTGCTGTGCTTTACTTCCGATACAATACCGCTTAGTGAAATAGAACTAAGGCCCAAACATTTGGCAATCAAACAGAAGCAAATTAGTATCAAGGTATCATTGTTCAAGTTCTATATCTCATTCTGTTGATTGTTGTTCTACGGGAGCATTAGTCTGGTTTTTAAGAAGGCTTCTCGATTTTAGCGTATGCTCCATTTTAATTTGACATGGATGTTACAGAAACAACATTCTCTTTACAAAATAAATCGATAATACACATTAACAGAGTTGTAAATATCTATACAAGAAGTAAGCATTTTATTTAAATATAGGGCCTGCTTGTTTTCTGTCTCTCTCTCTTTTTTTTTTTTTGAATATATTTTATATGTATTTGATCATTATCTGTACTAATTGTATCCGATATGTATTTGTTCTGTATATACTAAGTGCACTTGTATTATTACTTTTATGGCATATGTCTCAGCCAAAGCACCTATTTTCAAACCATTGTCAAAATAAGACTAAAATGACAAGTCAGAAAGCACATAAATGAGAGTGACAGCAGCCATGGCTCTTATCTTTCTTGTGCTGTTCACAACAAGTAGAATCGATATTACAGTGCAATGGATTATGATAGAAACATCAAGCCTAGGAATGTAAAAACTTTATTCTAGTTGACAATACCAAATGCCAGAAAGAAACATAACCATATACAATCCCTCTCAATTTCATGCATGGCACATGTAGTCCCAAAGATCTAGACCAAACAAGTAGCCCCTTCTCAGGTTAATAGGACGTGCTTAAAGGTTTCGGGCTTTTCACAAAAAGGAAAGTTAAGGTTAGGTTTGATATGTGAAAGAAAGAGATTTTTCCTTGTCAAAGGGAATTTGTGAAAACTCTCCACGGAATGTGATGAATTTTGGGCAAAGTTTCCAAGTTCCAAACCCTTTTTCCAATGATCTTTGCTTATTAAACACTCGCTCTTGTTATCACCATCTCATGCGGCATAAATCATGAAACAATCTATTAATGTTCGGGAATAGAATTGTGACATTGTCAAATTATTTTGCTTGTGGATAAGTTATGGTTCAGACCTAGGTGTGCTAGTGTTTTTAAACTCCATATTTTTACCCACTTTTAGCCTCTATCTATGGCGTTACCTAATAAAGCGTTAAGAAGAACCATACTTGAACATGTCTATCTACACAAGGTCCCTTACAGATGGAGATTTCATGAATGTCAATAAGCTTACGGCAAAATGGTTGAAAGTTCTAGGAACTAATGTTCTCTATGTATGAGTAGATCCCACGTTTTGAAATACATCGTTTGAATGAAATAACGAATCTTCTTTCATGGAACTTGTTGATTTCCTGTCTTGAATTTACACGATCATTGAGCTTTAAGAAATCAAAAGGTCTTATGGGCTTACAGTAGGCTATGCCAATTTCTCATTTTGTGCTTTTTCTGTTTTCTAATTGCTAAGGTTACTTTCTATTCTATGTGTTAGGCTTAGGAGCTTCTCCAGCACCAGTTTTGTGTGTATCAAGTAGTGTACGATAGAATAGAAAAATTATGGAGTTCTTGATGTGCTTTTACAGTTATATGAGAATAAATTTATCATTGCTCTTACAAATGAATTGATTTAGTCTTGCTAATGGCTCTCTATCCCAATACCTTTGGTGCTTTCACATAATCTTTGTGTGTACTTCTCTTTATCTTTATTCTAGAGACCCTTATATTTTTGGCCTCCTAAGGTTACAATATTAAGGAAAAGATAAAAAAAGAGCAAATTACAAGATAAGTTACAACGAATTCTTAGCATGCATTTTAAAAAGGGTAAAAGGGGCAAAAAATTAAAGAAATATGTAAAAGAATAATCATGGGATCATGAGTTGGGAGGCTTGTGTCGGCTACAAGTTGGAGGCTCTAATAAAAGGATAGAAAAGGAATGGTCAGTTGGGTCTTAGAGAATATGGATCTTGGTAACTTAGGAGTCTTGACTACTTGAATGGATGGCATAGCAGGGAATAAGGAAGAGCATTGGATGATTAACCAACCTAATTGGGATCAAGGTAGTAGGTTGGACAAGTTAGCTTGATGCTTAGTATTCATGAGATTGAGCCACCTTACATCTTATGATTTGCTATCCTAACTTGAGGTAGGTTGGTGGTTGTCTTAGTCATTGATGGACCACTGACTTCAAGGCCCTTCACCCAAGCTCATCTTAGGAGGTTGCAGGGTCATGTAAGAAGAATCTAGTCTTCTCAACTCACCCAAGATGGGCTCCAGTATTAGAAAGGCTTAATATTACACTTTTATATGGCTAACTTGGATGTAACCTACTTTGGTCTACTGTTAACGCAAATGTTGAGCTCCTAATCCCTCCCATCACGTTTGACTTGTCTAGTGCTAAGGTCCTTGATTTTAACCTTTGAATCCTTCTTTGTCGACTTGTTCTTGCATTTAAATAGCTTCGCTCCAGTACCTCACTGCCTTCCGTATAGATTCAAAAGCAATGCACCACCTATCTTAGCTTTTTTTTTTTTACATTTGTACTATATTCCCTTTTGTCTTTTGTCTTATTTACCCTTTTTAGCATTGTACTAGGTTTCCTTACCTTATATTAGCCTTTATGTAATTTTATGCATTTCTTTGTAACCCTTAGGGCTTATTATAAATAGCCTTTATTTTTTGTAACCGAAATCATCTTATCTTATTGTAAATGAACATTCTCTTATTTTCATATGAGAAACCCTCTCCGAGTATATTTCATACATTCTTATCTAATCTTGGTAGCAGCTCAAGGTTAGTGGCAATTGGACTTTAGTTCTTTACTTATGTGTAATATTAAGTAAAGGCTATATCGTATGGTGTTCATCGGTTTGTCATATTCGGCGAGAAGCTTCATGAAGCTACTAAAATGTCCAACCAATCTGTTTTGTGCTTTCTTTGAGAGTTTGAAAGACCTATTCTATTTTCCTGCGGTAAGCCCTTGTGATAACTTAACTCCAAGGCACATCATATTATCCTTGAATCAAAGCTTGAGGTTATGATCAAGAGCTAAGTGTTTATTGTAACTAGTTTGTTGTGCTATCTTTGTATCAAAGCTTGAGGTTATAATTGAGAGCTAAGTGTTTATAGTGATTAGTTTGTTGTGCATAATATACATTCTTTGTTGTACTCTGTTTTCTCTACTTCCAATTAGAGCATGTTGTTGAAGTTGCTATGCAGAATAGTACTCAGTAGTGTTGTGTGGAATCTTTCATTAGGTTATGATCTTGTTGAAATTTTGTTGTGAGGATGTTAAATCCCAGTGTATAAGGAGAGATTGTTGATGTTGAAAGTAATGCATATGGTCGTGTTGAACAATAGACTCCTTAAACTACAGACAAATAGATACAGAACCTCACTGCTATTGTAACCAACTTAGCCATGTCCATGCAGACACTAGTAGAAACTTAGCCATAAGAAAGGAATGTTGAGTATGGCCAAGGTGTATAAGATAGGATGAGAGGGCAAGGAGTGGAAATTTGAGCTCCTACTGCTATAAATGCACCACTAGCTCAACCCCATTAAGTTGAAGGACTCATATGGTGAAGACTTGATTTGGAAGAAGTTGAGGAAGATGAAGAGCAATTCCCTAAGCATGATGAGTACAAGCTTTGAGCTCCTCGATGGATTGAGAACATTAAAATGAAGTTTCTAAGCTTCTTTAGAATAGGAAGTGTAGACGAGTATTGGACTCGAAAGAGAAGGTAGAGAAAATTTTTTACTTCTATGAATATGAGGATGTTGTTCTAGCTTAAGTTGTTGCTTTAAAGGTTTTTGGATATGTAGCAATGTAGTGGAAGAAATTGCAGACCACATGTTAGCAAGCATGACGTAAGATTTGAGCTTAGAATGAAATGAAGCAAGTCTTAAGAAATAGATTTGTCCTTAAACACTATTAGTAGGACACTTTCCAACATCTTCAAGAGCTCAAGCAAGATAGTCGATTTGTAGATGATTATGTTCATGAATTTTAGTTATTGATAATTCGATGTGATGTTGATGAGATAAATATTCGGTTTGTAACCTGAGATTGGAAATATAATGGAGGTATAGAGGATAAGGACTTTAGACAAGACAATATGAATTGGCTAGTAAGTAGAACTGTAGAGGAGAACTTAGCTCAACTAAGCTTAAACTACCTAACATGGTGTGAGAAGCCAACCTGGATATGGCCAAGCTCCATATAGTTATGAGGTAGATTGATATGGCTAAGCTTTGAGTAGACCTGATGATGGCTAAAGTAAAGCTAAGGCTAAGGAGCTTGACATTAGGAAGTATTAAGGTTAGAGCTTAGGATGTAAGACTAAGGAAATCAAATGTATCAAATACTTTAGCTTTAGATATGTTGCTAACCAGTATTCAAATAGTCTTGTGATGACCATAAAGTGTAAGGCACCATAGATCGAGGTGGAGAGTACAAGTGAAAGAGAAGAGGAGATAGATGATGGAAATTTGTTGGAAGAGTTCTAAGAAAACCTTGGCACCTTCAACCTGAAATTAGGGAATATTGTATAGTCATCTGAAGAACCCTCAATGGCTTTGCTAATGATGAGAATGAACATAGAGAGAACCTCTTCCATATGAAGTACTGTGTGAATGGTAATCTATGCCTTAATTATAGATGGAGGAAGTTGTACTAATGTGGCTACTTAAGGAGTAGTAGAGACCTTGAAGTTGCTAACTTATTCACACTCCTATCCTTATAGGATCTATTAGCTTAATGGGAAAGGCAAACTTCTGGTTACCGAACAAGTAAAGTTGCCGATCTCCATTAAAGATAAATACAAGGACAAGGTGCTATGTGATGTCTTACCTATGTATGCCTCATACATACTTCTTGTCCAACCTTGGTTATTTGACTTAAGGGTACTCCACCACAGATATTGAAACACTTATATGTTCTAAAAAGATGGCAAGAAAGTAGTACTAACTCCCATGAGCCCTAAAGAAGTTTAGGAATCCTAAGTTAAGATTTCTAAGGCCTTAGAGATAAAGTCCTTAGTGATTTCCTAAGCTCAATTCTCTAAGGAAGTTAAGACAAAAAAATGTATCTTCCTGTTAGTGAGAAGACTACTTGAGTTGAAGGAGGATGGATCTCTACCAATTAACATTCAAGCTTTACTCCAAGAATATGTGGAAATATTCCCTAACGAGCTACTTAAGGGGTTATCCCCTATCAGACGTATTGAGCACTATATTGATCTCTAGCTTGGAGTGGCTCTGCTAAATTAACTTACCTATGGGCTTAATCCCAAGTAGGTAGCTGAGCTTAAGAAACAAGTTAATTAGATAATTAACAAAGGATATGTTAGAGAAGGTATGAGCTCTTGTGCCGTACCCATTTTTCTAGTACCAAAGAAGGATGGCTCTTAGTGGATGTGTATTGGTAGCCGAGTAATCAACAAGATCACCATCAAATACAAGTATTTAATAACTCCATTGGATGACATGTTGGATGAACTACATAGTGCATAGATCTTTTTAAATGTAGATTTGAAGAGTGGCTATCATCAGATCAAGATGAACCAAGAGACTAGTGGAAGGCAGATTTCAAAATGAAAGATGTTCTCTTTGAGTGGTTGGTAATGCCTTTCGGACTAAAGAATGGACTGAGTACTTTTATGCAACTTATGAATCATGTGTTGAGATCATTATTCAGTTACTATGTTGCAGTTTATTTTGATGACATCTTGGTATTTAGTATTGACCTCTCATCTCATGTTGAGCACTTGAAAGCTATATTTGATATTCTCTAAGATGAACACTTGTTTAGTAACTTAAAGAAATGAGTGTTCAATCAATGCAAGGTTGTGTTCCTCGGATAAGTTGCACTTGATGGAGGTATTCGAGTTCACGATGAGAAGGTTTGAGCTATACTTGATTGGCGAACACCTATGAGTGCCAACGATGTGAGGAGTTTTTATGGTTTAGCCTTGTTCTATCGAAGGTTTATTCAAAACTTTAGTTCTATAGCCTCCCCATTAACCAAGCTAACCAAAAAGAACTTCGAGTTTAGGTGGTTAGAGAAAGCTTGAAAGAGTTTTAAGGATATCAAGTCTTAATTGACTTCTACCCTAGTACTTGCATCATCGACTTTGATAAAGTCTTTGAATTGGAATTTGATGCTTCTAAAGTCAGTATTGGTGGCATTCTCATGCAAGATAGCCAACTGGTCACCTACTTTAGTAAGAAACACAATGGAGCTACTTTAAACTATTTAGTATATGATAAGGAGTTTTATGTCCTTTTTTGAGCTCTTTAGAATTGGTAACATTATTTGCTGTCTCAAGAATTCATTATCTACGTAGACCATGAGTCCTTAAACACTTACAAGGTCAACAAAAGCTCTCCCAACATCATGCAAAATGGGTAGTGCTCTTGGAAACCTTCTACTATTTAATCGAGTACAAGAAAGGGAGTTCTAACAATGTGGCCGATGCCTTATTACATCGATATGTTCTTATTACGACCCTATAAGTATGAGTACTAGGATTTAGTACCCTTCCTGATTAGTATTAGCAAGATCCTTAATTTGGACATATAGTGGTCAAGTGTAGTCATAGAGGTGTCATGGATGGGTTTTATCTAAACTAAGGGTTTCTAATGAAGGGTAGATGTATATGTTTGTCGAACAGCTTGATTAAAGAACTATTAGTTCAGGAAACTCATGTTGGAGGCTTAGCCAATCATTTTAGGGAAAAGAAGACACATGAGCTATGGAAAGAGCATTTTTATTGGCCTGAGATGATGAAGGATATTCATAAGGTGATTGAGAGGTACGAGGTGTGTAAACTTACAAAAAGTCAAAAATATCCATATGGAGAGTACATACCTTTAACTATACCTGAGTAGCCCTTGACCAACCTAAGCATGGATTTCATATTGGATTGCCCTAAATAGCTGGGAAACATGACTTTATCATGGTGGTGGTTGATTGGCTCAGTAAAATGAACTACTTCCCTCTCTTTGCAGAAGATCGTACCACTCCATGGAGTTCTAAGAAGCATTATGTTAGATTAATATGCAAAGTTCATGAGCATATATTGGCAAACCTTATGGAAGAAGCTTATCTCCAAGTTGATGTTCAGTACTTTCTATCATCCTCAAACAGATGGCTAGACTATAGTTGTGATAAAAACAATTGGAAATCTACTTCGAGCTATTATTGGAAAGAACTTATGTAATTAGGATCTATGTCTATTAGTTGAATTTACTTACAATCTCTCTTCTTACAGTTTGATAGGAAAATCACCCTTTGAGGTTATCTATAGGCTCAACCTAAATTTTCCCTTAGACATGATCACTAGCCTGACCTCTTGAGTAAAAAGCTAATAGGAGTTACAACGAGCCAAAGAGTTCCATAGGTTACATAAGAAGGTCCCCAAGCACCTAGCCAAGATAGTAGCTCGACAACAGGAGCATGGTAATAGAGGTTGGAAAAGCATTACATTTAACTCTAAAGATTTAGTTTAGATTGATCTTAATAAGGAAAGGTTCCCCACCAAGAGGATCAACAAATTATCCCCCAAACCAGATGGCCCATTCAGAGTCCTTCGATAGATCAACAACCAAGCCTATAAGCTGGAGCTACTCGAAGGATATGGAGTATTGTTGACCTTCAATGTCGTTGACTTAACACCATATGTACCTAAGGAGGAGGCTAAACAATATTTGAGGGCAAATCTTTAATAACCTTAGGGAGTTGATGGATTGTTGACCTTAGGACCCCTCACCTAAGCTTGTCTTAATGGCTTACAAGGTCTTATAAAAGGAATCTAATCTTCTTAGCTTACCCAGGATGAGCTCCAGTATCAAGAGGCTTACTATTGAACTCTTTATGAGGCTAGCTTAGATGCACCTTACTTTGCTCTATTGCTAACAAAAATGCTAAGCTCTTAATCCTTCCTAACATGGCCGTCCTTTCTAGCGTCGAGGTTCCGGATTCTAACCTTTGAATTCTTCTCGGCCGACCTAATCTTACATCTAAATAGCTTGACTCCAGTACCTATCATCCTTTATGTAATTTCATGCATTACTTTGTAACCTTGGGGGCTTAATATAAATAGCCCTTTTCTTCTATAGCCGAAATTATCTTATCTTATTATGAATGAATATTCTTCTATGTTCTTGTGAGAAACCCTCTCCGAGTACATTTCTTATACTTTTATCTAATTTTGCTAGTAGCTTGAGATTAGTGGCGAGTTGACCTTAGTTCTTTACTTATGCATAATATTAAGTAGAGGCTAAGTTGTGTGGTATTAATTGGTATGTCATATCTAGGGAGTAGCTTCATGAAGCTACTAGAAAGTTTGACTAATTTGTTTCATACTTTCTTTCATAGTTCGAAGGACTTATTCTACTTCCCCCCGGTAAGGCCTTATGATAATTTAGCTTTAAGGCATATCAATCGTGACTAGTGTCTAGTACTTTAATTGGATGAATTTCATAAGACCTTGGCTTTGAAAGGAAATTTCCATCCATTCATGATTCTTAAGCAAAGATACATTGGTCTAGGCCTTAGAGTCCTTTAGCTTAGCTTTTGGTTTTAGGTCTAAGGTATTGATTCCTATAATCTTGTTGAGGTTTTGGATGATTTGTCCTCAAATCTATTGGATTTTGTTCTTCTATCGACTATCCTTAGTGCTTTTCTTATTCTTCTTCTACTTGTTTGTAGGGAATTAGGTTGGATACATTAAAAATCAAAGAAACATTGTAGTTCTTAAGTAACTTAATCTAGTAGAAGTTACAATTAACCTTCTTCAAGACCCTAAATTGACCATTAGCTTGTAGTGATAACTTGTTCTTCCTCAAATGTGGAAATCTCTCTTGGTTGAGATGGATCCAAACTAGGTCATTTGGATTGAAACTAATAGCTCATTGGCCATGGCCACCGATCTGGTATTGCTTTTCATTAAATTTAGCAATCTACTTCGCTACATGTTGATGTTGCATGTATGCTTCTTAAGCTCAATCCACTCCAAATTAGCTCTCTTCTAAGGTTGCTAAGGTATCGACCAAGTCAAGTGGTGTAGTCAGGTTAAGGCTATAAATGACCTCTAAGGGAGTCCTTCCCATGGTACTGTATATAATTCGATTATATGCAAGCTCCATAATTGATAAGCATAAGTCTTAGTACCCTAGATTTTTCCCCACAATAGCTTGAAGTAGTTTACTAAGGTTTTTACTCACCAGCCCAATTTATTTATTAGTTTAAGGATAGTGATTAGAGTTAAATATAAGCTTTATGCCAATCCTTCACTATATTGTCTTTTGAAAATAACTTAAGAACTTATATCTCGATCTACAACAATGGGCTTCAAAACTTCATGTAGTTTGACCACTTCCTGCAAAAAAAAAATCAATAATATATAATGCATCATTAGTTTGGTAGGATAGTATAAAGTGTGCCATTTTATTAAAAGAGTCTATATCTACTAAGATAAAATCTCGTTCTCGCGATCTCTACGGCAACCTTAAGACAAATTCCATGTTGAGGTTGGGTTTAAGTAAGGTTGGCATGGGTAAGGGCATATACTCTCTTTATGGTTCCCTTCTTCCTTTGGCTCTCTTATAGATCTTGCAATTGTTGGTGAGCTTATGGACATCCCTTACCATATTAGGCTATTAGACATTTGCTTTAACAAGGTCAGTGGTTTTGGTTTCACCAAAGTGTCTTGATAAGCTTCTGCAATGAGCCTCCCATACTAATAGCTCTTAAGTTGAATGGCTTGGAATGCATAATTTTCAATCCTTAGATAGGCATCCATCCTTCATGTAATATCCTTCAACTGATAATCCTTCATTGCACTTCTCACCGATAGGACCAAGCTGAGGGTCTTGAGCATACTGCTCAATTATGAGAGAAAAATCAAGTAACTTCATTTGTAGTGTAGTAAGTAGAGCTTATTGACAAGAAAGGGCATTTGCCACCACATTAGCATTACCTTTATTGTGCTTGATAACATAGGAGAAACCCTCTACGAACTTAAGCTACTTTGCCTACCACTTTGAGAGTTTGTTTTGATTGTTGAGGTATTTCAAGGATTCATGGTTTATATAGATAACAAACTCTCGAGGGAACAAGTAATGTTGCCTTATAGTTAAAGCTTAGTAGAGAGAGTAAAGTGTTGATCTTGAAATTTTCTTGGTTTTTCTTATTTTCCTTAACCTGATTGGTATTGAATCTTAATTTGTTTAATACTAACATTTGACCAAGAGTTAATAAAAACTTGGTTTTTCTTTTGATTTTGAAAACTATTTTGAAGTTGCCATCCAATCAGAGTTAGGAAAAAAAGTTAAGTTATGACCAATTGGGTTGATTAATTATAACTTAGCTAACAGTCTTTTGATAAAACTAATTTTATTTTAAAAGATTTTGAAATTAGAGATTTTGGATTTGGGGACTACCTTATTAAATGTTTAATGGGTATCACTTTTAACATTTTGAATTTAATTTTACCTTTAAAATACTCATTTAATTTAAAATTACGATTTCTATTTTGCAAGTAAAGAAAACAATAAATCATGTCTATAGAAAAAAAAAACGATAAATGGATAAATAAAGAACTAATTATTTATAAAGGAGAAAAAGTAAAATTTTCTATATTTTAAGTTGCCTTGTAATTGCAAACGAATATTTACGTGTTTGCTATTTAAGATTAGACTTCCATAGATCATTTACAAAAACATTAATGGGCGAATTAAAAAAAAAATTGGTTGAGTTTATGTCTCTTAGCCATTTGATTTTGTTTTGAAAAATAATAGAGAAGAGTACTAAATTGTTTTTTTTTTTTTTTTTTGAAAATTCTAAAAAGAAGTCTTAATTTTGAAAAGGTTTAATTTATTCTATTTATTTGGAAAAAGGTTTTTTCTTAGTGATAAATCCTTTTTTTAATTTCTATTTTTTATTGTTTTATTATATTATTTAATTTTGACCAAAATAGTCCAAATAAATAAGTAAAGCTTTACTTTCTCTTTTTCTTCTTTTTTCTTTTCTTTCTTATGTTTCTTTATTTTTCCTTTTTTTTTCTTCTTTATTTACATTTTGTACACTAATTAAAGAAAGAGAGAGAAAAAAAAAACAAAACTAAATAGAATAGAAAAGGGCTAGACTTAAGCAATAGGACTACATTGCAAATCAAAGGGTTAGACTTAGGTCGGTTTGAATGGGTTAGACTTAGTTTTTAGGTCACACAATAGGCTTTTCAAGATAAGAAGGACTAGCAACCAAGCAACATCTAACAGTGGCTTCTAGTAGTTAAAATGAGTGGGGAGGGTGATCTTCATGAGTATTTGATTGAAGAATATGTGTTTGGTGTTAGTAGTGATGGTTTTGGTGGTATGCAAAGTTGAGTGATTATGGTGGCTATGGTGGTACAAGCATTAAAAGCTATAGCAGAGGGTGTTGGTGCCACTAATGGAAAGCTCTCAACCAGTGGATGTTAGTTTTAGCTTTAGTTTAGCTTGAAAGTGAATAAATATGAAGTCATTGTAGAAAGAGAAAGAAGGGTCGGTTGTTAGGGAGAGAAAGAGATCGAAACAAAGGAAAGAGGCGATTTGGAAGGAGGATGATAATGTGGTGTTTAGGAGCACAACAACAAGCTAAAACACCTAGGTTCAAAAATTCTTTCCATTGGAAGCTTATTGGATGTACAAAGTCAGCTTAAAACGACCTGAGCTTGCACTAATTTTAGAGAGAGTTGCGATTAGGCTAGAGAGAGAAAGTGAGGTATGTGTATGTTCTTGATTGTTTTGATTGGAAATTAATGATCATAATAGCTTCCTATGACCCCTTTTTATACTAGCCAACCCTTAGATTAGCATAGTAAGTCTAGAAATTTCATTAATTGGAAGATTCGAATTAATGACTTTTGACCTACGACTTGATATTTTTCAAGTTTAAAGCTTGATTTTAGTGATGTAATCCTTTGAATTTGGATGTGTTTCTCGATGAATTCAAAACTAGGCTATGCTTAGTATATGATTCCAATAGAAAAAGGGGTGGAATCAAGTGGAAAATGCCAGTAAAATGGCCTAGAAAACAATCCTCCATACTAATTACATGAGAAGAAATCTAGGGAAAGGGATAAATTGAGGGAGCAAGGAGGAAATTGGGTGTGTTAGCATGTGTAGCACATGCCAAACACACGATACATGTGCTTGTTTCAAAATAAAACCTAGCTGCTTATGTGCTTAGGCTTGACCATCTAAGTAGGGCTTTTTATCCCTACTGAAAATCACGAATGGACTAAGTTTGAGAATTGGTTCGATCCATACCCTACTTATTTTATTTTTTTAAAGAGTTAGTAACTTAAAAAAAATAAATAAATAAATAAGGAAATTGAAATGAAACTCTCTTTCTTTTCTCTTATTGGATTAATTTATTTACCTAGCTTGAAACAAAAATTAACCCTAATTGACCCTAGAATCTTGTTTATACTAATTATTTTTTTTGTATTTTTTTGAATTTTCTAAATTTTCTACTTTTTTTTTTATTTTTCTAAAGATTCTATTATTTGTGCTTTTTTTTTTTTTATGTTTCCTAAATTAGGATACTTTTCCATATTCTTAAAAAAAGAAAATTAAAACTATAGAGGAGCAAAAATGGGGTATCTACAGCTACTCCTCTTTATGGTGAAGTTTGAGTATAATTTTACCACAAAGACAAAAAAAGACACTATTTATACCTTGGGGATGAATTTATACTAAGAGGCATTATATCTAGCTAGTTATCTTAGGCTTGATCTATAAGAGATTTAGTGAAAGATGAAAGATATTTTGAGAGAGAAGTTGCTCTAAGAGCTGATTGAGATATTAAAATGAGTTTTAGAGGGGTCTAGTGCCCCACAAGTTGGCTAAAAATGTGGATGTGAAACCTAGTCGTGCCCTTCTAATATGACTAACCTAAGCAGGAGCATCTCTAGGGGACTAACAACCCTAAATGAAAATCGATTTGTGAAAAAACGGTCGTATTCATTTTGAGCTCACAAACTTAGGTAGGAGCATCTCTAAGAGACTAGTAGCCTTATATTGGAATCGATTTAGAAAACCCGGTCATGCTCCTTTAAGCTCAATAACTTAAGCCGAAGAATTTCTAGGGGAATAGCAACTTTAAATTGGAATCGATTTAGAAAACCTAATTGTGCTCTTTTGAGCTCACTAACCTAAGCTAGAGTGCTACTAGGGGACTAGTAACCCCAAAATAAGAATTGATTCGAGAAAACCTAGTCTTGCTCATATAAGCTCACTAACCTGGGCATTAGTATCTTTAAGGGACTAGCAACCTTAAAATAAGAATCAGTTTGAGAAAACCTAGTTGTGCTCCTTTGAGTTCATTAACCTAGCCAGGAGTGTCTTTAAGGATTAGCAACCCTAAATAAGAATCAATTTGAGAAAACTTAGTTGTGCTCCTCTAAACTCACTAACCTAGATGGGAGCGTCTTTAGGAGAATACTTTTGAGAAAACTTAATCATGCTCCTCTGAGCTCACTAAACTATATAGGAGCTCAATCGGACTGGTAACCTTAAAATAAGAATAGATTTGAGAAAACTTAGTTATGCTTTTTCGAGCTAACCAACTTAAGCGAGAGTATCTCTAGGAGACTAGCAACCTTAAAATAAGAATTGATTTGAGAAAACATGGTCATACACCATTAAGCTCACTAACCTAAGTGGAAGTATCCCTATGGGACTAATAACCTTAAAATAAGAATCAATTTGAGAATATCTGGTTATGGTTCTTTGAGCTCAATAACTTAGCCGGAAGTGTCTCGAAGGGACTAGCAACCCTAAAATAAGAATTGATTTAAGAAACCTAGTCGTGTTCTTTTGAATTCACTAACTTAGGCTAGAGTGTCATTAAGGGATTAGCAACCTTAAATGAGAATCAATATGAGAAAACCTAGTCATGCTTCTCTAAGCTCACTAACCTAGATGGGAGCGTCTCTAGGAGAATCGATTTGAGAAAACCTAGTCATGCTCTTTTGAGCTCACTAACCTAAGTGAGAACGTCTTTAGGAGACTGGGAACCTAAAAATAAGAATCGATTTAAAAAACATGGTCTTCATCCTTTGAGCTCACTAACCTAGGCAGGAGTATCTCTAAGGGACTAGCAACCATAAAATAAAAATTGATTTGAGAAAACTTGGTCGTACTCTTTTGATTTCACTAACTTAGGTGGGAGTGTCTCTAAGGGACTAACAATCCTAAATGAGAATCGATTTGAGAAAACTTAATCATGCTCCTCTGAACTCACTAACTTAGATGAGAGCGTCTCTAGGAGAATTGATTTGAGAAAACTTAGTCATGCTCCTCCGAGCTCACTAACCTAAGTAGGAGCATCTCTAAGAGACTAGTAACCCAAAAATAAGAATCAATTTGAGAAAACTTAGTAGTGTTCCTTTGAGCTCACTTACCTAAGTGGGAGCATTTTAGGGGACTAGTAACCTCAAAATAAGGATTGATTTGAGAAAACCTCGTTGTGCTTTTTTAAGCTCACTAAACTTAACGAGAGCATTTCTAGGGGATTAGCAACCCTAAAATAAGAATCAATTTAGGAATACCTGGTCATGCTTCTTTGAGCTCTTCAACCTAGGCGGGAGCATTTCTACGGGACAAGTAACCCTAAAATAAGAATCAATTTGAGAAAATCTGGTTGAGCTCCTTTAAGTTCATTAACATAGGCAGGAGCGTCTCTAGGGGATTAGCAACCTTAAATGAGAATCAATTTTAGAAAATTTGGTTATGTATCTCTAAGCTCACTAACTTAGATGGAAGCGTCTCTAGGTGAATCGACTTGAGAAAACTAAGTCATGCTCCTCTAAGCTCACTAACCTAAGTGAGAGCATCTCTAGGGGATTGGTAACCTAAAAATAAGAATCGATTTGAGAAAACCTAGTAATGCTCCTTTGAGCTCACTAACCTAAGTAGGAGTATCACTTAAGGATTCACAACCCTAAATGAGAATCAATTTGAGAAAACTTGGTTATGCTCCTATGAGCTCACTAACCTAGGTAGGAGTGTCTTTGGAGGACTCGATTTGAGAAAACTTGATCATTCTTCTCTAAGATTACTAACCTAAATGGGAGTGTCTCTAGGGGAATCAATTTGAGAAAACATAGTCGTGCTCCTTTGAGCTCACTAACCTAGGCGAGAGTGTCTTAAGGAGATTGGCAACCCAAAAATAAGAATCGATTTAGAAAACTTGGTCGTGCTCCTTTGAGCTCACTAACCTAGGTGAGAGCATCTTTAGAGGACTGGTTATCGTAAAATAAGAATCGATTTGACAAAACCTAAGCGCGTTCATTCAAGCTCACTAACCTAAGCAGGAGTGCTATTAAGGGACTAGCAACCCTAAAATAAGAATCGATTTAAGAAAACCTTGTCGTGCTCTTATGAGCTCACTAACCTAGGCATGAGCATCTCTAAGGGACTAGTAACCCTAAAATAAGAATCAATTTGAGAAAACTTGGTCGTGCTTCTTTAAGCTCATTAACCTAGGCAAGAGTGTTTCTAAGGGACTAGCAACTATAAAATAAGAATCAATTTGAGAAAACTTGGTCGTATTTCTTTAAGTTCACTAACTTAGGCGGGAGCATCGCTAGGGGATTAGCAATTGATTTGAGAAAACCTGGCCTTATGCCTCTAAGCTTGCTAACTTGGGTGGGAGTGTCTCTAGGGGACTAGTAACCCTAAAATAAGAATCAATTTGAGAATGCTTGGTCATGCTCTTTTGAGCTTACTAACCTAGGTAGGAGCATTTGTAAGGGAGTAGCAACCCTAAAATAAGAATTGATTTGAGTAAACCTAGTCATAGTCCTTTAAGTTCACTAACTTAGGTGGAAGCATCTCTAAGGGTTTAGTTACTTTAAATGGGATTTGATTTAAGAAAACTTGGTTGTGCTCCTTTGAGCTTACTAACTTAGATGGGAGTGTGTCTAAGGGAATCGATTTGAAAAAACCTGATCATGCTCCTCTGAGCTCACTAACATAGGCAAGAGCGTCTCTAGGGGATTGGTAACCCTAAAATAAGAATAGATTTGAGAAAACTTGGGCGTGCTCCTTTGATCTCACTAACTTAGGCGGGAGCATTTCCCCGCTCCTTTGATCTCACTAACTTAGGCGGGAGCATTTCTAGGGGACTAACAACCCTAAAATAAGAATTAATTTGAGAAAACCTAGACATACTCCTCTAAGCTCACTAACCTATGTAGGAGCATCTTTAAGGGATTAGCAACCCTAAAATAAGAATCAATTTGAGAATATTTGGTCGTGCTCCTTTAAGCTCACTAACATAAGCGAGAGCATCTCTAAGAGACTAGTAACCCTAAAATAAGAATTGATTTGAGAAAACCTAGTTTTGCTCCTTTGAGTTCACTAACTTAGGCAGGAGTATCTCTAAGAGATTAGCAACCCTAAGTGGGAAATAATGGAGACCCTATGGGTTCACTAAAACAACTAAAAAGAGGTTGATAAAGGGAAGCACCTTATGAGCTTGCTAAGACCCTAAAAGAAATTGATAAAGGGAGCACCCTATGGGCTCATTAAACCTTAAAGTAGAATATCAATTAGGATAGCACATTAAGAGTTGGCTAGAAATGTAAAGACGGGTTGAAAAATGGGATAGTGCTCTATAAGCTAGCTAGACCCTAAAAATGAAGGAAGAAGGGAAGTGACATATGGGTCGGGTTAAAACCCTATAGATGGATTTGATGAAGGATTGAGGAAGTAAAGGGAGGAAAGTAACCGGTTTGAAAAACTTCCTAACTTGAAAGATTTTAACAAATAAAGAACTTGGTGAAAACCATTTATGACATAAAAGGCATAAGAGATTAAGCCCCTTAATAAAAAACTACATTGGGGAAAATGACTAAAACTATTATGGTCAACTTAAAAGGTATGACTACATTAGAAGGAAGAAGGTGACATGAATTGAAAGGTTTGGCTAATTGAGCTGATATGGACTTTGAAATTGGATAAAAAACTCGTAACAAGCCTTTACTTTCTCTCTCTCTCTCTCTCTCTTTTCTTTTTTCTTGAAAGTTTGTTAACGAGTATAAATTCTAATTAAGGAGCAAATGTTATAACTATCCCCTTTCATGGTAACCATGCGAGACATCTTGTATTCTTCTTATTCTTTGAAAATGTCTCCTGACCTTAATACTAGGCTTCCTCATGGTACATTTCTTTCCTAAGGAAAAGCTAACTCATGATTAGTCTAGTTGAAGTGGGCTTCTTTGTGCACATTCGGTCCATATTACACTCTTGACTACCAATCTAAAAATTATAGTCCATTTTGTAGGTAATATGTTTTGATTAATTTATTAGGTCTTTTTTAGTCTAATATTATGAATTAAGCTTTTTGACAAATGGTTTCAAGAGGAAAAATGAGAAGGCCTATTTTGAAAGATTTATTCATTTAACCCAAGTGCATAAGTTAAGAACCATTAGGAAAAAACTAGAAGTATACTCGCTTTAGTTATTAAAGATAAATTATCCTTTAAGATTAAAAGAGCTTTTATTGAGCATAGGAGGTATTCTGGGTAGGGAAGCCATGTATGATTTAAGAAAGTTTTATGTTTGTGATTTTGAATTTTGATTCAAAAAGGATATGGAGGTTTTGTGTTTTTAGGCTTAGAATGTGATTCATGGCCTTAGATTTTTGGGGCTATTTAGGCTTTGATTCCAAGCCATTTGATTCAGTTTTACTGCTCTTGTTGGGACGTGATATATCTTTCGAGGCTTTTGTCTTACACTTAGGCTTAATTTTTTTATTTCTTTTCTTTCTTCTTCTCCTTCTTTTTTTTTTTTTAATTTTTTTGTTGCCCCATTCTTTCATCTCTTTTTTTCTTTTACCCCTTTTTACTTAGGCTTGGAAATAACTGTTTCATTAAAGTGTTTGGACTGTGTGTATAGGGTTTTTATAAGCTCTTTTTTATTTGAGAGAAAATAAATTATCAGAATTAAAAATTATTCTTAAATCAATGTCACTAAAGTAAGCATAAACTAGTTTTAATCCTTTTCTCCTAATTAAAAACCTTAACCTCTAAATTGCCCTAGTATGGGGTAGTTTTTGATAGGTTTTTAATTTAAAGATTCTCTAAATTGGTCTAACGGGGTCAACAGTGGATAGTTGTGTTTAGGATTTGAAAAATGAATGGCTTCAATTTAATCTGTGTATCAAGTACAAAATGGACCTCCTTTAAAGAATAAGTCTAAAGTATCTTCACCACGACGTCACTCAACTCTTAAAGTGTTTAAAGTTAATGTGTGGGATATAGTTTGCTTTTTTTTTTCATCTTAAATCTTTTAAAAGTGAGTTATCAATTCCTTAGGAAAGAATCCATATTTATTTGCCCCAAGGTGGAGATTGATTTTTCCCCTCAATTTTCTTAAAACATGCCCTAGTTTTGATACCTTTTCACTTGATCTGAGCTAAAGACTAAGGTTGCATTTGCCTTCATGTTTTGACTTGGTTTATGGTTAGGCTTTTTCTTAATGGATTAATGGTTTTGGCTTAGTTTGGCTACCTTAATGGGCTAAGGTTTGTGTTTGGATCAACTACCTTGATGGGTCGAGGGTTAGTGTTTAGGTCAGCTACTTAAATTGGTCGAAAGGCTTGTGTTAGGATTAGTTGTCTAATGGGCCAAGTGGCTTTGTGTTTAGGTTGACCCATAAGAATTTGTAATCGTAAGCAAATTTCTTCTTTTCTCTCTTTTTTTTTTTTTTTTTTGGTTTTGTGGGAGAGGAAGATAGGGCTTTATTTTACAAAAATTAAGAAATCTAATTACAAATAAGGATAGTGATTTTGGGGTTTTATTTACAAGTCTATATAATTTATTTACATTTCCCTAAGTGAGGGAGAAAATAGTTAGATGAAAGACTATTTACAAAAGGGGAAAACTAAAGAATGAAGAATAGTAAGCTAAAGGGAACTTTTACTATTTTGAAAATTGGAGTATAGAAAGCAAAGGAAGAGGGACTATCACTTATTCTCAACTATTATTCAATGAAACTTGACATTTATTCTAGGTCCCTTAGCTATAATTTGAAAAGCCTTAAACTAAGTCTTGCAGATGAGCTCTAAGGTCTTCCATCATTTCATGGGTTTCTTTAATGACTTGTTTAAGAAGGGATTTTAAGGCTTAGTTGTGAGCTTTAGAGTATTTGAGCTTCTCTTTTAGCTAAACAATCTTAGCTTTTAGCAACTACTTACAAATCATAGGGAGGTCTCATAGTCTATTGGTTCTCTGATTATTCACTTGGTTATCTGCCATTATCTATAATCCTAAACAAATAATAGGTAAGAATCATTATCAATGGAAAATAATGTATGTTGAAACATGCATATGCTGGTATCGTTTGGATTAATACATTATTTCATAAGTCACAACCATGCTATTTGATTTGATGTTTATAATAGATACAAAAATTGATCAAAAAACATTAGTGGGGTTGCAACTTCTAGTAGTAGTGTATTAACTCATGATTTAAGTGTATGCAATTTAGGTGGGTTCTAAAAGTCCTTAAACCGTATGACCTTACGCGTTTTTGAGAAAATAATTCATTGGTCACATCAAAGCTTAAGGGGGGTAACCTGATTGGCCTCAAAAGGTAGTTATCCTATAGAATTCGAAGTTTACACAATGGCTCCCCACTCTAAGGTCATAAAATAGCCTAGGTCTAGCCATATCTATCCTACATCCTTAATGCAATCATTCCCCTAATATCTTGAGTATGATGCATGCAAAATGTGAGCTTTAACAATTAAAACAAAGTATATTTACATGAAACGAATCGTAACAATAAATAAATAACATTGGTATTTAGAAAGGCAAATTTAATCTCGAAAGGTTTTTAAGTGGCTAGCCTTCTTAACGTCCCTAGTGGAGTAGTCAAACTATCAAGCTTGAATTTTTCCTAATTTTTCTTATTTTTGTTAACATGATTAGTATTAAATCTTAACTCGTTTAATACTAACCTGTGACCAAAAGTTAAGAAAAATTTACTTTTTCATTTTATTTTGAAAACTATTTTGGAGTCGCCAGAAGTCAATAAAAAAGAAGTTATAATCAATTGGGTAGATTTATTATAATCTGGCTACTGGTCTTTCAATAAAACCAATTTTTTAAAAAAAGGTTTTGAAACTAGAGATTTTGGATTTAAAGGCTACCCCATTAAACTCTTACTGGGTACCACTTTCAACTTTTCGAATTTAATTTTATCTTTAATGTACCCGTTTAATTTGAAATTACAATTTCTATTTTGCAAGTAAGCAATAAATCATGTCTGTAAAAAAAGGATAAATGGATGAATAAAGAACTAATTATTTACAAATAGGAAAAAATAAAATTTTTTGTATTTGAAGTCGTTTCTTAATTACATATGAATGCTTACATACCTACTATTCAGGATTAGACTTCCATGGTTCATTTACGAAAACATTAATGGGTGAATTAAAAAAAAAACAAATTAATTGAGTTTATGTTTCTTTGCCATTTGATTTTGTTTTGAAAAATTCTAACGAAGGATCTTAAATTGGTATTTTTATTTTTGAAAATTCTAGAAAGAAGTCCTAATTTTAAGGTTAATTTATTTTTATTTGTTTGGAAAAATGTTTTTTCTAAGTGATAAATCATTTTTTATTTTCTATTTTGTATTGTTCTATTATTTTATTTAATTTTTTATCAAAACATGCCAAATAAATAAGTCAAGCTTTTCTTTCCCTTTTTCTTTATTTTTTTAAATTTTTTGTTTACATATTGTACACTAATTAAAGAAAGAGAGAGAAAAAAAAACAAAACAAAACAAACAAAACTAAATAGAATATAAAAGGGCTAGACTTGAGCAATGGGGTGGGATTGTGAATCAAAGGGTTGAACTTATGTTGATTTAAACAGATCGAATCTATTCTTTAGTTTGCTTAACTAGGTCTTCAAGAGAACAAGGAGTAGCAACTAAACCAACATCTAACAACAACTTCTAATAGTTAAAATGAGTGGGGTTTAGTGTTAGTGTGGTGGTAAATAGTAGTGGTTTTAGTGGTACATGGAGTTGAGCAGTAGCAGTGGCTATGATGGTTCAAGCATTAGAAACTATAGTAAAGGGTATTGGTGCCACAATGGAAAGCTCTCAACCTGTGGATGCTACTTTTAGCTTTGGTTTAGTTAGAAGTGACTAAATACAATGACTTTGTATAGGGAGAAAGAGGGGTAATGTGTTAGAGAGAGAAAGAGATCGGAACGAGGGAAAGAGGGGATTTGGAAGGAGGCTAATGATGTGATGTTTGGGAGCACAATAGCAAGCTAGAAGGCCTAGGTTAAAAAACTCTTGCCATGGGAAGCTTATTGGAATTAAAATGTTAACTCGAAATGACCTAAGCTTGCACCAATTTTAGAGAGAGAGTCGTTATTAGCCTAGAGAGAGAAAGAGTGGTACGTATGTGTTCTTGACTATTTTGAATGAAAATTGATGATCATAACAGTTTACTAAGACCTCTTTTCATACTAGCCAACCCCTAGATTAGCATAGAAAGTCCAGAAATTTCATTGATTTGAAGATTCGAATTAATGACTTTTAACTTGCGACTTGATTTTTTTTTTTCAAATTTAAAGCTCGATTTTAGTTATGTAATCCTTTAAGTTTGGATTGTTTCTAGATGAATTCAAAACTAGGCTATGCTTAGTAGACAATTCCACCAAAAGAAGGGGTGGAATCGTGTGGAAAATGTAGGTAAATTAGCTTAGATCATAAGCCTCCATATTGATTACATAAGAGAAAATTTAAGGAAAGGGAGAAATCGAGTGAGCAAGGAGGAAACTGGGTGTGCTAGCACGTACAGCATGTGCTAAACACGCCTAGATAGGAGTTTGAATTACATACACTTGTTTCAAAATAAAACCTAAGTGCGTAAGTGCCTAGGCCTAACTATCTAAGTAGGGCTTTTTAGCCTTATTGCAAATAATGAATGGATCAAGTGTGAGACTTGGTCCAATCCATGCCCCACTTTTTTTTTTTTCTTTTAAAGAACTGGTAACTTAAAAAAAAAAAGAAATTGAAATAAAACTCTCTCTCTTTTCTCTTATTGGATTAATTTATTTACCTAACTTCAAACAAAAATTAAACCTAATTAAACGTAGACAATTATTTTTTTTTTTGTATTTTTTTGAATTTTCAATTTTTTAAATTTATTTCTATATTTTCTATATTTTTAAATTTTAAACTTCTATTTTTTTTGCTTCTTTTTTGTATTTTTTTTTAATTAGGACCCTTTTCTCTATTCTAAAAGAAAAAACTATAAAACTATGGGGGTGGGGAGGGTGCATAAATAGGGTGTCAACATAAAGATCTTCTCATATACAGAATAGTTCAGGGCAACACTAAAAAGTCGCTCATTGTGATAGACAACGGGTTACTTACATCAGCATGATACTAATGCAAACACTTGAGGCATCACATTATAGCTCAAAAAGCTTCTCAAAGTCAAGTCAAGCAAGGATAAGGTTACGGTAGTTGTTAGTTCCTCTTTTGTCTCTCTAAAGTTCTTCTTGGGTTGCTCAGTCCATTAGAAGCCATCCCCCTTCTTCATAAGCTTGGTCAAGAGGGTTGTTATAGTATTGAAATTCTAAATTAGCTATCTCTAAGGGGAAGCAAGTCCATGGAAACTTCTAACTTTAGAAACACTTTTCAGGGTTAGCCACTTCAAAATAGCTCGAATCTTTTCCTCATCAGCTCAGATTTCATCATTTGACACTACATATCCCAAGAAAATAACTTTATCTTGAAAAAGTGTACACTTCTTCCAATTTCTAAACAGTTTCTCGATAGGGAGTATATTAAAAACAACTCGAAGGTGTTCAATGTAGGTTGCTAGATCAACACTATACACTAGGATGTCAACAAAGTATGCCACTAGACACCATCCAATCAAGGGTCTTATCACATGGTTCATAAGTCTCATAAATGTACTTATCACTTTTAATAAGCCAAAAGGCATGACTGGTTATGTGTAAAGACTATGTTATGTTTTGAAAGTAGTCTTTTACTCATCTCTTAGCTTCATATGAATTTGGTGATGGCTACTCCTTAGATCAATCTTCAAAAATACCTTGGTACCATAAAGCTCATCTAATATATTATTAAGCCTCAGTACTTGATACCTATACTTCACAATAATATGGTTAATTGCTCGTTATCTATGCACATGCACTATAAACAATCTTTGTTAGGTACGACTAGAGTGGGCATAGAACATGGACTCATACTTTCTCTTATATAGCCAAGCTCAATGAGCTCATCTACTTGCCTCTTTAGCTTGGTAGCCTGCTTCGAATTCATGTTGTATGTAGGTTGTTTGGTAGGGCAATGTTAGGCTGTAGGTCAAATCAATACTTAATCCCTTAGAAAGGGGCTAGTTGCTTGGGTATTGCTTTGAGGAACAGGTTGGAAAACTCATTAGTTAACTTCTTAATCTCTTCTAGCACATTGTTTAGGCCTCTAAGCTCTAAGAATCTATGAATTAACAAAACCATAGGCTCTTTGCCCTTCTTAACAACTCGTAATTCATTATAGGACAACACCAAGGCCTTTTTCTTACTAATTTAAGTGAGCTGGTTATGTCTCTTTCACATGGCTAGGAGTCATGGGTTATAAAAAAACTTCATTGCATCCTTGGTGACATCATAAGTGTTCTTATATCCATCATGCATGACATGACAATCAAACATCCAAGTTTTCCCAGGAGCAAATGTGAAGCATCCCCAAGAATGACACAATAGACTACTTTGTGCTTATACAACTCCCTAATAGTGAATGACATAGTCACTTAGTCAATCACATGCAATGTAGCCTTATTGTGTAGCTAGTGTAGCTTACAAGGTCAGGGGTGCTTAGAAGTCAATAACCCTAGCCTCTATAATAGCAATTGGGCCATAAAATTTATATAACTCCTACCGTCTACTATAACGATGCATAGTTGTCCTTTGGTAGTACACTTTATATGGAACATATTTTCGCTTTGTTCTTCCTTAGAGTTTAGCATTGACCACCCTCTTTAAGACAAAAGTCATGACTTTTCCCTAGTTGGCATAAACACAAGTCTCTTCCTCAAACTCTCCTTTAAGCTTTCTAACCTCTTTTTCTTCCTTCTTAGGCTCACTCTCATAAGTACTATCCACATTATTACCTTAGACCACTATGACAAGTTAGTTAGGACACAAGATAGCCATTTGTTTATAACCTAGTACTTGAAGCATTTCATCTCACTAGTATTTTGTTTAGAGGATTAACCTTTCTCAAACCTCCTCTCCATAGGCTTATCAATTACTCAAACCCTCAATTCACTTCAGCCATCGACAGGTTAGTCAAGTGCTTTCTCCACCCTTACTAGCTTTTTGTGCTTAGACTAACTATATCAACTAGAAGGAGTACTTCGAATTGATCTAGGTCGAAACGAAATGTTTTGCTTTTGATTTTTAGCTCTTTGGGTAATCTTAATGGCTTCCTTTAGGGTATAAATCTCTGAACTTTTACTATGTCTCATATTTAAGTCCAGAAATGAATGTTAAAATGGTGCAAGCCTTGAGCTCATCTACATCTATTTAGATCATCACCATCTAAAATTCCTTAACCTAGTCATCAACTATTTGACTTCCCTAGTAGAGCTCTTGTAAAATCTTAAATGCATCCTGTAAGTAAGACTTATGGATAAATCTTCCCCTCAGTATCCTCTTCATTTGGTTCCAGTTTCTAACATTATGGTGGCCATCTCTTCTCATGGTAGTAGTTAGGCTCTTCCATTATATGGCGGCATAACTACAGAGCTTAAGGGTAACAAGGTAAACCTTGACTTCCTCGCATACTGGTAGCAATAAAACATTTTCTTGACTTTCTCTTGTCACTTAAGATATTCATCTACACTCTTAAAGAAGGTTATAATTTAAACTTTGACATTGTTAAGTTCTCGGGGAGCTTGACATCTACACTCTTCAATTTCAATCCATACTCTTCAACTTCAAAATATTCTTCTCATCTTCCTTCATTTCTTCATCCACTTCTTCTATTTCTTCTAAGGTAAGTCTTTGCCTAATAGGTTTTTCCACTCCTTAGCTTAGGTATTTTAATCGTGGTAGTTAGGGCAGCATTTGTGACCATAACCTCAATCAGGTGCTTCATCAACTCAGCATTATACTGTTCAGCCTTATGGGGTTGTCCATTGTCCCTTATGGCAATAACTAGGCCTTCTACTAAGTCGTTAAGCCTATCAATCTTATCATTAATGGACTTCGGGGTGCAACTTCTTTGCTAACCTTAGCCTTGAGCTCCACTTTCATTATCTCTAGTAATAGCCTTAACACTTGAGTCTGACATTATCCCTACTCCAAAACCAACTTTGACAACTAGTCTACTAAACCCAATAACATCAACTTCTACTACTGCAACCAAACTTCTTCAACACTCTAACAACTATACTTACAATATAGAAAACCTACATACTTTATTTTTTAGCATTGTAACTTGGGACAACAGATCACTTGCTAACACAACTTAAACAAACTCTAAACCACCACTCAATATCCATATCTCACTTCCACAACAGCCTTCAACAATAGAAACTACACATACACACTACAATAGCTATGGAAGAACATAGTAGCCACCATAGTATATACATAAAACTTCACTGCACTTTGTATACTCCCTCGAATTGTGCTCTAATACTAGCGAAGATGATGTATCTTTGGGTGAAGTACATGAGAGCGTACCATGATAGGACTAAAAGCAAAGTAAAAGCTAGCAAAAATTGGAGTGTAATCAAATGACTCACTAATTGATCCATATGGCCTAATGAAAACTTGATACGACCTATAAGATCTCATTAAGGTCACTCGCTACTAACTCTTACTAAAGGAGTTAGTTAAGAACTAAAGAGAGGAGAAATTACTTTTGGAAAATGCAAGGGGTATATCCAATATTCAAGACTAGTTATTTGTTGCTTATAATAGAGGCCCTTTTATACTTAGCCTTCTAGGGTTAAAATATTAAGGAAAAGACAAGAACAGGCAAATTAGAAGATAAGTTACAATGGATTCCTAGCACACATTCTAGAAAGGGTAAAAGAGACAAAGAATATAAGGAATTTGTAAAAAAATAATCATAGGATCATGAGTTAGGAGGCACATATTGACAACAGTTAGAGGCTCTATCAAAAGAACAAAAAAAGAATGCTTAACTAGCTCTTGGAGAATATGGATCTCGACAACTTGGCTAACACAATGACTAAGATAGATAGCTTGGTACGGAACAAAGAAGAGCATTGGATGATTAGTCAACTTGATTGGAGTCAGGGTGAGAGGTTGGATAAGTTAGCTTAGTACTTAGTATTCCTAAGATTAGGTCACCTTACATCTTATAATCCACTATCCCATCTTAAGGTAGGTCGATGGTCATCTTAGTTATGATTAGTGTCTAGTTTGTTGACTAGATGAAGTTCACAAGACCTTAACCTTGAAAGGAATCTTCATCCCTACATAGTTCTTGAGCTAAGATACATTAGGTTAGGCTTTGGAGTCCTTTAGCTCAACTTTTGGTTATAGGCCTAGGTGTTAGTTCCTATTTAAAGATGTTATGGGTTCAAATGGTGATTGAATGGGCATAAATGTGGGGGAGAAGTGAAGGTAGTAGTGTGAAGGTCTAGTGCAAGATGGTCTTTCAATCGATATTCCCCAAGAAAGCTAATTCAAGGAAGTATAAAGAGGTCTTACATGATAATTCCTTTTCAAAAACTCTTTTAGAGATTTATTCTCTTTCTTTATTGTCAAAAGTAGCAAATCTAAGTACTAGTTGAGTTACACTTAAGGCAAAGTTTGGGATAAGTTGTAGTCTTAGGGTCAGTAAACCCTTATCTTAGGTTTCTTATCTTTTATCTATTGAGTAACCTACCTATGCTCTAAACTAAGTTTGAAACGTTGTTGATTTATTAATAAATTTCTTTCTTTAACCAAAAATAAAAGGAAAGTAAATAAAAAAACTAGGATTGCACTTATTAATGTGTAAATTTAGTAAGGTATGAGATTGAAGATAACTTTGTAAAAATAACACATGTAGGCTATAAATGGGGCATTGGAGGTAGTTCTAGTGTGACTACTCTGATGTCAAAGTGTACACTAGGCTTGTTAAATATTTGTAGAAGTATAGAGTATGCATGAGTGAGAGAGTAAAGATCTTTTACTTGTAGTGGTTACCTAGTATATATCAGAATGGCAAGCGAGCTAATTATGAAAAGTAGATCACAATCTGGAGATCCTCTCTTTTGCTCTAGATCTATTAGAGAAGATCTCGAGCTAGATGTGTATTAACTATAGACTTTCCTTATCTAGCCGAGTTGTTTCCACCTAGTGTTCTTATAAACCTATTGGTAAGCTTTTGCATCATGGGCTTCATGTTTTGACTTTAAGAGGTTGGTCAGAGATAAGAGATTGATTTCTTTGACCTAGATCTTAGGGGCTTAATCTTGGTTATAGAGAGATGGTTTAATCATAAGTATCTTAGCCATGAGAGGTTAAATAAGCTCCAACTAATTGTAGTGTAACAACTCCAAAGCTATAGGAGTTCTTAAGGATAAGATGTGAAAGGACGACCTAAATAGTGCACAATAGAAAGTGTGACAACAGTTGGGCTTGGATTTCATTTTCGAAGAGGAGAAACAAGGGGAAGGTATACTCCTCAATTGTTGTTGTACTAAGGTAGATTAATCGTAAAGGAGCTATTCGTCTACAAGAGTTAGGGAGAAAAGGTCCCTTGGGGGCCAGTGATAAGTATGATTGCTATGCCTTCATTTTTAATTGCCTTCCTTAATGTATCTCGGCTTTTCCACGTATGAGGAAATTTAACATTAAGGAGCTGAAAGAGGCTAACTAAGCATTATGAAGGAATAAAACAAGGCGCCAACTGAGATGAAAGTCTTGCCCACCAAAAAGAAGAAGGGCTTACCTCCTGCTAGCCAGAAAGTCTAACTACGTAGTAAAAGGGAGGAGATATCCTTTAGCATGCTTGTTGCCACCTAACCTCTTATGATGGTACCACCAAAGAAGATTAGACCTCTAAAGGCCTATAAGTGACCTAAGGATGAGGATGCTAAGATGGTGCCTAAGATGTCCTTGATCGAGCCTAACATGTAAATAGGGATGCAATTGGGGTGGGTTCGGGATGAGTTTTCTAAAACCTAACCCACTTCCTTAATAGGATTCCTAAACCTGTTAAAAACCCTATAGGGTTTATTATTATCAACCTGTGACTTGCCTTGATATGGAATTATAATGCTCGACACCTACCTTACTCGATCCATTTACATGCTAGCTATCATCTTTTTTTCTCTCTCTCTCTCTCTCTCTCTCTATAAATAAGACTAATATTGGAAACATCATCAAGGAATAATGATGTAGGATTAGTTACTAATTCGAAAATGTAGGCAAGTCTAAGTACATCCTTTTACAAGACAATTTTTTGCTTTCTATTATATTATGTTGCTCTCCATTATTTGAGAATGATTTGCTTGTTGCAATACCATATAGTAAAAAACTAATGGCTTAAAGTGTGCAACTACGAGATGTCACCTTTCGTGTACTTATATAGATGTAGGCTCACAACAATCAACATAAAATATGAATATTAATGCAAAAGATTCTAATGAGGAAGTTTCTTAATATGCTAAATTTGGATATTGCTTCTCGAATTAGACATCATGTAGTTTCTTTGAAATGTATGCATATTATTGCATTATTATGTAGTTAAACATGGCAAATAATATATCTATTTATAATCAACTTAACTTTGCTATATTATTTATAATTATTATTGAATCAAGTTTTCCATTTAGGTTTTCTGAAATCCTATAACCAGACCCTATAAGTTATTAGGTTTTAGTTCAATTCCAATACCGGACCCTACGTCGAGTACCCTATCATGACTTACCTAATTGCATTGCTTGGTGCAGATGGTGAGCATAAAGATATAAGGGATTGACCCTTTAAGGTGTTCATCTCTGTAGCTTTCGTTTAAGGATCAAGGGCTTAGGTTTGCCCCTAATTAGGCTATGCATTAAAGGAAGAAGGCCTTAGGGCATCGCAATGTGCACCATAAGCTAATGGCAAGCAAGGTACTGCTTAGGAAGAGGGATGATAGTGATGTTAGCCTCTTGCTTGAAGAAGATGACCAGTTTCAATGGTTGCTCAATAGGTTTTATGAGGTAACCGTTATCAACATGTGAGATTCATTGAATAATGTATGCTCTTGAGTTTGATCAATCATGTAATTTGTATTTTGTGCTATTGTAGGCAAATGCCATGGTCCATACTTTGTTTCATGTGCCTAAAAGGAGGCAAAATGAAGGTATCTCAACTTGTTTTGAGTGTGATAAGATGTTAGCTTAGAATCAAAAATTTCGTGCTAACAATATTCGTTGGTTGTAAAGAGCCCAAGAACTTGAGGTAAGGTAAAAGAAGGTTGAGGAGAGTTGAATAGGATGCTTGAGTGAAAATTATTAAAGTGGAGGGTAAGCCATCTTAAAATCATGCTATGAACAAAAGTTGCGCGTATAGTTGTCAAAATAGCGATTCTATTCATACGATTCTATAAGTTTATGATTTTAAGAGATTTTTCCAAGTTAACTTGTGTATAAAATCATTTTCATGTAAATTCTTATATCTATAACTAAGTTTATATGTAAAGTTAGTAGAAACTTACATTTTTTATCTACTTTAGCGTTCTTACATATTTAAGATGAATAGGCTAAAAAAAAAAATTACAAACCATCAACTATTAAGGCATTACATCATCTTCCTTATCCTATTTTAATTTCTTTTTCCTCTTTTTCTCTCTCTTATTCTCTTATTTTATGTTCGTTGTCTTCATCCAAGTTTTAACTCTAATAGCAAATATTACAAGAAAAATTATATACTTCAAATTATATTATCAATAATTTAAAATGAATTAACATGTTTGGTTCCCTTTATTGCATTTCATTTTTCAAAAAAAAAAAAAAAGAAATGGAAAAAGTTTAGTTTTGACATTGTTTGTTTTTCTTCCATACATGTTAAATTATATGTTATTAAGAATTTTCTTTTATGAAAAAGGACTAAATTTCTACACTAACTTATTTGCATTATGTATTTCAAATTTTGAATAATTACTATAAGCATATCAACCATTTTTAAAGCTAATTTATATAGATTATTGAAACTTATGTATCTACTTTTCAATTACATGTTCTGATTTTATTGACCCTCTAGTGATTCTAAGTGGAATTGCGACTTCACAACCTTAGGTGTGCGGATCTTTAAAATAAGCTGAAATGTTACAAAGTCAAATTGAACTCTCAATAGAAGTACATCAATAAGGAGCTTAAAAAAATACGAGAGCTTAGAAGCTCTTTTAAGCTAGAAGAGAAAGATTATCAAAAGAAAGAGTCCTCGTTGGAGAGGCATAAAAAGAAGGTGGTTCCCAAGGCATATACCACATTTATTAGGTAAGTGCACTAAATTACTCTAACTAATGATGGTTTGCAATATTGATGATAGTTTGAATAAAAGTAAAGAGGTGAAATTAATGAGAAACTTACTATGAACACAACAATGAAATAAAAATAAATAACTATAAATGGGGATATCTAAACTCTTATCGTCATGAGTTTAACATGTAGTAACCTAAGGTTTTTAATGAATTTCTTATGCTTATTAACTGGAGGAATTCGATTGCTAATCTAATAGGGATCACTTCTCTATTAAATTCTAATCCTAATTATATTTTACTTGAATCATTTCTAGGATAGAACTCCTTAGAACAACATGAAGAATTGGAATTCCACGAAATGAACAAGAAACAATTTTCAATTCTAGAAGAAGTCTGTAACTTATCTCTATGCTTATAGCAAATCTATTCAATTATGGTGGATCTATTCATATATTGGCCTTACTACTTCGGTACATAAAATAAGATAATTTAGTTGAAACTCTAGAAATAACAATTTAATCTACATAAAACACGCAATAGAATTAACAAGGATAAGAAAACTTCATTAAAATAAAGCAATTATTGTACGCTAGATTGTTACCTCAAGGGTTTACAGATCTATATATCAATGCTTTACACTATAATCATGATAAAAATGAAAGCTTGCATGATAAAAATAAAGTAAACCCTAAGAAAAAGATTACTCCATGCCTAACTGCATCTCTCCTCTCTTCTGTACATGTGTCTCTCATCTATTTATAACATCTGGGTAGAATAATCTCTAAATGGCAATTGAATCAAAATATATTATAGGTACATGGGGGTTATGGTTAGATGTGAGCTACTCTTTACAATAATTCTTGAGAGATCATATTGAAATTAATGGCGAGAGGATCACGATTGGTGAACATGGCCAATATAGGAGATCGTAGTCATATTATTGTCTAAGAATCCTTCAAACTTCAATTGGTAATTACTAACGTGGGTTTACAGCCAAGGAACATAGCCGTGAAGGATAATAATGGTCATCTTTCTTACTTTATTCTTGAACAAATTCTCTTAAACACTTGCTATCCTTGGATTATCCTTCAAAATAGACGAAATTCTTCTCATAAAACACATGAATTATCATCTTTTGATCTTATTGCTTCATCTAAGTCCTACAATCAAGAAACAACTTAAATCAATAGCAACTTTAACAAAATTATATCAAAACATCTCAAAATATATAGGAAAACAATAAAAAGGATGAATGTAATTTTATACTCATCAAATCTCTCCACACTTAAACATATGCTTGTCCTTAAGCAAATTAATCAATCTTTAACAAAGATTAATGAAAGAAATCAGGACAGGATTTTCCAATCGACCGACTATTATTCAGGAATCATAAAAGAATTTGAATTAACCCAACAAATAGATGTTGCATCTGATTGGCATAATTTACTCTACACTTTGTAGGCTTATTTATTAGTAAATTGGTCATAATTGTGGTTTTTCTCAAGTTCTTGGTACTTAATTGTGTAATATATCAATTTTAGATGATTGAAGAGCAAGGAGATGATATTTATTCAAGGCAAAGTGAAGAGGAGATAAACTTACACAAGAACAAGGAGATTTAGAGTAATCACTTTTGATAGGAATTAGGCTACTAAACCTTTAACCTATAGCCGAGCCCGAGGACAAGAAGGATTGGTAAGGCAAATCCTCCTTCTCTAGCTGACTCCTACTGAAGCTAAGTATCTTTTTGTTGATCCATTCTACATGACTAGCCATATGATTGCCCACTTCTCAGAGGCTTTGTGTTGAATTGTTGAATGCTGAGACATTTGTCAAACCTTATGCGCTTACTCACTCATGCCTAAGCCAACCACCTATTCAGCATCACTCCTACCGAGAGAATTACCGGGTGTAATCCTCAGTTACCTTGCTTGAATAGGTAATTTGATCATATTCTTTTGTCTGCATCCTCCAACAGCATCACCAATGCATCTCTACCATGTATACAGGACTACGTATAGAATCTACTACCATAATCATTGTTTTTCTTGAATATTCAGTCTGGCCCTTTTGTATTCTTGTACATTACTTCTTTAGAACAATACCCTTTTTGTTTTTTCCTTCTTAGGCAAGTTACCTTAACTTATCGGGTATAAATACCTCTTGTACTTGTAGCCATAGGAAGGGAGAATTAACATCAATATACTGAATATTCTTCCTTTTCGTAAACACTATTTGTTTACTCTCATTTCACTTTTATCATAACCCTTAAGCAAGGCTAGGAGGTGAGTAATCTACCAGACCATCTCCTGCATCATATAGAGCTGTGCTGTAAATTCTCTGAAGTTCCACTAGTACATCATATCCTTTTGAGTTGTTCATGGGTTTTGCTTACACTTTCATTCATCTTTTGCCCCTTTCATGCTTTCCTCCATTACCCTTTCAAGCTTTCAACAAGCTTGGATCCATCCCTATGACTGACCTTATCTATTCTTGGTTATGGTATGCATTACTCGGCATTAAAGTAGAGGTTTCATTTGAGTTGTACTAGTTTGTTTCGAGCTACTCGATTTGTTTAACTGTTGTACTGTGAGAATCTTTGCTGTAACACCTGTAGACACCTAATTTTTACCCCCCTTTCATTTTTCAAATTAGGTTATAGGGTTCTAAATTAGAAAAAATGTTCAAAAAATAGAAAATTAAAGGAAACCCTAAAAAATGAAGAAATTTAGAAAAATAGGAATTCTAGAAAAATTTAGAAAAAATACAAGAAATGGAAAAATTTGGAAAAGTACATAAAAATTTTGAAAAGTCACAAAAAATTGAAAAAAATTAAAAGATTTTAGAAAATAACATTTTGTTACAGTAGATTTTTAATTTTGATTAAGGTTTAGAAGTTAGGTTGTTGAACCTAGGTTTAGATTTAAATCTAGCCCAAGTTGACCGAGTTCATATGTACAGTTTAGTTAGACATATGGACAAGGCATAGGCTAATAGCCTAACGTTTAAGCATATGGACATAACATTAACATTGAGTATGAGGTCTTGGCTTTGAAACTTACCAAAGGCAGGGAGGCCTTTTTCTTTTTTTCTTTTCAATCACATCAAGGATTGCCATGTGTCAGGATCTTATTGCGCCACGTGTCTTAATACATGACATTCTTGGATTCGACGACCTTGATGATGTAGCGCCACATGGTGTGCCATGTTAGCCATTACGTGTCATGAATGATACATGGTACATTAGGGTTAGACGCATGGTTGACGTAGTGCCACATCAGCCCCTTTTTCCCTTCCCTTCTGTCCTTTTCCCTTCGTTTTCCTCTCTTTCCCTCTCTTTTTCTCACTTTCCCCAGATTTTCTCCCCCTTTCTTGGCTCAAGAACACCCGACCCCTTCACTTTAGCTCCAATTTCTACACAAATTTTGTACGCACTCACGCAGTTTCTTGCTTTAATCCTATTGAGCACATAGCTTACTATGAATCAGACCCACTAACTTGTCCAAATTTAGTCAAAAACAAATTCAAGTCGAGTACATAAGTTAGGAAAAAAACCGAAATATCGGCATTTACATTTATGGTCAATTCTAGCTTTCTAATGTTTCTAGGTCAGATTCATGTATAAAAGGGTGTTGGGGGAGCTCACACAAGCAGGAACAACCTACACATAACCTCAGAATCAACTCTCGTACTCTCTCTCTCTCTTTTCGATCACTTTATTACTCTAGGTTCAATGCTTTCTCTCTCTCTTTACCTCAAAGTTTGGCTGTAGTGTTTTTTAAAGCAAACCAACTCTACTGGTGAGTTCCTCAGCTTTCCATCATTGGAACCCACTTCCTCTTACACTCAATCGTGCCCCCATGAACCAATCGCCACCCTTTAAAACCCTAACAACTACCCTTATCTACACTCAGAACTACCACAAGAACCACTATTACGCCCGTGCTCGCCATATCCTGTAACTTCAACCTAAACTCCCTCTAACTCGCAACAACCACTGCATCATCATAACTCCCTTCTATTACCAACAAACCAAACTCAATTACTACTAAAACCACCACCACAAATGACAGTGATGTGTTTAGACCTATATTTCCCAATCCAAAACTCATAAATGCACCATTACTTGTTAAAAAATCGGCTTGAATCACCCTCGAGCAAGTCCCAACAACTGCTACTCCTTCCTTATACGTGACTTAGATTGGACTTGACCTAAGCTTTGAAGTCTGACTCGAGTTCACTCTTTCGACCTATGCTTTAACCCATCCAGTGACCCACAGCAAGTCCGACCCTCTTTCTCTTTGTTTTGTGTTGTTTTATGTAATTTTTTTTTGTTTTATAAATTTATTTATCTTATTGTATGTGAAAAAAATATATAAAAAGTAAAAAGAATGGGAAGTATTTTATTTTTTTGTTATTTTCACATTTAAACAAAAGAAAAACCATGAAAAAAAAACTAACTAACAATAAAAAGTAAATAAATAATTAATAATATTAATAAAACAGAATAAAAATAGTAAAGTTACTTTTGACACTTAGAGAATCAATTTTTCAAATAAATAAAAATAAAACAGACCCTTTTCAAACTAAGGCATTTTAGATTTTTCAAAAATAAATCAATTTAGGACCCTTAAGAAATTTTTTCAAATGAATTCAAAACGGGTAAAACACATAAACTTGGCAACTTTTCAAAAATTACTATTAAACCACCCGCTAAAGTTTTTTTTATATAAACGAACTACAAAAGTTTGATCTCGGATATCGAGTACGTAGGCACTTGTACGTAAGTATGGGGTGACTTAAAATATGAAAGTTTTATTTTTTCCATTTTTAGATATTTATGTACAATGATCAATTTAGTTGCGTATATTATAATTAACTGTTTTAGAAATTAAAAAGGGTATATTTGAAAAGCAAGGTTAAATTCGAAAAGTTAAAAAGTGGTACTCATGTAGGGTTTAATAAATTAGCCTTCGGATCTAGATCCTCTAGTTTTTAAAAAAGCCGTTTTATAACTTGGTTTTGTTTTTTTTTTTTTTCTAAATCAATAGACCGGCAGCTAAGTTATAACTAATCTACCAAATTGATTATAACTTAACCCTTTTTCCCGACTCCAATTGGGTGGCGACTTCAAATCTTTTCAAGTTGAAAAAAAAAATGGTTTTCTTTAGATCCTAGTCGAGGATTACTATTAAACGGATAGGGTTTAGTATTGATTGGCTTAGAGAAGACCTAATTTTTATAAAATGAACCGAAAGGGTAAAAAACCAAGCTCTACAACACCTAGTCGAGAAGTTGAAATTTGTATCTATCAAAGAAAATGATCAACCCAAGTGTTAATGCTGGCATTGGGGAAGACTACAGTGGTGTTACCTTCCATGGCCGACAATCTCAAGGTACTCTAAGAAGTAAGGACAAAAGACTAGATGATGTTGCTAACTTACTAGTAGATTTGACTTAAGCTGTTCTTGTGTTGGCTTATCCACTTGCTGAAGCCACGCATAACACCCCACAAGCTACCTAACGTATGAGGTTTGAGCCCAGCTCGACAAGGTTGAGGTGGAAGAGTAGGCGGACGAGTAAGGAGAAGGATTGACTTAAGGGACATGGGAGAGGAGGACAAGGAAGAGTATTATGAAGAAGAAGAGCGAGCTCGAGCACCTAAAGCATCTGACCATGTGAAGCTTTGGATTCCGAGCTTCAATAGGTTTGGAAGGACAAATGAATACTTGGATTGGGAGGAAAAGGTAGAACATGTTTTTTACTATTATTAGTATGAGGATTACGAGAAAGTGAGAATTGCTACTATTAAGTTCTCTAGATATGTTGCCATGTGGTGGAAGAATTTCCAGGCTATAAGAAGATGGAAAGGATGTAGATAGATTAATATTTGGCTTGAGACGAAGAGAATACTTAGAAACAGATTTGTACTAGATACTTATCTACAAGACACTTTTACTCGGCTTTAAGAGTTGAGATAAGAAGGCTAAACTATTGATGAGCATGTCCAAGAATTCTAAATGCATATGATCTGCTGTGAAGGGGAGGAACCGCTAGCATGAATAGTCTTTAGGTTCCTTACTAAGCTAAGGAGTGACATTTAAGACATTGTGGAACTCCAACGACTTACCATAATGGATGTGGCCATATGAATTGCTCAATGAGTAGAAAGGCAAAGAAGGGGTTGAATGTCGACTCGACCATCAACTAACCAACCTGTTTAGTTAAGCCAACCTATTTAGGGAAGATACCAAAGTTAGGTGAGTACTGAGTTGATCCGACTAATGGATGTCAAGATTGACTAGAAGGGCTAAATAGAAAGTGACGTATAGACCAGAACATATGAAAAAGGGCAAGGATCTGGTAGGAAGATAAGTCAGATGAAGTGCTTTAAGTGCCAAGGGGTTAGACATACGATTGCTTAGTGCCTGAACTGAAGGACTACGGTCATCAAAGGAGGTGTCTTGAAGCTAGAAGTGGAAACTATTAATAGGAACCTGAGGAGAAAGAGAGCATTGATGAGAAAGAAGTTCCTTAAGAAAATGAACTCATTGAAGAGGATGTGATTGCCAAAGACTTAGATCAATTGATCTTGGTTGTTCGACGCACAATGAACTTAGAACCCTCACATAGAGAGGAGTAGAGGGAGAACTTGTTTCATACCACCTATAAGGTGAATGAACAAATGTGCACACTGATTATGGATAGTAGAAGTTGCACTAATGTAGCATTAGTTGATTTTATCACGAGGTTAAAGTTGCCAACTATCTCGCATTTGAGGTTGTACAAGTTGCACTAGTTGAGTGAGAAGGGAGTACTACATGTCAGTTAGTAAGTACTACTACCAATCACTATTGAAAATTATTCTGATGAGATTCTTTGCGATGTGCTACCCATGTATACTTCCCACGTGTTACTTGGCAAACCATAGCTGTTTGATAGAAGAGTTATCTATGATGGATACAGGAACATGTATGTATTCGAGAAGGATGGTCGAAAGATTACACTAAACCTGATGCTACCTAGTGAAGTTAACAAATTGTAGGCAAAACTTGCTCGCGGATTAAGAAGACTCTGATGATGAGTAGAACCAAGCTTTGAGAGGTTGCTAAGGATGACATGTCGACCCTTATGTTGGTTAGACGTTTATTGTAGTTGAAGGAGTGAGGTGAACTATCCCTTGAAGTAAGAAAGTTATTGGATAAGTATGCTAACCTATTTCCTGAACAATTGCTCGAAGGGCTACCCCTATTTGAGGTATAGAACATTGCATTGACTTAATATCTGACACTGCCCTATCAAATAAGCCAACCTATTGGATGAGTCTCGAATAGGCTTTAGAGCTCTAACGACAAGTTAATGAACTATTGGAGAGAGGGTATGTTAGGGAAAGTCTCCATCCTTATGTTGTTTCGATGCTGCTAGTGCTGAAAGAGGATGGTACTTAACAAATGTGTATTGGCAGCTAAGCAGTGAACAAGATAACAATGAAATACAAGTACCCCATCCCTAGGTTAGAAGATATGCTGGATGAATTGAGTGGAGCTAAGATCTTCAATAAGATTGATCTGAAGTCTGGTTACCATCAAATTTGCATGAGATTGGGAGATGAGTGGAAGACTACATTCAAAACTTGGCATGGTCTCTATGAGTGGATCTTCATGCCATTTGGCTTATCAAATGCCTCGAGCACTTTCATGATACTAATGAACCATGTGCTGAGACATCTAATGTGGAAGTGTGTCATAGTGTATTTTGATAACATTCTAGTATATAGTACCGACATACCGAATCATTGTGAACATCTCCAAGTCATATTGAATATCCTTCATACCAAGAGATTATTCAACAATCTTAAAAAGTATTGCTTTTGCTAGGAGGAAGTCGTATTCTTAGGCTATATAGTGAATGGAGGAGGCTTATGATGGACGACAAGAAGATTCGAGCAATCCTCAAATGGCCAACTCCAACTACCTGTGCTGAGGTGAGAAGTTTCTATGGACTAGCTTCCTTCTATAGAAGATTTATAAGGAGTTTCAACACCCTTGCTGCATCCTTTACTGAGTTGATGAAGAAGAACATCAACTTTAGATGGGGAGAAAGAGGAAAGAAGTTTCGCCAGGGAAAAGGAGAGGTTGACCTTCGACTTTAGATGGGGAGAAAGAGGAAAGAAGTTTCGCCAGGGAAAAGGAGAGGTTGACCTTCACCACTGTATTAGTTTTACTCGACTTTCAGAAAGTATGTGAGTTGGAATGTAACGTGTGAAGCATTGGAATAGGTGTTGCTCTAATGTAGGAAGGCTGACTAATTGCCTACCATAGTGAAAAGCTTAGGGAACCTCAATTAAACTGCTCAGTGTATGATAAAGAACTCTTAGCGTTGATTTGAGCACTGCAAGTATAGTAGCATTATTTACTGTTGAGAGAATTTGTCATCTATATTGATCATGAATCTCTAAGGCATCTCCAAAGTTAAATGAAGTTGTCGAAGTGTTAGGTAAGATAGGTCGAATTCCTTGAAGGTTTTAATGTTGTAATAAAATACAAAAAGGGAAAGAGTAACGTAGTTGTAGATGCTTTTTCAAGAAGACATGTGCTCCTAACAAAACTGCAGACTAAGTTGTTTGGGTTCGCAAGCATTAGGGAATAGTACTTTAGAGATCCATACTTTGGACCTATACTTGTAAGTTGTGTCGATGGAAGGACAATGGATAAGTATCATATAGAAGAGGGATATTTGTTTCAATTAAGGAAATTGTGTGTGCTGACCTGTTAACTAGGAGAATTACTGATTAAGGAAGCCTTTAGTGGAGGACTCTCTAGACATTTTAAGGAAAGAAGAACATATGAACTATTAAATGGATGTTTCTTTTGGAAGAGAATGAGGCAAGATGTGCACTTAGTCATTGAAGGTTGTTCTATGTGCAAGATGGCTAAATGCCAAGCCAAGTAAGGGAAAGTAATACCTTTGCCTGTTCCGACGAAACCTTAGACTGAGTTGAGCAAGGATGATGGTAATCAGGCTACCGGACCTCTAACCCGTAACTAAGCTTGAGGACTAAAGGGGTTGGCATGACGAATCCTTCTGTTCCAACCAACCCCTACTAAGGTTGAGTACTTCCTTACTGAGTTAACTTTCATGCCATACCATATGACTGCCTGTTCTTTTATGGTATGCCGAGTTAATGATTACTCTCTAACACCGAGCCGACTAATTACTTTGGATCTTCCTTACCTAAAAGTCGAGAGAGAGAGTCCAGACTGACTAAGCCATCCCTGCTTAGACAAGCCTATCTATCCGTACTTTTTGTCCACATCTTCTAATGACCTCGCCAATATAGCATTGCCACGTGTATAGTATCATGTGCAGAATTCATTGCACCAATGATGGTTTTTTTTTTGTATATTCATTTTTACCCTTTTGTATCTTATACATTATTTCCTTAGGAAATACCCTTTTTGCCTTTTCCTTTTTAGGTAGGTTGTCCTAACTCATGGGTATAATTAACCTTGTACTTATAACTGTGAGAACATCAGATCATTCTTAATATACGTTCTTTTGAGTACTTTTTTTTCCTTGTATAAACACTGTTTGTTTACCCTCGACATCACTTTTATCATTTCCCTTAAGCAAGGTTAGGTGGTGAGTAATTTTACTGGACCAATTCGTACGTCATATTAAATTGAGCCATGAGTCCTCAGAAGTTCCATTGGTGCGTCATATCCTCTAGAGCTGTTCATGGGTTTTGCTTACTATTTCATTCTTCGTTTTGCCCTTTTCGCACTTTCCCCATTAATTCTTTTCAAGATTTCTGTAAGCTTGGACCCATTCAGTGACTGCCTTTGTCTATTCTTGGTTACAGTTTGCAACAATGGACTTTGTTCTCGGGTCACCATGAATTACTCGAGGTAAAGATTCTGTAATGGTTGTCATGGATAGGTTAAGTAAGATAGCACACTTTGTGCCCTACTTCAAAATAGATGATGCTTTGGCTATTACTTCTCTTTTCTTATAGGAAATTGTTAGGTTACATAGTATGACGAGAAATATAGTGTCTAACATAGATCCAAAGTTCTTGACCCATTTCTAGAGGACTCTGTGGTGACATGGGGACTAAACTGCTGTTTAGTACTTCCTGTCACCCCTAAACAGATGGCCAAATAGAGGTAGTCAATCATACTTTGGGAATGTTGCTTTGAGTTATAATGGGCAAGAACTTAACTGATTAGGACGTCTTCTTACCAGTGGTCGAATTCACTTATAACCGAATTGTACATGACAACACTAAGCAGACCCCCTTTGAGTTTGTCTATGGTTTTAATCTTGAATTGCCGCTCAATCACACGCTTGTACCTATTTCTATATAAGAAGACCCTAATGTAAGAGCATGAGCATCATCCCTTCAACACATCTACAACAATGTTACTCGGCAAATCAATTAAGCTACTAGAAAAATGTAAGAGAAGGTCAAGGGTAGAACAACTGAACAATTCCAACTAAGTGACTTAATATGATTACACTTGAGTAAGGAAAGGTTTCCAAATAAGAGGAGGAACAAGCTATCTGCAAGAGCTAAAGGACGTTTCAGAATCCTTTAGAAGATTAATGACAATGCCTATAGGTTAGAGTAGCCTAAAGATTATGGGGTTTTTGACACCTTCAACATTGCCGACCTTACTCGATATCACTCTAACAGAGAGCTGGTCGAAGGCTACTTGGATTTGATCTCAAAAACAAATCAACCCAAAAGGAATGATAGGAATCAAGCTTTAGCTCTTTAACCCATAGCCGAGCTTGAGGACCAGAAGGACTGGTAAGGAGAATCCTCTTATTCCAATAGACTCCTACTGAAGTTGAGTATCTCTTTGCCGGTCCACTTTACATGACTAGTTGTATGACTACCTACTTCTCAAAGGCTTTATGATAAATTATTGAATGCTGAGACATTTTTCAAACCTTGTGCACTTACTCACTCATGTTGGAGCTAACCACTTACTCAACATCACTCTTGTCAAGAGGCCGAGAGAACTACTAGGTCTAATCTTCAATCACCTTGCTCGAACAAGCAATATGATCATACTCTTTTGTTTGCATCCTCCAATGGCATCACCAATGCATCCTTACCATGTATATAGGACCATGAGTAGAATTTGCTACACTAATTATTACTTTTCTTGAATATTCATTTTTATCCTTTTGTATTCTTATACATTACTTCATTAGGACAATATCCTTTTGTGTCTTTTCCTTCTTAGGCAAGTTTCCTAATTTATGGGTTATAAATACGCCTTGTACTTGTAGTCGTAGGAAGGGGAAATTAACATTGATACATTGAATATTCATCCTTTTTGTAAACACTATTTGTTTACTCTCATTTCACTCTTATCCTAACCCTTAAGTAAGGTTCGGTGGCGAGTAACCTCATTGGACCATCTTGTACATCATATTAAGTTTTGTCGTGAGTCCTCAGAAGTTCCACTAGTGCATCATATCCTTTGGAGCTATTCGTGTGTTTTGCTTACTCTTTCATTCATCTTTCACCCTATTCGTGTGCTCCTCCATCACCCTTTTAAGCTTTTTGTAAGTTAGGATCCACCCTTATGATTGACCTTATTTGTTCTTAGTCACGGTATGCATCAACACCCATGATGAAAGAATAATTTTAAAGGAAAACCAATATGCATTCAATCATAGGTGATAAAAGAGTAATTAAGTGTCTAGCCCTATTACGCCTTCCATCATAGGCATAACCAAAGGAAATACTATTTATCACACCTATGATTGTATATCAGGAGAGTTATCACTCCTTCTATCATAGGCCTGAGGAGATGAATATATTTTTAACTTAGGCGTTCACAACAAACATTACAACCGTGATAGGTAGAGACTATTCTTATTCAAGACTATTACACCCCGACTTTTGGGCATGATGGGAGTAAACACAACTATTCCTTTTAAATTTTTCACTCCAATTGATGAGTTTAACGGGTTTAAAACCCATAGACTGTCTTGAAATGTTATATTTCAAATCTTTTGATGAAAAGAATATAAATACACTTGCAACTTTTAGACACAACACATCACATCATAGTAGAGAACATTTGATTCTTTGTATTAGACATCTTAAATCTTTTGCTCTGATCTTAAACCACAAACACATTTGTTAACCTAAGTTGTATCCATTATATGTTTACATATCCAATCTCTATGCATATACTGTACTTTTCCTAGAATTACTTGAGAGAGATGATGGAAATTCATTGTTTGTACATTATGAGACTTCTATAGTGGAATTAAAAAGAGGTTTTACTCTTTTATTGATCTTATGTTGTATTTCTTATCAGTTATGAGTTTTGTTGATAGGTGTTATCATTTCATGATGTATAAGTAGTAATTTAGGACTTGTTACATCAATTTAGTATGAACGAGTTCATCAATTGGTGATTTTTTTGTTATTTCTAGTGAATTGAACTTAATGAATCTAAGTATAGTGTAGTGTATAACACTAACTTAGAGAAGGTTTCAATATAATATGTCAAGAGACAATTCTACTAAATAGATCAAATTGGTTGGAACAACTTATTTCTAATAGTAGATATATTATTAGGAAAATTGCTGTATCCTTGGGGAAATTGATAAGTTATTATGATGTTAAATGTGATTTTAATCGACAGTTAAGTCAAAAGAGATTCTAATAGACACAATTAGGATTAGAAGTAAGTAATTCTAAGAAGAATACTTATAGACTAGTGATTCCTTGTAGATAGCAAACATTAGGATAAAAATTTATTGGAGACATCATGCTATGTGTTAATAGTTGAGTTTCGTTTACTTGTCTATTTGATTACCGAGAGGCTAAGTTTTCTACAATCTTGGCCAATGTTGAGAAACACAGATCCGTATCTAATTTGAATTCAAGGGAAGTGATGTGAACATTTATCACTTGGTATAGTTATATTACATAACTGCTCACTCTCACTATATTTCAGGAATGTGTCTAATCAAGAGGCCTCTATGTTTCCTGATAATCATTCTGATAACTGCTACTTTAGATATGACATGCACCTATAAATACAAGGAAGAAACACTGTAAAAGATATCGGATAACTCTTGACTACTCAACTTTTCCTACATTCATTTATTGGCTGCACCGGACTAACCCTAGTACCAAAAGTTTTTCCTTTCTTTATAAGATAAACCTCAAATCTGAAACCCATTAACAACAATTGGCATCGAATGTTTTTCCTAAAACATACCCACATGGTAAAGACTAAAATGACAAAAAGTGCAGGTGTTAGAACTTCCTCTCAACATCTTAAGGAGGGGAGTAGGCATATTGACGAGTAATGTTTAGCTAGGCTCGAGCAACTTTGCCTTGACTTAGCCAAAGAAAATTAGTAACTAAATGAAAAACATGAAGAGATCCTTAATCTCCTCCATAATAGTGTTCACCCAAGCCAAAACAAAGGGTATGGCGATCACAACATTGAGAATGGCGATCATGATGCTAAGAATAGCGATGACTCAATCTATTCACCCAAATTGTCAAAAAAGTAGGCTGAGGTTACAATAGAACCTTCAGTTCCTATATACAAAAAAGTTAACAAAGGTAAGCAATCACAACAGGTGCATTGTGTTAGACCCTTGCATACTAGTACCCTTGTTGTGATGAGTAAGCACTTTCAAATTAAGAAGAGCCCCTTTATTCTTGAGGTCTTGGAGGAGGTCATACCAAGGTACATCAAGTTGCTGCAATTTGAAACCTATGATGGAACAAAAGATCTTAAAGATCATTTAGAGTACTACCGAATCTTGGCCAAGTTACACGGCTTAAGCGATGTCGTAGCTTGCTAAGCTTTTCCTTTGACGTTAAGGAATACAGCAAGTACATGGTTCAAACACCTAAAGCTAAAAATAATTTCTTGTTTTGAAGACCTAGCAAAAGTGTTTTTTCAATACTTCCTTGTTAGTAAGTTTCTTGTTAAGGACTCTTCAGTCCTTAACACAGTAAAACAAAGATCAGATGAATCCATTTGAGAATATCTAGCTAGGTTTATGGCTAAGATGGTCTAAATTCTAGAATTGGACATAAGCGTGACCCTCAATGTTGTAATCGATGGAGTTAAGCCCAACGAAGACATTTTGGAGTCTCTTGCCAAGAATAAGTCGAGAACTTTTGTTGAGTTCAAAGCTAAAGTTGCATCCTACATCAGATAGGAGGACAACATAATGACTTGGTGAGAGGCAGATGAAAATAGAGGAGACTGAAAAAATGATAAGAGGAGGAGTGCAAAAGATTGACTCAGAGCAAATGATGATCAAAGTCCTAATGCTGAGAGAAAGAGACCTTGAATCTCGACATATTCATCCTATATGCAAGTCAATTGTCTAATTTCAAACATACTAATGGAGGTGTGTGGGTAGAGAAGAATGCTACAGTGACTAGGGAGGATGATAGGAAACCCGTCTAGGCTAAATTCTAACAAATACTGTGATTTTCATCATGGCAAAGGATACAACATGGATGAATGCATCCAACTTAAAAATGAGATTGAGGATGCCATACAATGAGGGAATTTATGTAAGTTTTTGGCATAATATGCCGAGAATATTGAACGACCATCCTAAAGGAGATGTAAAGACCAAGAGAATGCCACTTGGCCGACAAATGCTAGGAGTGAAGCAAGAGACAGGAGTATCAATAGAGCACCCAATGGGATAATCAACACAATTATCGATGGACCTACATAGGCCAGTTATGCTCGTTAAGCCTAACTAACGCCATAAATTATGTTTGCAACATCCAAGGCAAGAAGATCAAGATTGATAATATAATCTCTCTCATGGAGGAAGATTTCGAAGGCATCCAAAGGTCGTATGATGACGCACTTGTGGTTAATGTGAGAATTGCCAACTTTGATGTCAAAAAAATTCTTGTTGATATTGGAAGTTTGGCATACATCATTTCCCAATACGCTTTTGACCAAATCAAACCAAAACTAAGATCTTACAATTATGATTTGTATGCCTTTAACAATCAATCCGTTTGGAAAACTGGAGTGATCTCTTTACCAATCCAAATTGGAGATGATGAGAATGTTGCTGAAGATAAAGTAGATTTCCTCATTGTCAAATGTTGGTCTCCATAGAGCATGATCATGGGATGGTTGTGTTAATATTTATTTGGCATCGTCCCTTTAACTGCACCACTTAAACCTAAATTCCCTAATCCTACGGGAGTCAACGTATGCAAAAGAGATCAATAGTTGGTAAGATCTTTATACACGAGGGCTTTAAGACAAGAAGAGGTTTTTCAAGCAAAAACCTGTCTAAAAGGAAAGTTAGTCGACATAGAAAGTGCTGAGAATGAGATAGAGGAAATCTCTTTGGAAGATAACCCCGGGAAAATAATAAGGATATGGAAACCCTTATTAGCAAACATTTATCAAAGATTGATCAACTTCTTGCTGGTCAATGCTAACGTATTTACATAGTCCCCTTTGGATATGCTGGGTATACCTAAAGATGTTGTTGTACACAAGCTCTAGATTAATCCAAGCGCAAACGTGATCCAATAAAAGAAAAGACATTTTGCCCTCGAGAGACAAGTAGCCATAGAAGAAGTCCAGAAGTTATTAAAAGTAGGATTTATTTAGGAAGAGCCTTATTTGACTTGGTTAGCCAATTGTGTGCTAGTTAAGAAGTTTAACGGTAAGTAGTGCACGTACATAGACTTCATGGATCTCAACAAGGCTTGTCCCAAGGGTTGTTTTCCATTTCCAAAAATTGATTAGATGGTAGATTCAACTACTGGACATGCATTGCTTTCTTTTATGGATGCTTTCTTTGGTTATAAACAAATTAAGATGAACAAGCAAGGTGAAGTTCATACGTCATTTGTTACCGATTTCAGAAACTACTGTTATACGGTGATGCCCTTTGGGCTGAAAAACATTGGTATAACCTACCAAAGACTTGTTACCAAGATGTTTAAACCCTAGATCCACCAAAACGTTGAAATATATGTCGACAACATGATTGTGAAAAACATGATAGAGGATCGACATCTTGCTGATCTTGAGGAGATGTTTGTTACTCTCAAGAGATAAAACATGAAGCTTAATCTATAGAAGTGTGCCTTTGGCATAACTTCGGGAAAGTTTTTAGGATACATGGTCAACTCGAGAAAGATTGAGGCAATAATAAATATGAAATCTCTTTATATGGTTAAGGAAGTACAGGAACTCACCGGGTGAATAGCCATCCTTAATCGGTTTGTGTCAAGAAGTGTGAATAGGTGTGTAGAGTTCTTTAAAATTTTAAAGAATCTAAAAGAATTCAAATGGTTTGATAATTGCAAAAGGGCTTTCAATAATCTCAAAGAATTCTTTGTGTCACCCCAATACTCTCAACACCCATCTCTAGAGAGAATTTATATTTGTACTCATTGGTTAGTTGCTAACTCTTTCTTTTGTATTAGTCCGAATTGATGGTAAGGCACATCGACCCATTTATTACGTGACTCATGTCTTGTAAGGGCCAAAGCATTGGTACACAAAAATTGAGAAGTTTGTTTTAGTAGTAGTTCTCTCGGCAGGGAAATTGAAACCGTATTTTGAGACTCATCAAATCATAGTTCTCACTAATCAACCATTATGGCAAGCATTGCAACAGCTAGAGTCTTTCGAGGGGATGATGAAATATGCCTTAGAGCTAAGTGCTTATGGTGTATAGTACAAACCCAAAACGACATTAAAAACTCAAGTGTTGGTAGATTATTTGGCTGAGTTTACTGGTAAGGAAGATAGTGTGGCGATTGCCGAGAAACCCGCATGTTACCTTTATGTGGATGGTTCTTCCACTAGAGAAGGAAGTGGTGAGGGCCTTATTCTTTAAGGCCCCTACAATGTTAAGGTCAATTATGCTCTAAAATTCAGATTCCTAATCAACAACAACAAAACAAAATATGAAGCTTTCATTGTCGGACTTAAACTGGGAAAAGAGATTGGTGTTGAGAAACTCAAAGTGTTCTCTAATTTACAACTGGTGGTGAACCAAGTCATAAGAAGTTATGCGGTAAGAGAAGAAGAAATGAGTAAGTACTTATTGGTAGTATGAATGCTTGTTGAAGAATTTCAACCTTTCTCAATCTATAAGGTTTTAAAAAGAATATTGTTGTCGATAAGTTGTCTAAGTTGGCAAGTATGGCATTCCCTAACCTTAGTGACAAACTTTTTGTCAAATTTCTCTTACAAAAAGTTTAACTACTGCCTCACAGAGTTATGACTTGGCTCCTTACCTAAAAGAGGAGTCTTGGATAGATTCCCTCATAGATTATTTGAGAGATGGTACCCTCTATGATGACAAAAAAGAAACATGAAGATTGGTTTATCAAGCTGCGAATTACATGCTGATAGATGGTCAGTTATACAAATGTAACATATTGTAACCCTATCTTCAATGCCTTTCTCCAAGAGATGCCCAATGGGTGTTATCAGAACTATATGATGGTATATGTAGTAACCACGTGAAAGCACAAACATCATATGTCTGTGCATTGCCACCCGTTGGCTGACCATGAAAGAAGATGCAAGGATAGCTGTTCGTCATTGTCCATAGTACTAGAAGCATAAGGTGCCAAGTTACATACCTTCAACTGAACTATGTTGCCTATCTAGTCCTTGGCCTTTTGCCTAATGGGGGTTAGATATTCTCAGACCTCTTTCGATGTCTACAACTCAGCAACAATTTGTCATTGTTACTATGGATTATTTTACAAAACGAGTAGAGGTTAAGGTAGTGGCAAGGATCATTGAATAGAAAGTAAAGGCATTTGTTTTCATCTACATAATAGTAAGATTCAAGGTTCCTTTTATGATAATCATGGACAATAGCTCGTAGTGTGACAACAACAAATTCTGAGCATTTTGTGAGAAATACGGCATCTATCTAAACTATACGTCTGTAGCACACCCTTAGACGAATGGCCAAGTTGAAACTATCAACATGATCATCTTGTATGACTTAAGGAGGAAAGTTAATCAAGTTAAGGGGAATTAGGCTGATGAACTACCGGATGTCTTATGAGGCTACCAAACCACCTAGAGAACCATAATAGGAGAAACCCCTTTAGCTTAACATATGGTACAGAAGCAGTTTTGTTAACTGAGTTGGATCTGCCTAATTTACGAATGTAGAATTTTGATGTGATGGTTAATCAAGTTGGATTAACAACAAATTTGGACACAATTGAAGAAATTAGAGATATTGCAAGAGCAAAGGTTATGGCATACTAGCATAGAGTAGCTAAGTATTATAATAAAAAAGTAAAGCATATGGTTTTTCCACTTGGGGACTTGGTTTGCTAAAAATTGAAAGCAACTAGAGCATGAGAAAGTCAAGGAAAGCTTAGTGCGAATTGGGAGGTCCTATTAGAGTCCAAGAAGTCATTGGCGAGGGGGCCTATCAACTGAAAAAGTTAGATGGATCAATCATCTCTCATACATGGAATGTCGAGAATTTTAAACTCTATTTCAATTGATTCCTTGGATGATGTTCTTTTTTGTTTGTTTTGTAGCCTACTTGTTTGTGAGAATTATATTTGAAGTTTCATTTTCCTTTTGGATCTATTTATGACTGACAAGTTAATAAGTTTAGACTGTATGGTGAATGAACTATTGTAAGTTCAAGCCTATTGTAGTTAACAAACTTCATAAATCAATCCTACAATTGAGTAAAATGGCTAGTCTACATCTCAATGACTAATGAATAATAACAATACAACACTCTAATAAGGTGTGTGAAATAAAACATGCCGAAAGAGTCAAATACATGAAATAAAACATGCTAAGTGACAATGGAGTGCGTAAAATAAAATGTGCTAGAAATACTCAAAGCTATACCGAAAGATAATTCTCATTCATCACAAAACGATTACAATTACAACTTTTGGCCTTTCGACTAGAATGGTCCATACAAAAGATAAATTATTAGGCAATCTTATGACTCATTTATAGATTGAGGATTGGAAGTTGGAGCCTTTTTGGAGCATATTTCCTTCTTAGTGCTTAGGGTAGATTTATCTTTTCACTCATATGGGATTTCCTTAGATAGACGTTCTTCGTCTTCCCCTAGATCCTCGACATGAGCTTCGCTATTACCCTTCATATGAATCTTGGCACCTAAATCCTTGTTATCACCTCTATCATAGTTGTTGACTTTATCGTCAACATTAATGAAATCTAAGCACGAGAGATCATAGTCAGGGAAAAATTTGAGGATTTCCTCTCTTGCCACCTAGATCCCCTTTAACAACTTCTTATACAATAATCTCTTATATTATCAATTGGGAGTGACGATGTCTAGTGCCTCTTCAATAGATGGTCCTTTCTTTACAATCTCCCTCAACTTGGCAACACAGCTTTGCAACCCTGCATTGTCAGTCTCCAGCTTCTTGATTTGCACCCTAACCCTATCCTCCTCATTGCTCATTGAGTAGAGAGTTCGGACTAAGCCCCAGCACTCTTCTTTCTTCTTTTGCAGCTCCTCTTTCAAGCCCTTAGCTTCCTTATATTGCTCTTTAACCTTGGCTCTAAGGCTCAAGACTTCATCAGCAACTAAAAAGTATGCAAACTTCTTGGCAACTAGTTCTTCTTGATACTTTCTAGCCTCTATCTCGGCCCTTATTCTTGCATTCTTGACAGCAACAATCTAGGCTTTAGAGGAATTATACACACCCCAATTTTCTACAACAAGTCAGTATAGAACGGTGAATATTCCAAATGACCTGGCAGAATACATGAAGACTAGTATTGTTGTTACCTTCTTCATTTCTTTGTTAGCCTTATCTAAAGCTATCATAATATGGTTGCCTATTTGAAAACAAATAGTAGTATTAGCAACCAAGCAAACTGAACAGTTTAAAGGATGCTATAGATATTTACATCGTACAACTTGGCTACAATATGAGCCTTATTACAACTGTCAACCCTCTCGACGTCTTTCTTCATGATCTCTTTGTCCTTGGGAAGAATAATACCTTCCATCAAGGCCAAAGATTTCGTCTTGTTGCCAACAGTCGAGTCGGCATGTAAGATGATATGGCTCTAATACGAGATGAAGTATTCGCTAACTTCCATATTGAGGATGAATTCAGCACTATTGATGCTGAGAGCTTTGTTATGCATGGCTTCCTTCATCTCCTTGGACCTCTTAGCTAGTGGTTGACCGATAAGTTCCTTGTTAGTTCTCTTATTAGTACTTAGCGTAGCCTCCATCATGATTGATGACCCTTCGACGACAATGGTAGTTTCAGCCTCATCGAGTGGTTTGGTTACTTGGCTACCCTTTCACGACTCTACAATAGATGGAACATTCTCAACTGGAGGTGCCTTAATTTATATAGCCTTTGATGGGAATCAAGCTACTAAACCTTTGACCCATAGCCAAGCCCAAGGACTAAAGGGGCTAGCACGATGAATCCGTCTATTCCAACCCACCCTTGCTGAGGCTGAGTACTTCTTTGCCAAGTCACCTTCCATGCCATGCATATGACTGCTCATTCTTCTATAGTATACCAAGTTGATGATTACTCTAATGCCAAGCCGACCAATTACTTAGCATCTTCCTTATTAAGAAGTTGAAAGAGAGTCCAAACTAACTAAGTCATCTCTGCTCAAACAAGCCCATCTATCTGTACTTTTTGTCTGCATTTTCTAACAATGTCGCTAATGTGGCATTGCAATATGTATAGTATCATGTGCAGAATCCGCTGCACTAATGATTGTTTTTTTTTTATATTCATTTTTACCCTTTTATATCTTATACATTACTTCCTTAGAAATACCCTTTTTGTCTTTTCCTTTTTAAGCAGGTTACCCTAACTTATGGGTATAAATACCTTTGTACTTGTAACTATGAGAATATTAGATCATTCTTAATATCTACTCTTTTGAGAACTTTTTCTTGCATAAACACTGTTTATTTACTCCTAGCATCACTCTTATCCTTTCCCTTAAGTAAGGTTAGATGGCGAGTAACCTCACCGAATCAATTCATGTGTCATATCGAATTGAGTTGTGAGTCTTCAGAAGTTCCATTGGTGCTTCATATCCTCTAGAGCTATTTGTGGGTTTTGCTTACTGTTTCATTCTTCGTTTTACCCTTTTCTCACTTTCCCCATTAATTCTTTTTGAGCTTTCTATAAGCTTGGACCCATCCAACGACTGGCCTTATCTGTTCTTGGTCACAACTTGCAATATCTTAGTATCAGAGTGAAGGTTCAGTGTGAACTGTAGTAGTTCTTCTTAAAGTTCTGCTATACTTTGTTTTGCATATGTAAAATAGAGCAAGTTACTATGTTCATTTGATTGTTGTGTTGTTAGCTGTTCACTTTTTGAAGTGTTTGTTTGAGTTTAAATTTGTGAAGAAAAATGGCATACCTAAGTATGAATGTTGGTGCTGGTGATGATAGTAGAGTTGTCCACCATGGACAATAATCTCAAGGAACTCTTAGAAGTATTGACAAGAGACTTAATGAGGTAGTTGACCTCTTAGTAGATCTGACCCGAGTTGTTCATGCATTGTCTTGTCGACCTATTAAGGCCATACAAAACACTCCCTAAGTTGCTATACCTGTTAGAAATCAGAACCCAGCTTAACCTATTGGAGGTAGAGGAGTTGGTGGATGAGTAAGGCAAAAGACTGATCTGAGAGAGCTTAACGAAGAGGAAGAGGAGTATTTTGAAGAGCAATGTCTACGAATCCCCAAAGCATCCAACCATATGAAGCTTTTCTTTTTGAGTTACAATGGATTTGGCAATGTTGATGAGTATCTAGATTGAGAAGAGAAGGTAGAGCATATGTTTGATTACTATCAATATGAGGATTATGAGAAAGTGAGAACTATCATTGTTGAGTTCGCTAGATATGTTGCCATATAGTAGAAGAATTTTCAAGCCATGAGAAGACAAGAGGGGTATCGAGATATTAACACTTATCTCAACATGAAGGGAGTACTTAGAAACAAATTTGTATTAGAAACATACCTCCAAGATACGTTCACTTAGCTTCAGGAGCTAAGATAAGGAGGTCGAACTGTTGACAAGTATGTTTAAGAGTTTCAAATGCTTATGATGCATTGCGAAGTGGAGGAACCACCAGCTCGAATAGTCTTAAGGTTCATTACTAGGTTGAGAGAAGACATTTGGGACATTGTGGAGCTTTAACGATTCGATACAATGGATAAAGTTGTTAGGATTGCCAAATGAGTAGACATGTAAAGAAGGAGCTGAGTATGAGCGAAGATGCTGACTAGCCAACTAGTATAAGCAAGTTACTGAGCTTAGTCAAGTATAGAGTCAAGCAGGAATATTAATGTAAGAGCCGAGCAGAAAGGCCGACTAGATGATGTAGCGTTGACCCGAATGTATGAGAAGGGGCAAGGATCTGGTAAGAAGACTAGTCGGATCAAGTGCTTCAAGTGCTATGGGTTCGGACACATGGCTGCTCAGTGCCTGAATTGACGGACGATGATCATCAAGGGAGACATCTCAAAGCAAGAAGTAAAGAGTATGTATGAGGAACCTGAGGAGGAGGAGGTTCATACCAAGAAAGAAAGTGTCAAGAAAGAACTAATTGACGAGGACATATTTCTTAAGGACTTAGATCAGTTACTCATGGTTTTTCGATGCACTATGAACATGGAACCCTCACGAGAGAAGGAGTAGAGAGAGAATTTGTTCCATACTACTTGTAAGGTGAAAAATCAAATGTGTAACCTCATTGTGGATAGTAGAAGCTACACCAATGTGGCATTAGCCAATCTTGTTTCAAAACTAAAGTTGTTAACTGTTTCACATTTGAGGCAGTATAAATTATACTGGTTGAGTGAGAAAGGAGCATTACATGTCACTCGGTAAATACTATTGTTGATTACTATAGGGAATTACCCTGACAAGATTCTCTATGACGTACTACCCATATGTGTTTCCCACGTGTTACTAGATATGTTATTGTTGTTTGATAGAAGAGTTATGCATGATGGTTATAGACACCCAATTTTTGTCCCTTTTATTTTTATTTTTTATTTTTTAATTTTATTTATTTATTATTCTTTTTTCTTTCTTTCTTTTCTCAATAGGTCCTTAATTAGGAAAAAAAAACAAAAAAAAAAGGAAATTAAAGAAAACCTAAAAAATTTAAGAAATTTCAGGAAAAAAAATAAGAATTATAGAAAAATACTAAAAATTCAAAACTAAGAAAAAGCACCAAAAAAATAAGAAATTTTAGAATGAAACCATAATAAATAAAAAGTTTAGAAAATTGAAAAAGTTACAAAAAAATTAGAAAAATTGAAAAATAAAATATTTTTGAAAATAACATTTCATTAAGGTAGATTTTTTTATTAGATTTACGAATTGGACCATTGAACCTGAGCTTAAATTTAAATCTAGCTTAGGCTGATCGAGTTTATATATAAAATTTAGTTGTACATATGGATAAAGTATATGTCAACGGCCTAACGGACATACACATGAACTTGATTTAGGTATTTAGTGTGAGGTTTTAAGTTCGAATCTTGGCAAAGGTAGGGAGGCCTCTTTTATTTTTTGTTAACTAGTACGTTGCCACGTGTCAAGGTCTCACTATGCTACGTATCTTAACACGTGGCATTATCGGATTGGACGATCTTGCTGATGTAGCACCACATGGCATGCTGTGATAGGTCGGGTTGGTTGACATGGTGCTATGTTAGCCAATTTTCTCTCCCTTTCCTTTTCTTTTTCCTTTCTTTCCCTTGATTTCCTATAGTTTCACTAGGATTTCCTACATTTTCCTTTCCGAACAATGCACTTTATGGGTAGATTTGATCCCTTCTTCATTGCAATTTCATCAAATTAGTAATGAAATCGGGGAGCACACATGGCCTAGTGTTAATAGTGATTAAGAATACGTCCAGATTCATACATTAACATAATCAAACTGAGCTCCAAAAATTGGAAAGAAACTTAAATTTCGGTTTTTTTCATTCAACTCTGATTTGATCTTTCCATGTTTCTAGGTTAAGTTCATGTATAAATAGGGGCTTATGGACATCCATGAACACATACGATTATTCACAATCAACTCCTAAAGCCTCTCTCTCTTTTTTGCAATCTTTCTCTCTCTAACTCACTCTTTCTCTCTTCGATTCTCTCTCTCTACTCAAGTTCGAGCTGAATCACCACCATAGGAGCACTACTCGTGGCTCAAGCTACCCATTCCAGCCCTTCTTGACCATCTTCATACCCTTTAGTAGCTGCGCTGAACCACCATAGTTCAAACCCCCACCGCTACCATTACAACTCACTCGAACCACCATTCTCGACCATCCTAAGCCTAAATCGACCCTATGACTAAGCTTGTTTGGTTCCTTAACCCCAAAACCGATCACCTACTTACCTCCAGCAACCCCCAAGAGACGAGAAGCTCCACTACCGCTGACTACCACTCATAACCACCGCCAAGCTACTATTGCTATTGAAGTTAGTAGAGCTTGATCCGAATACACGATCCTAACCTGATGACTTGCGACTAACCCAAGATCTAACCTACGAACCATGCCCGATCTGACCTGCATTCCATTTCTAGTCCGTGTAAAACGTAAATCTTATTATTATTATTATTTTATTTGTTTATTATTTGATCCATGTAAAATGTAAATGTAAAAATAAAGAAAAAGAAGAAAAGAAAAGAAAAGAAAAAAAAGAAAAAGAAAAAAGAAAAGCGTAATTTTGTTTTGTTTTATTTTATTTTTACTAGTTTAATAAAAATAGATAAAATATAATAAGTAGTAAATAAATAAGATGACATAATGAAATCAAAATAAAATAGGTAGGATAGTAAATAAAATTATTTTGTCACTTAGAAAAATTGATTTTCCAAAAATGAAATAAAAATAAATCAACCATTTTCCAAATTAAGATAATTTAGAATTTCTAAAAATAAAATCCAATTTAGGACCCTTTTTAGAAATTTTCTTAAATAAACAAAAATTGATTAAAACATAAACTCGATAGTTTTTTTTTAAAAATAAAATCACCCGTTAAAGTTTTCATAAAAAGAACTACATACGTCGGATTCCGAATAGTGCCTATGTAGGGATTCCGAATAGTGCCTATGTAGGCATCTACGGGGCGATGATAAAATTAAAAAAAAAAAACTAATTTCCCTTTTTCTTTAGTTTAGATTATTTTATTTTTTCTAATTAGAGTAACCAATAATCAAGTTTTGTCTTTGAAAATTAAAAGGTGATTTTTAAGTTTAATTCTAATTTTAGAAAGTCAATGGTACCCGTAAGAGTTTAAAATTTCCTAACCCTAGATCTAGATTCTCTGGTTTCAAAAATCCTTTTGTAAAATTTGTTTTAATTGTTAGACTAATGGCTAAGTTATAACTAGTCTATCCAATTGATTATGACTTAGCTGTTTTTCTTGATTTCGGTCAGATGGCGACTCCAAAATTATTTTCAAAAGAAAAAGGAATGGTTTTCTTTAAACCATAGTCGAGGTTCTGTATTAAATGGGTAGGGTTTAGTACTGATCGATTTAAAGAAGACTTCATGTTAATAGGCATCGGAAGGGTGAAAAACTAGGCTCTACAACAGCTATAGGAACATGTATATGTTCGAGAAGGATGATCGGAAGATTACGTTGAATCTGATGCCGCCAAGAGAAGTGAATAAGTTATAGACAAAACTTGTTCATGGATCGAAGAAGGTTTGGTGATGAGTAAAGATGAGCTTTAAGAGGCCATTAATGCTAATGAGCCGACCCACTTGTTGGTCAAGCAATTGTTAGAAATGAGGGAGGGGGGTAAGTTACCCCAGGAGATTAAAGAGTTGTTAGATGAATATACTGACCTATTTTCAAAACAGTTACTTGAGGGGTTGCCCTTAACTTGAGGCATAGAGCACTGTATTGACTTAGTACCTGATGTTGCATTACTGAATAAGCCAGCTTATTAAATGAATCCCGAGAAAGCTTCTGAACTCTAACGTCAAGTTAATAAGTTACTGGAGAGAAGTTATGCAAGAGAGAGTCTTAGTCCTTGTGCTGTATCTGTACTTTTAGTGTTAAAGAAGGATAGAACCTAGCGGATGTATGTAGATAGCTGAGTTGTCAACAAGATCACAATGAAATACAAGTATCTGATCTCGAGGTGAACGAAGCTGGGTTCAATAGAACTTTTCATTCTCCTTCACTTAAGGAGGTGAAAAAAACACCAAAAATGTAAAAAAATAAAAAAATCCATCATTTTTATCTGGTTTCTATAAAATAAAGCTTTATCTTTATCTCTCTAAAAGAAAAAGAAAGAAAAAGAGAAAAGAAAAGTTGCTAATGGGTAAAGAATTCTTCCAACCTGGTTCACATGATTGATGATAGACTCGCCTCCTTAGAAAGGATGATGTATTAAATGGCCCAACAATGGTAGGTCTTGATCACCACTCTCTAAATATCCTAGGATTTGAACCTGGAAAGGAGATTCTCAAATCTGGAAGAGAAAATAGCCATGTTACAAAAAAGCACTATAGATCTAGAAATGGAAATAGGCTCTATGCTTAGAAGATTTCAACACCCGATGTTCAATACTAATCAAGTTCTAGTAAGTACAAGTGATGAAGGAGGCCTAAGTAGAAAGAAGTTGAGAAATGAGAAAGAACAAACCTAAGGGACTTAGAAGAGACAATTCACTCAATTGAAGATATCAATCACCTAGCTCTTTTATCATTTGGACGCAGTAAGGGTTATAGCTTGTGAAGCCCCTAATCCAAATTACAAACTATGCAGCTTTGACCTAGAAGCAAGATGCAACTATCATATGGGTTAGAAAGGGCACTCCATTGAAAAATGTTAGAGATTTAAGAACAAGATTCAAGACTTGATTAATGAAAAAGTCATTCAACCAGAGATACAACAGGACATTCCTTCTTCAAGTCATGAAGATAGTTTAACTAAGTCACCTAAAGCTCCATTTCTTTTGAGCTTACCAATGCCTTCTGATAAGCTTATGGGTCGTTTCAAGTAATTGGGTGCTTGTTAAGTTAAGGGCATAGAAAGTTATTTTCAATAAAGTCTATAATAGCTGGAATAATACAATTGCCTTTTTCAATGGAATGATTGCACTATTTTTATAGCAAAGAAGTTTTCGTTAAGGAATCGGTAACTCACTTTGAAAAGGTTTAGAATGAAAAGACACAAACTATTTTCCATATACTAACCTAAAACACTTTGAGAGTTGAGTGACACAAATGTGAGGATACTTTAGACTCATTCCTTAAAAGAGGTCTACTTTGAATGTAATATGTAGATTAAAATGAAGTTAAGCATTCATTTCTCTAATCCTAAACACAATCATCCCTTGTTTACCTTATTGGACCTATTTAAAGAATTTTCAAACTAAACCTTATCGGGAACCACCCTATAGTAGAGGTAATTTGGAGGTTAGGGTCATTGATAGGGAGAGAGGGATTAAAATCGGTTTGTACTTGCTTTAGTAACATTAAATTTAAAAGTAAATTTTATTTCTGATAAGTAATGTTTTTTGAAATAAGGAAGAGCCACATCCTTTTTAAACATCTTGAGCTTTTACTTACCTTACCTGAGCCCATGCAATAGAAATTAATGAATTTAGGACCCTAGATCCCTTAAAAGGTAAAAACTTGGCTTGGGGCCAAAAGAAGAAGAAAGAACAATAAAAGAGCAGTAGGGCAAAGTAATAACAAAATAGAAAAAGGAAAGATGAGGAAAAGAGGTTGGAAAATCGGGCTCAAGTATAAGTCAAGAGCCAAGTGAAAGCCATCCCAGTAAGGGGAGTCAAATCAAAAGTTAAAAACCTAAATAGCCCCAAAGACGCAAAGCTTTGAATCACAGTCCGAGCTCATAAACCTAAAATCTCTACATCCAATTTGAAGCCTCTCTTATACTTAGCCTTCCCATCCATAATACCACCCTTACACAAAAGCTCTTCTGATCTTAAAAGGTAATCTATCCTTAATAAAAGTTGTTTTTAAAACTGGGGCAAGTATATTTCTAATTGTCCTAAGGTTTTCAACTTGTACATTCAAGATTAATGTTTATTTCAAAATAGGCTTCTCCATCAGTTATTTTGAAACCCTTCGACCAAAAGCTTAAATTCAAAATGTTAAACCAAAAAAGACCTAATGTATTGATCAAGGTATATCATATGTAAAATGGTTTGTAATTTTGGGACTACATTAAGTGTGTAATCTGGATTAAGAGTTTACAAGGAAATCCTCTTCAACTAAAACAGCCATGAGTTACCTTTTTAAAGATGTTTGAAATCATAAGGCCTTACCAAATGGCTTGGCATCCAAGTTTGGGAGAACATAAGAGGCCTCATGTGATTATTAAGGAAGGGTTCTCTACCTATTAGCAAATAAAAAAAAAAGAAAAAGAAAAAAGGTAATAAAAATAAAAAAATAATAAAAAGAAGAAGAAAAGGAAAAAGAGAGAATGTATTTTAAGTCTATGTGGGCTTAAGTGGCCAAGTTTTCAATCCATTCTTAAAAAAAAAAAAAAAAGAAGAGTTAAGAGTCTAGGCTTTTTCTCATTCTTCCTAAAATAAAGGAAATTATCTCCAACGTCTTTTTCAACATAAGTGGTCTTCACAAAAAGGGTTTTTTTTTTTTTTGTAAATATTTTCCTCAAAATCGGGTAGCGTTTTGGACAAGCTCTTGATTCGGTTATCTCGCCTTCCATCCATTCATCTCTCTTCAAGGTCTTTAGCAAACCCTTAGAGCGCTTTTGTTCCTCAATTCCCTTTAGTGTAACCATAAGGCCCTTCAAGTCATCAAGATCTTTTAGTAAGCTCATAGGATGCTTAATTTCGTTTGGCAAGCCCATCGGGCCCCTTTGTTCACCAAGTTCCTCTTAGCGAGCCCATACAGCACTCCTCTTCACTAGTTTCTTTTGGGCTAGCCTTCTAGACGTAATCTCAACTCAGTCTCATTTCTAAGTATCTCTCAGGCAAGCCCATAGGGCACTTCCTCATCCACTAATCTTTCTTCAAACATTCCGGCATGATCATAGAGCAATTCTCCTCATCATTCTCTTTAGGGTTTTTGTGGGCTCATAGAGTGTTTCTCTTCCTTTTAGCAAACCCGTTAAGATGCTTAGTTCCTTTTAGCAATCCTATGAGGCATTTTTGTTCACCAAATTCACTCAAATGTGCCCATTAAGCCCCTCTATTCACGAAGTTTTTCTTAGTAAGCTAGTATGGCACCTCTCTTCATTGTTTCTATCTAGCCTATAAGGCATTCACTTTCTACATTTAGTGTTTAGCTAGCATTCAAAGACACGATCTTAACTAAGTTCATCCTTCCCTTCACCAAGTTTCTCTTAAGTGCGCCTATTGGGTATTTCCCCTTTGTTCACCAATAACTATAGGGCAATTCTCCTCATTGTTTCCATTTAGCACAGCATTAACACCAATTTAGGGTTACTAGTCCTCAAGAGTTGCTACAGCCTAGGTTAGTGAGCTTAGTAAGGCACGACTAAGTTTTAGATCGATCCCATTTTAGGATTGCTAGTCCTTAAGGGACGGTCCTGCCTAGGTTAATGAGGCTAGAGAGGCACGACCAGGTTTTAAATCATTCCCAATTTAGGCTTGTTAGTTCCTAAGAGAAGCTCCCGCCTAGGTCAGTGAACTTAGTGAGGCATGACTAAGTTTTAGATAGATCCCAGTTTATGGTTACTAGTTTACGAGAGACGCTCTCGCCTAAGATAGTGAGCTTAGTGAGGTATGACCAGGTTTTAAATTGATCTTATTTTAGGGTTGCTAATCCTTGAGAGATGCTCTTACCTAGGTTAATGAGCCTAGTGAGGTACGATCAGGTTTTAAATCAATCCTACAATAGGGTTGCTAGTCTTCGAGAAACACTCCTGCCTAGGTCAGTGAGTCTAGTGAGGCATGATTAGGTTTTAGATTGATCCTAGTTTAAGGTTGCTAGTCCTTGAGAGACACTCTTGCCTAGGTTAATGAGCCTAATGAGGTACGACTAGGTTTTAGATCAATCCTAGTTTAGGGTTGCTAGTCCCCAAGAGACGTTCCTACCTAGGTTAAAAAGCCTAATGAGATACGATCAAGTTTTAGATTAATCTCATTTTAGGGTTGCTAGTCCCAAAGTGATGCTCTCGCTTAGGTTAGCGAGCCTAGTGAGATACTACCGGATTTTAGATAAATCTCAATTTAGGGTTGTTAGTTCCCGAGAGATGCTCCCGCCTAGATTAGTAAGCCTAATGAGGCATGACCTAGTTTTAGATCAATTTTAGCATAAGATTGCCTATCCTTTAGAAATAGCTCCACCTAGGTTAATGAGCCTAGATAGATATGACCAGGTTTCATTTCTTCATCAAAATCCCCAATATATCAATTTTAGGATAGTTATAGTTGTTTAAAGTCGTCCTAGGGGCAAAAATAGTGTCTTTTTGTCTTTGTGGCAAAGATCTTAGGTTTTATTTCTACAGCTACTCCTCTTTGTAGTGAATTTTGAACAAAACTTTACTACTTATCATATTTTATTAGTATATTTTTATAATTCTAACCATAATCTAACAAATGTTGTCTAAGCCATAAAATTTGAGCACAATAGTTTCCGATTGAATTGTATTCTACTTCAGCTGTTGATATGGCAACTAAATTTTGTTTCTTAGAAAAAAAAGAATTAATTTCTTACTAAGGAATTAACAAGTACCAAAAGCACTCCTCCTGTCAACTTTACATCCAGTAAAATCTACATCAAAGTAACGATTAAATCAAAATTTTGATTTCTCAAGTACTAGATACCTGACTTAGTGTAGTTGAAAGATACTTGAAAATTCTCTTTACAATTAAGAGATGCATTTTAGTTGGTGAACTTTGAAATCTCACACATAAGCATGCATTATACAAATATCTGAATGAGAAGCTGTTAAATATAGTAAAAAACCAATAACAATTTAATATAATTTCTCACTTACCTTCTTATTTGTACAATCCAATTCTAACCTAGTAGAGGTGCTCATAGGAGAAGAAACTCTTTTAAAAGTTTCAAATCCAAACTTCTAAGGATTTGCTAAGTGTATTTTTCTTGGTGAATGAAAATTCCTTCATTTGTTTATTTGATTTGTAATCTTAAAAAGAAAGTCAATTCGCCTATCATTGACATTTGAAACTTGACCTGCATAAGCTTAGAAAACTCATGGCAATAACACTCGTTAGTTGAACCAAAAATAATATCATCCATGTATATTTGTGTAATCAAAATATCATGATTATAATACTTTAAAAACAAAGTTATATTAACTTTACCTCTAGAAATACCATTCGTAATTAGATAAAGACTTAAACATTCATATGAGGTGCGAAGAGCTTGCTTTAAGCCATATATTGCTTTTCTCAGTTTAAATACATAGTTCTCCTTGAACAAATCTTTGAATCTTGAAGGTTGTTCTACAATGGCCTTCCTTTTTATATATTCGTTTAAGAAAGTGCTATTTACATCCATCTGAAAAGATTGAAATTTTTAAAGATGGCAAAGGTAAGAAAAAGTCGAATGGCTTTAAGACATGCTATAAGGGCATATCTTTCATCATAATCGACGTCTTCTTCTTGTGAATACCCCTTAGCGAATAGCCAAACTTTGTTGTGCACTACTTTACCATTTTCATCTAACTTGTTTTCAAAAACTCGCTTAATTCTTATCATAGACTTGTCTATTGGTCTTGGAACCAAACTGCATAACTGGTTTCATCGAAATTGGTTTCTATCTCTCGCAAACTTAACCTAGCTCTGATTCCTAATTGTATATCTCCAATCACAAGCTTTGGTGGATAAGCTTATTCAAATTGACAAGATTTAAGAGCTTCAGATATACTTTTTGTAGACACCCAATGTTTGCCCTCTTTATTTTATTTTATTTTCTTTTCTCAATAGGTCTTAAATTAGGAAAAGCATAAAAAAAAAAGGAAATTAAAGAAAACTCAAAAAATAAAGAAATTTAGAAAAAACAAGAATTTTAGGAAAATACAAAAAATTAAAAATAAGAAAAAGCATAAAAAATAAGAAATTTGGATAAGAAACACTAAAAAAATTAAGAAATTTAGAAAATAAGGAAATTAGGAATTTTTTTTATAAAATTGACAAATTACAAAAAAAATAGAAAATTTGAAAAATAATAAAAGATTTTTGAAAATAACATTTTATTAGGGGAGATTTTTAGATAAGTTGAGCCGTTAGACTTGAGCTTAGATTTGAATCTAGCCTAGACTAGCTTAGTCTTAATTGTATATATAGACAAGACACAAGCTAATGGCCTAACGGATAAGCATATGGACTTGGTTTGGGTCTTGAGTGTGAGGTTAAGGGTTCAAATCTTAGAGTAGGCATGAACAAGTTTTTTATTTTTCTTACATCAAGGACTGCCACATATCAGGATCTTATTGTGCTACGCATCATAACACGTGGCAGTATGGGATTAGATGACTCGTGCTGATGTGGCGCATACATAGCATGCTACATCAGCTACCACGTGTTACACATTGACACATGGTGTGCTGTGATCAATCAGATTGGTTGATGTGGCACCACGTTATCACTTTCCCTCAATTTTGCCTTATTTTCTCTTAATTTTCCTCATTTTTCCTTCTTAAGAACAACCTACTCCCTCCACTTTAGCTTTAATTTTCATACAGATTTCACATACTCGTACCCAATTTCTTGCTTTGATTTTGTTTGCCACGTGGCCTACTGTGAATTGAATCCATTAACACGTCTAAATACAATCAAAGGAGCATTCAATTTGAGCTCAAAAATTTGGAAAAAAAAAACTATATTTTCAACCATTTCCATTAGATTCGAATTTGAGCTTTCCTTGTTTTTGGGATAATTACAAGTATAAAAGGGGTGTCGAGGGTGATCATGGAACACACATAACCATCCATAACCTTACAAGAACATTCCCAAGCCCTCTCTCTCTTTCTCGCGATCTCTTTCTCTCTTTACCTATAGTCGCACTCTCTATCTCTCTCTAACCCATAGCCACGCTTGAAGGAATTTGAGCAATCCTAACCACCGCCGCAACTCCCTTACGATGCAAGCTCCTCAACCTAGCTCCCTTCATTCACCGCCATGACCCGAAGCTCTTCTACTATCGATAGGCCTAAAACGACGTGCACGAGAAAATGATGGTACAAGTTAGCTCACTAAATATACAATAGATAAGTTTGCAGTGCTAAAACTAACCTTACTAGATATTATAATCTATTAGCAAAATAAAGTTTCCAATTATGTGAGCGCGCTTGGCAAAAGTGTAGCTACTTCACAGTATATGTGCACTAAGTAATGAATTAGCAATTCAAAGTAAGTAATTAATATGCAAATTACTTGTACTTCATCTAAGAATTTTGGTCAAAAGCTAAAATATAAATGGCTAAAAATTACTATTTTATTTATTTAGGCTTGACTTCTTGAACCAGGTGGTAGAGCCTAAGGAGTTCAATATATTTTTTTAGATAGTTTAAGGAGATATGACTTGGTGGGCTTGAAATGAGGATTTTCAATTGATCCTTCTACCTTTAATCATTTTCAGACAGGCTCATGCACATTCATAAGGAAGGTTATTGGCCATGGGCCTATTAGTAAGTTCATTTAGGATAATTATGAATTTAATAAGCTCCATCTCATTCATTGATCACTTAGACGATTTGAAGGATGCCATCATGCTTGAGGGCCTACAAATACTTAGCCTATCATACTCATTTGAGACTCCTGGAGAGTATGGGGGAATAACATTACTCTAAGAACTCTGCTCTCTAAGATCAAACAAGTAATTTAGGTAAAGAATTGATCTCATTTACTCACGCTACAAGCCTAAGATCCTCTAAGACTGCCATTTGATGATACTAAAATTATTTTTTCCTCCTCCTCGCCTTACTCTCTCTTAGTCATCCTTCTAGGTGTCATTCCCACTTTGCCTCTTTAAAGATATATGTAACACATCATTCATGCAACATGGATGTAACCTTCCTAGTCAGGTTCTCAACATCTACACATTTAAATGCCAAAGATGGTGTATGAATTTTTTCTTTTTTTAAGTTACATAAATTACCCTTAAAATGTATTACAAAAAATATATAAAAATATATGCTTCTATAATCTAGCTTAATAATATCAAATGCAAATAAGATAATTGTTTTAAATCTTTCTCTTTTCCTCTCTTACTTAAACCATATTTATTGTCTTACATCTTTTTATTCTAATATCTCCTCAATAGCAACAAGTTTAGAGCCTTCTAGGAGAATAAGGGTATGAAGCTACACTACACCTCGATGGTTCACTTATAACTTAACAAGCATGTTGAGGCTATCAACAAGGCTATTCTCAAAAGCCTTAAGAAAAGAGTAGACCACGTTAAAGATAAATGGGCATATAAGCTCCCTTCTATCCTATTATGTTACAAATCTACATAGAGTATGGCTATGAGATAAACATTGTTCAAACTCGCCTTTAACTCAAAAGCAATCTTACAATTTAACTTAAGCTCCTAAACATCCAAACTTAGAGTTAGAAGTAATGGCTAACAAGATTGGTTTCATGGCCAAAGTTGACATACGAAGACATTTACAAGTTAACAAGGACAAGATTAGCAACCTACCAACAATGGGTTCACTATTATGACCGTAAAGTCTTCTAATCTAGTGACTTAATGTGTAGAAAGCTTAAAGCCGCAAGATCCCAAGAAGGTCAAGGCAAGCTAGCTCTTAGTTGGGATGACCCATAGAGTTAAGGATGTCGTAGGACATGAGGCATGCAAGTTAGAGTAGCTTGTCAGTTAGCCTATACCTAGAACATGTAATGCTAATAATTATAAACTACACTTTGAGTAGTTTAAACTATTGTAACATTATTATATTACTAACAAGGAACAATTTCACCCCCAACTTTCATGTCCTACCCTCCCTTAAGCTCTAACCTTCTCTAAGATAAGTGACCCTTTAGTCCAAGTCTCCTTTTGAGGTGATGAACAATTTAACTATTCTTAGTCCAACTCCTACGTAAGGTGAACAAACACATAATCTCCCTAAAAAACTTGTTAGTCCCATATAAGATTTTGATAGGAGAGAGAGGGGAAGGGGGTATGAATTGATGTCTATAAAAATTTTGAAATTTTTTGATGTAAATAAAATTACTCCTCTTAATAACTTGAATTGGTGAATAGTGGTGCTCTAATAATTCAACACAAATAACATAATTAAATAGCGCAAATTAAAATATATAAGGAGGATAATATCAAGCTTAGGATTTATTTTGATGACATCTTAGTGTATAGCCTTGACCTAGAGGCTCACTAGTAGCACCTCCGAAGCGTCTTTACAAAACTCTGACCTTAATAACTCTACACTAATATGAAGAAATGCAACTTTTGTTGATCTAAACTAATATTCTTAGGATTTGTTATAAGTAGTGGTGGCATTTGAGTTGATGAAGAGAAGATTAGAGTGATCATTAAATGGCTAGTGCTAACCACTTCAACTGATGTGAGGTGTTTCCATGGCCTAACATCATTCTATTGTAGGTTTATAAGAAATTTTAGTACAATTATGGCCTTACTCACTGAACTCTTAAAGAGGAATATTGAATTCAGATGGGGAAAGAAGGACTAGAGGAGTTTTGAGGAAGTGAAGGAGAGGCTAACTACAACCCCTATCTGAGCTTTTAAGCTTTGATAAAGTGTTTGAAGTAGAGTGTGATGCGTCCGAACTAGGAATAAGTACCGTACTAATGTAAGAAGGCTAACCTATTGCTTACTTTAGCAAGAATCTTCGAGAAGCTACACTCAACTATTCTATCTTTGATGAGTTTTACTCCTTAATTCAAGCCTTAATGGTATGGCAACATTATCTGTTACTTAAGGAATTTGTGATCTATACCGATTATGAATCCTTGAGATATCTGAAAAGCCAACCCAAGTAGTCCCGAAGGTAAGCCAAATGGGTCAATTTCGTAGAGGGTTTTTCTTATGTCGTAAAATATAAGAATGGAAAGAACAATGAAGTGGACGATGCCCAATCGAGACAACATTCTCTCTAGATCGAGTTACAGGCTAAGCTTCTTAGCTTCCCAATAATAAAGAATTTGTATGCTAAGGATCCATACTTTGGTCCCATCTATGCTAGATGTGAGGAAGGATGAACACTGGATGACTATTACAAGAAGGATGGATACTTATTTAGGAAGAGGAGGCTATATATCCTAACCTGTTTCATGAGAGAATTATTAGTGCACGAGGTGCATGGAAGAGGATTGACATGACACTTTAGCTAGCATCGAACCCATGAGATACTATCTACGAGATTCTTTTGGCCAAGAATGATGAGAGATGTATACTTTGTGTTTGAAAAATGTACAGCCTCCCGAAAAGCGAAGAGTCGAGCCAAGCAAGGACATTATCTACCTTTGCCAATCCTCACCAAACCATGGTTCGAGTTTAGTATGGATTTCATGTTAAGATTACCAAGGATGTCCTAAGGGAAGCACTCCATCATGGTGGTTGGATTTAGTAAGATGGTACATTTTGTGCCTTATTCCAAAACTAACGATACTTCAGCTATCTCTTTCCTTTTCTTATAAGAAATAATCAAGCTTCATGGAGTACTCAGAACCGTTGTTTCCTATCACACCCCAAACTAGAGAGTCATAACAGTCTCATTATATAAACTAAGCTACGCTAGAAGCTAGCCACCTTAGCTACTAACGTAGTTATAGCCTATACAAGGAGCTCACTACTCCACTACTTAAAAGCGCTCCTTTCACTACCTAGTATGAGTCAACCTGTAGTGCAATTAAATATTTTTACAATTAAAATTTCATTATAATCCATAAGCTTATAGAGCATGGAATAAATTTCACTAATTAAAAAGTATAGGTCACTTGAGGAAACCCTATTAGTTTTTTTACAAGTTAATACAATCGATAAACCAAATAAAAATCCAATCAGGTAAATGCTAAATCTCACTCCCCGATCCTGTTCCCTAATCTTTTAGTAAATCTATTAGAGAAACTTGCAAAATAACTATAGAGGAATGAGTGACAACTTGCTTAGTAAGTGAGATGGAAATAATAGCACATTTTTTACAACAAGCAACTAGGGTTTTCAAGTAATTTTAGTTAAATGCAATGCATGATCAAGCAAATGCCATTATACGATGTTAACCGATCGTTGTGAGATTAGAGAAATTATGCCTACTCTAATTCGGGTTTTAAGGAGTTTAATGCTACACACTTGCGAATTTGGTCACCAAACTGAGGTGTATGCAATAGAGAATATGCTCTTCTTGAAACTTCCTTCGAACCACTGACCTTAACCTAGCCGTAACCCCCTCTCAAGTCAGTTAATTCGACTTAGGGTAGGGAGAGGACTATTTCTGCTATCCTCAACGAAGGCATCTGTGTTTGGCCTACACTTCCTAGTCGTTACCCTTAGTAAGTTGTGATGTAAGTCCAGTTAGTGGTTAAGCCGAGTTTGTTTTAGATTACTTTTGGGTTGATCAAGCAATTTCAAACCATTTAAAGCGTGTAATATCATGAAGCAATCAACACATCAATCCAGTACTCAAATAGCACCACGGTATTCAACCATATACACTGCATGTGTACAGGCAACTAACTTACAACAAAAAACAAGACATATACTAAAACCTCCAAGTATTCTTAAACAATACTTTAAAGTACAACGAAACACTAATCCCGCTTACCTAAATACTGATGCTCATTCTCCTCATATATCGTTTTTGTCTCATGTTTCTTTATTATCCTTAAAATTTAACATGACATCTTTAGTTTATGTCTAATATATAACATAGGTGTTCATTTTGGACATTTAAGTACATTTCCAATTGTGTTAGGTAAGTTTTTTTAAAGTGTTTGTTAAATATAAGTTAAATGGGATACCTTATGGCCAAGGTTCTAACATAATACAAATTGCTGCCCAGTAGTTTCTAATCCAAATTCTGACTTCAATAGATTCTTAAAAAGTATAATCAAGCAACTTTCTGATTTATTCTTCGACTCCTAATGATCCAATATTCAACACCAACCATCTTTAAACTTCTAGTTGCTCTTATATTTCGTATCCTTAGTCAAACTACTTTCTGACCAAGATTCTAACCTAGTCTTGTGGTATGGGTTATTGTCCAAGTGGCTTCTAACACATGTTCTAACTTTGATAAAGGTGTGGAATTTATATTCAAATTACTAGCCGATCTATTGTCGAGCTGCGGGCGTAGTCAAGAATAGCCAACACCAAACAAGGTTCTGATCTAGTTTCTAACCCTCAGTCTAAAGTTAGATTCTTATTTAGGAAATTCATCACTTACAGCTTATCTCAAGAAATAGGATAGAGTCCTAATATGTAAGTTCTAAAGTTAAGCCAAGTAACCATAGGATTGAACTTAAAACACAAAGTTTAGGATGATTGGTTAAAGGATCCGATCAAACCTAAATTACAAACTATGGACAGAAAAATTAGTAAAAACGACCCCGTAAAGTTGAATTTAAGAAAATAAGTAATAAAATAGGAGACTATAAAATTTTCAAATTTTAAGTATAATAATTATTAATTATAAAAAAGGTGAAAAGTGTAATCTAATAATTAATAAATTACTAGAGATAGATTATATGTATACTAAAAATTATAGAATGATTTAAATAATAATTAGGAATGTTTACATGTACCCCATATGTATTTACGTGTAAATAAAAATACACGAAATTTCTTAAATTGTCTAAAAACTTATTAAATAATTAAGGAAAATTACTAATTAATTAAGTAAAAATTAGAAAAAAATTAGAGAAATTAGGAATGAGGTGGATGTAGTCGTGGCAAGTCAGGAATGTGAAGAAAAAATTGCTCAATCAAAATCAAGCAACACAAAAGCCAAAAACTAAGGGATTTGGACAATGTCTTATTTAATTTAATACACATTAATTACCACAAAACTCTATAAATAGGGAAAAAATTTATAGAGCTCCTTTAGATAGTTAGAAATGAAAGAAAAATAGAGAGCATCAAAATTCAAGAGAAAAATCAGAGAACAAAAAAATTAAAGAAAGGAAAATTGTGCAGTTAGGGCTAATGAACAAAACCCACACACCACCACTACCACCACCCTACCCTAGACCTATCGTCTAGGCCAGCCAACAAACTTGGATCGGAGTTGGACGGCTAAAAGGCGTCAAACCGGGTGAATCCCTTATCTGCTCTGGTTTTGTATAATTTCTTGAGATTAGTTATTTTGCTCAAAAAATTATGAAACTTGTTATTCTGGGGTTTTATTGTATGTAGATTTATGGAAAAATAATGATTAAGTTTAGTCACGTTTGAAAATATATGGTTGTTAACAAATTAAGCAAAACTAAGTATGATTAGAACTAGACATAAATAGACTTAAAAATGTAGTTTGGAGCTCAAATTTTTTCTAAAGAATGCTTAAGTGATATAGAATCGTACTATGAAGCCATTTTTTAAATTTAATTTTTAAAATTTTTAAGTAAATTTTTAGCCCTAACATAATGGAAAAATTGGGTAATTTTGGGATAATTAGGTGATTAAGATATTAATTATTGATTTAGATAGTAATTAGATGTTTAGGGATGTTAATCTCTGATGTGGAAACCTAATCCCAGCCTTTGAAGTATTAAGTGTAATTAATTTAGGAATTAGGTAGTAATTGTAGGAAATTAGGAATATGTAGAAGTTGAAATTTAATAAATATGAAAAATTAGGGTTATTTAGATAATATTATAATAAAAATTAGAATATACTAAATCTAAAACAAATTTTAATTTTAGGTAATTGTATAAAAAATATAAGATTTTCTCATATCGAGAATAAATCTGGTATCTCAATTAGGATTAGTGTGTACCGAATAATTTAAAATACTGAATTAAGACTCAATAGGATATTAGAATACTTGAGCTTAATGTGATTAATTTCACATTAGGATTCAAGCATATTTAAGACTTCAAAATCAAAACTAGAATATAATTTAGGATCCGAAACCCAAAATAGGGAAGAAAGAATCATTAGTACATAATAAGTATACATGGAAAAAAATGAGTTAAATTATAAATTAGAATATGAATCCTTAAAGTATAAGTACTAAAAAGTCCTATTTGTATTATAAGATATCAAGAGACGAATCAGTTTGCAATTAAGTGATCGGGCGACTGAGAAATTCCAAGTAAGTTAGGTTATTACTTACTGTATTAGAGTACTATTTTTATGGTATTCGGATACTTAGGATTGTATATGATTGTGATTGTAAGTAGTTTACGCATGTGTTTGATGTATTTGAATTTGTGTTGAAATTTGTAATATGATTGATTTCGTGTTATGATTGAATTGGTATGAAATTGTTTAAAAATCCTAAATGAAATTTAATCTTATTCGACTCTAATAACCTAAAATGCCATGCATTACAACCAATTAAGGGATCATTAGGATTCTTTAACCAAATACTGACCCCTTCGAAAGGGATAGTGCAGGATTGTATAATGGTCCCTTTTTCATCCTTAGTTGAATTAAGTGATAGGAGACGCCGTCGCGGCGAGGGTGAAGTCAATGGTTCGAAGGTAGTTATAGGAGGAGTGATGTCTCCATTGCACAAGCTTGGGTTTAGTGGTGAGCTGCTGCATAACATGGAAACTCCTCAACTCAGATTAGAGCGAGTAAAATTTCTCTGATTTCACAACGGACCGGACTACGTTGTACAATGACACTTGATTGTTCCATTGCATGAAAATAATTGCTTGATAATCTTGTTTGTGTTTGTATACATTCATGAGTCTCCAATTCAATTTACTAAGCTGTAGTTGCTCATACCCTTATAGATCCTTTTGCAAGTCCTGATTTCTAAATACTTCAAGTGTTATGCTGCCTTATAATTATCCAGAGGTTAGTTCTTTTATAGCTAGGGGTGTAAGGATCAATTTACTTAGTAGTGAATGTGTAGCTAGAGTGTCCTTTGTAGTTTAAGGATGAAAGATTGATAGTTATTATGTAAATTAGTGAACCATTATGTTTATGTAAAGTTTTCTAGGAAGTTCTGTGGACTTTACATATAATTATGTATGTTTATTAAAAATTTGTAATATTTACCATAATTGTAGTTAAACATTTAATTGGACTATTTACTTTAAAGCGAAGAGTCGTCGACGCTTTATGTAGATCATATCTATGGTAGGTACTGTGAGGCCAGTTACTATCATAGAATGGTTTACACCATAAGACTGTTGCGACTCTACAACTTTAGGGCGTAACATAATATAAGCTACTCTTAGGTACAGATTCCACTTTCCTAGTGTATTCAATATATTCACACTAGATATATTCTGACTTACTTTCTAACACAGTTTCTGACTCTGTTGCTACTAATACATCTAACTACTTCACATATACTACACTTGCCTTACATTTCCAGAAGTGCATACCCTAAATAACCAGTAAGTATCAACTTAAAATTTCAATTATCCTCTTCCTCTCTCCATCATACCATCCATTAGTTTACAAGTATACTAAACTTGAGAAATCTAACCTTAAAACACCAAATACCCACTTTTACTTATAAATTATCCTTCTTAAATCCATATTATACCACTTTTAGCTACTGTTTGTAAGGGAAATTTAGGGTATACTATAGTTTTAGAAAATTTCATCAATTTCTTTTAACAAAATACCCTATCCAGTGCACTATTTACATAAAAACAGAATTTTTTCAAAAATTTGAAAACTTAATTTTAGCAATGTAACCACTAAACATTAAAATATAGCATCTTAGGAAGTCTGACAATTTAATTTCATCAAGTCAAAACTATAAGGATTAATCTTTTAGAAACCCGATTGAAAATTGATGTTTAGGATGTTTTTCTTAAGGACCTAATAACTACACTGAAAATTTTGAAATTTTGATTGAAGATTTGAAATCCTCATATAAAAATACAAAAGGAAACCAAATTTCAAAATTTTTGGAGTTCGCTACCTATTTTTCCCAAAATTTTGATAAAATCGGAGAGATTGGCGACTCACTGGAAGTCTAAGCTTCGACTGCCATCTGAGGATGAAGGTTTGTCTTCCTAAGTTAACGCCATCTTCCTTATCTCTAAGTGGTTGGCTTACTTCCAGGTGGTGGTTTTTCCTAGTAGCTCATATTTTACCTAAAATTACTCCATTTCTTCTTAATTTTTTATAAAATTTCTTTTCAACAGTTCTTGAGCTCCTCATTATTTTTCCCTATTCTTTGAGTGTCTAAAATTATTTCTAGAAGTGAGCTATGGAATTTATAAGAGTCCCTCTTTTTGGTGGAGAATTTATAATGTGGATACGTGTTGGTTATTCTCCTTTTCTTGTCTGATTAGGTGTCCATAGCACATTTCCTTAATTCCCCCAAATTCTTCTAGCTTTGCCATGCCTTGCTGCATCATGTCACATGTCACGTAGAGTTTTAAGAAATTTTCTTATCCTTTTCTTAATCTATTTAATAATATTTATACATTTTCGAGTATTTATGCTAATTATGAGTACATATATTTATATAATAATTACACCTAATATGTATACATATCTTTTATATATTATTTTATATACAATATTAATTATATTACTCTTATAATTTATTTCTAAGTGTTCGTTATTTTTCAAGACTCAATTCGCATGTTATGGATAATAATAATATAGTAAATTTATATGATTTTAGCTATTTTTTAAATTCCAAACTTACCACAACTCCTCGACTAATCCCTCGAAACCCCTTGTAAGCTTCTAGCTTATCTGTGTTACATTCCCAAATGCCTTAAATTAGCTACTATACCTAGTTACGCTAATACAAGCCTCATATTTCTACTCCCTCAGAAAAGTTTCGTCCTCGAAACTATGACATCTTAAGCTATTATTATGGTCTCCAAATCCATAGAGAATATCTTTTCCTTGTCCATATTCTTAATGCTAAAAGTAGCTTCTGTCCTTGCTTTCTAGGCTTCCTTCTATTTAAGCTCCCAAATTGACTCTTTACTTATTACTCCTATGTTGGTCTTTTATGACCCCATATTTTTCTCTACTTCACCAATTCTCTTATTCGCTACCAACATTGGATCCAAGTTTATAGTATTCCTTGTATCCCCATTTTCCTTCTCTTTCCTCTTCTCTTGCTTCTCAAATCAATTGTATTAACTAATTATTTATTTCTATGGTGTTTTCTCTAATTTACAAAGCTGAAAGTAATCAAATCAATTATACTAAATTTATTAGTTTAGTAAAGTTTTCTACAATCAATATTTAGGATTTAAGTGTTTGTTCATTAGGTTTTATGAATAGTTATTTTTTGAATCAATTTCTAAGTCTAGGAAATCTTTAGCTACCAATAAGAAGAAATTTCCTAATTCTGTTTCAGAATAATCTTTGGTATAAGGTTTATTGTATAATAAAATTTTCATTTACTCTAGGTATTATCCACATTTGGTTAGTTATTTAGATCATATCAAATCATAGTGTTCCAAATTGGTCTTAAGTTTATTATCTTGATATTATGATTTGTCATTAACCTGATTGTTTCTTTTCACTAGTCTTACCTATTTTTCTAAAGTATAGTTTTGTTAGATAGGTATCCATCTATTGTTTTGGGATCCATTATTATTCCTATCTTTTTATCGTCTAATTTTATGTAGTGGCTTAGTATTTGATTAATAGTTTATTCCTATTTAGTCATATCCTTGTACTACAAGTTTCTTATTTATTAAGAATTTATGAGGAGTATTTTAGTTGTTCCATTATACTTATTATACTTTCTTATGTTACATTAAGTGTACTTAAATTCTTTCACTCTTTTTTATGATGTTTGATACATTTCAAATCATTTAGTGAAGGAATCCTCTTATAGGTCACAAGGTTTTTTGTTCTAATCACCATCTTTGCATTACCTATTAATTCGTCATCTATCTTATCTCTCATCTTCAATTCTTTTATACAAAATAATGTATTCATTGTTTTGTCTTATATCAAAATTCCAAATTTTATCGATCGTTATTCATGTCTTGATTGCTTCTTTTACAATTAATACAAATTTATTTCAATTTTATCCCAATTATGTGATTCTTTCATTCCATGATTGTTGTGCCACTATTCAAGGCATCCATTTTATATTTCATATTACTAGCACAAACGTTAATAGTAGTAGGTTTGGCAAATTTTGATTATTCGCTGTCTTAGGTACAAATGAGATAGTAGATGACTTAAATGAGTTGAACTTGACATGACTTAACAAAAATTGGTATGAATTTTAACCAAGTAAACTCAAGAAACATTTCTAACTAATATGACTCGGATTTATTTAAATGTGACATAACTCGAATAGAACAAAAACAAAAGACTCATTCAAAGAGACTTGAGGACTATTAATTTTCCAATCCCATTATGTTTACTTAGATGTGCTAATATACATATGAGAAATATTACCTTGTAGTATTTTAACTATATCTAGCATCACAATTATCTTTTATCTTTTCTCATAACATAATTGATTAGAGATTATAGATTTGGAGTTTCCTTACTTTTCTCGTCATGTTTTCACCATAAAGGGTGAAGTTAATCAATGGGTAACTTGATAAATCTTTCATTGCTATATTTTGATATAATTACTACATACATTTATGCCTTACTCCTCCTTGTGAACTATTATAGAAATTTAGGTAATCCAATTATATGTTTAATACCTTATGTTATGATTTATAATTTAGTTCAGGGTCCTTCACTTCTTGACATCCTAGTTATAACATACTATGATCATTCTAGGATCACAACTAACTAAATTAACAATTTCTTCCTAAGCTTATTCTTCAAAAACTTCTTACTGTCGATATCTTTTTTAGTATAACTATATTTTGAAATTTTGAGGGTCTACCTTCAGTGTATGTTACTATATATTTTATTTATATATATATCTTTTTTAGTATGGCACTTAATTATATGACTTCAAATATGAGCATGACTTAAACAAGACATCATTACCTAATCACCATCTACATACCATGTACTTTTATTTCCACTACAACTCATTATTGAGAATCATAATTTAAAGTTTACTACAATGATTCCACCTATGTATCTCTTAATCATTTACTTTTCCTTTTAGACCAAACTCTACAGCACTTCCAAGTTAGATCACACCTCCGAGATTATCTCAAACTTACTCTTTGCATCAATTTCTGATTTACGTTCCGTGTTACTAATTATTTAGGTTTTCATCTATTTAACCTTCTAACTTCCATTTAGACCGGCTTAAAATACTTTTTAAGTCATAAAATCACCAAATTCCATTACCAACTCTCTTATTTACATATCTCACCAAATTAGTTTTAGCACCTCAATATTCATTCAAAATTAAACTACTCAATAGATCTCACATCTTCAACACATTACCTCTATGTTAAACTAGATTTACCTAAAAAAACCAACTTCACAAATAAGAAATAAATCGTCAAGAAATTAAGCTAGGGAACATTTCAATAATGCATATGATATATCCATATATACATAGTTTACACCTATCAACTCGATATATCTAAACTTTTCTTCTTTCTCAATGTTACTTAACTAATCAACTTCTAATAACAACCTTAAAAATCATATTTCATATTTCATAAAGGGTTCTCTCTCATTTTGATCAAATTCTACTTAAGTTATTACAAATTCCTCGTTACTATTCTATAAGTTTACAAATTATTGTCCTTTATAATTCAAAGTAATATTAGCATATCTTATCCATTGTCTAGCATATGTATATCTATATAAATAGTGAATATAGCCTACAATCTAAATCTTTTACGTCCCATTTAGGTCCCGCTCTCAATGTTTCCTTGTGATGTTTAATGAATTTAATTACAGCACTTCCACATAAATTCTTAAGAATTATGCTTTAAGTGAGTTTTGAAGAATAATGCTCTGATAATACTTAGAACTATCACACCCTAAACCAGAGAGTCATAACAGTCTCGCTGTATAAACTAAGCTATGCTAGAACCTAGCTACCTTAGCTACTAATGTAGGTATAGCATATATAAAGAGTTCACTACTCCATTGCTTGGAAATACTCCTTTCAGTACATAGTATGAGTCAACTTATGGTGTAACTTTTAAAAATAGATTATGAAAAATAATTTTTATAACTAAAATTTCACTAAAATCCATAGGATTGTAGAGCATGGAATAAATTTCATTTATTGAAAACTAAGGGTCGCTTGAAGAGATCCTACTAGTTTTCTTACAAGTTAATACAGTTGATAAACTAAATAGAAATCCAACAAGGTAAATATTGAATCTCACTCCTCAATCTCGTTATCTGGCCTTTTGGTGAGTTTATTACGAAAACCTGCAAAACAACTTGCTTGGTAAGTGAGATGGAGACAATAACACATATCTGACAATAAGCAACCAGGTTTTTCAAGTAATTGTAGTTAGATGCAATGCATGATTAAGCAAATGCCATCGTACGATGTTAATAGGTCGTCATGAGATCAAAGAAATTGTACTAGCTCTAATTCGGGTTTTGAGAAGTTTAAAGCCACATACTCATGAATTTGGTCACCAAACCGAGGCGTATGCAATGGAGAGCATACTCCTTCCAAAACTACCTTCAAATTACTAAATCTAACTTGGTCATGACCCCCTCTCCTGTTAGTTAGTTTGACTCAAGGTGGGGAGAGGATCATTTCTGCTGTCTATTATTGGTGAATTTTGGGGTGAGGAAATAGTCCTATAAAAGAGAGTAAGATACTTAGTACCGGGGCCAGTCAGGTACGGCTAGTCCGATGCCTAAGTTAGAATGGTGATTTAGTTTAGTAAAAATGTGAATAAGAAGTGTTAAAGAGCTCTTATAGAGTTTCTTTTTGGTATTTATAGATGGTTGTTGTGTCTAAGGCAGTTGTCGTGGTAACTATTAAGATACGTAGAGACCTCTTAACTTGACATCTCCCCTAATATGTAGGGATAATAAGAGGTTGTAAAATATAACCGTACTTATGATAACTGGCCCAAGTACTAAGTATCTTACTCTCTTTTGCAGGACAATTTCCTTACCCTAAAATTCACCAACAACACTATCCTCAATGGAGGTATCTATGTTTGGCCCATACTTCCTATTCGTTACCTCTAATGGGTTGCGATGCAAGTCCGGTTAGTAGTTAAGCTGAGTTTGTGTTAGATTACTTTTAGGGTGATCAAGTAATTTCAAATCGTTCAAAGCAAGTAATATCATGATGTAATCAACATATCAATCTAGCACTCAAATAGCACCAAAATATTCAAGCATATACGCTACATGAACATAGGCATCTAACTTACAACCATAAACAAGACATATACTAAGGTCTCTAAGTATTCTTAAACAATACTTCAAAGTGCAATGAAATACTGATCCCACTTACCTAAATACCGATGCTTATTCTCTTCGTATGTCATTCTTGTCTTGTCTTTCTTTGTTATCCTTAAAATTTAACATGACATCTTTAGTTTATGTCCAATATATAACATATGTGTTCATTGTAGACATTTAAGTACATTTCCAATTATGTTAGGTAAGTTTTTCTAAAATGTTTGTTAAATATAAGTTAAATAGGATACCTTATGACTAAGGTTCTAACCTAATACAAATTGTTGCCCAGTAGTTTCTAATCCAAATTTTGACTTTAACAAATTCTTAGAAAGTATAATGAAGCAACTTTCTAATCTATTCTCTGACTTTCTGACCGAGGTTCTGATTTAGGTTCTAACTTAATCTTGTGGTATAGGCTATTGTCCAAGTGGCTTCTGACTCATGTTTTGACTCTGATAAAGGTATGGAATTCATATACAAATTACAAGTTGATTTATTATCGAGCTCCGGGTGTAGTCAAGAATAACTAACACCAAATAACGTTTTGACCTAGTTTCTGACAAAATTTCTAACCCTTAGTCCAAAATTAGATTTTTATTTAGGAAGTTCCTCACTTACAACTTGTCTCAAGAAATAGGATAAAGTCCTAATATAAGCTACTCTTAGGTATAGATTCCTTTTTCCTAATGTATTTAACATATTTACACTAGATATATTCTAACTTACTTTCTAACACAGTTTTTGACCCTACTGCTACTAATACATCTAGCTACTTCACATATACTTCGCTTACCTTGCATTTCTAAAAGTGTACACCTTACATAACCAGTAAGCATCAACCTAAAATTTCAATTATCCTCTTCCTTTCTCCATCATACCATCCATTAGTTTACAAGTATACTAAATACTTGAGAAATCTAACCTTAAAACACCAAATACCCACTTTTACTTATAAATTATCCTTCCTAAATCCATATTAAACCACTTTTAGCTACTATTTGTGAGGAAATGTAGGGTATACTATAGTTTTAGAAAATTTCATCATTCTTTTCTTAACAAAGTACCCTATCAACCATACTATTTACATAAAAACGGGATTTTCTCAAAAATCTGACAACTTAACATTAAAATATAACATCTTAGCAGTATGTCAATAAAATTTCAACTTAAAACTGCATGGATTGGTCTTTCAGAAACCTGATTGAAAATTGTTACGCATAACATTTTCCTTAAGGACCCAATATTTACGCTCAAAATTTTGAAAATCTTATTAACTATTTGAAATCTTCATACAAAAATTTGTAGGGAAACCAAATTTCATAATTTTTATAGTTTGTTTACTATTTTTCCCAAAATTTTGTTAAAATTGAAGAGAATGGCAATTCACCAGAAGTCCAAGCTCTAGCCACCATCTAAGGGTGAAGGTTTATCTTCCTAAGTTGACGCCATCTTCTCTATCCCCAAGTGGTCTAGCTTACTCCTAGGTAGTGGTTTCCTTAGTAACTCGAATTTCACTCAAATTACTCCATTTCTTCTTCTTTTTTTGTAAAATTTCTTTTCAACAGTCATTAAGCTTCCCAGTATTTTTCCCTATTCTTTGAGTGTCTAAACTTATTTCTAGAAGTGAGCTATGGAATTTATAAGAGTCCCTCTTTTCGATGGGGAATTTATAATGTGGACTTGCATTGGTTTTTCTCCTTTTCTTGGTTGATTAGGTATCTACAACGCATTTTCTTAATTTCCCCAAATTCTTCTAGCTTTGCCATGTCTTGCTTCATCATGTTACATGTCTTGTAGAGTTTTAAGAAATTTTCTTATTTTTTTCTTAATTTATTTAGTAATATTTATACATTTTCGTATATTTATGCTAATTATGGGTATATATATTTATATAATAATTACACCAATTAAGTATACATATCTTTTATTTATTATTTTATGTGAAATATTAATTATATTACTCTTATAATTTATCTCCAAGTGTTCATTATTTTTGGAGACTCAATTCGTACGTTATCGATAATGATAATATAATAAATTTATATGATTTTAGCTATATTTTTAATATTCTATTACATTTTTAAATTGTAAGCCTACGACAACTCCTCGACTAATCTTGTGAAGCCCCTTATAAGCTTCTAACTTAATCTAGTTACTCTTCCAAATGCTTTAAATTGGCTACTGAACCTAGTCACATCAATATAAGTCTCACATTTCCAACTAAGACCCAAAGTTCATGGGCCACTTTTGGTGGGCATTATGGAGACGTATGGGAACCAAGCTATTGTACAACACATCTTACTATTCACAAATTGATCAACAAACTTATGTTGTCAATAGAATAGTAGGAACTTTACTATGGGTTGCTATTGGATGAAACATGGCTGATTGGGCTTTGCGTTTACCTATCATTGAGTTTGCCTACTACAGGACCACCTACATCATGACAAATATTTCCCCCTTTAAGGTCACCTATGGGTTTAGCCTCGAGCTCCTGATGGACCAAGTACCCCTCCCAAGGCTCAATGACAACTAGCTTGCTGTAGAGAGAGTTGAGGCCATTAGAGCCATGCACCAAAATGTTATAAAGCAATTAAGCTAAACTACTACGAAGCTTGAGAGGTGAGGCTAAGGATGGAAGAAGAGAGAATTTTAGCTAAGTGATTTGGTATAGATCCACCTCAACAAGAAACGATTTCTGAACTTAAGGAAGAGCAAGTTATCTCCTAGAGTCAATGAACCTTACAAAGTGCTTAAAAAGATCAATCATAATGCCTACATGATTGAACTACTAGAGGAATACAACGTCTTGAACTCCTTCAACATTGTTGATCTCCACCGGTATACTCCTGAGGACAAATAACCTAGAGCCGAGTTAAATTTGATCCCAAATCTCAAATAGCGTGAAGGGGATGATAAGGATCACGGACCGAGCACGTACTCCTAAGCTCATGGGCTTGCTTAGGTAACCTGCCGAGTTATTTCAAGTGAATTGAGTGCCGAAGAGCAATAGGTACCCTAATTTAACCTATTAAGTTATTTCGCTCTCCATATCATCTAAGAAGCTACTGAGGTGACTAACCGATATGCCATGCTGAGCCAACCCCTTCGCTACATACCAGTCTAAGCATCAAATCATGATATAACTGACCTCACCAGTGCCAAAACCAAGCTAACAGTTGTTAGGAGCCAACCACCCAAGATTGACCTGAAAATGAGTCGCCCCTAAACTAACCCTTATCCAATCCTATCTATTTGAGCTGTCAAATTGCTAACATTGAGCTAACCTGATCGGAACCCCTATCCTTATTTGGCCAGCAATGTCATTGGGACCACAGAATGAGCGAACTTCACATGTGCTGTCCTTTTTCTAACATCTATACCATCTTTTCTTCCAATAGATATTCTTTTTGCATGATTATATTAATACCCCTATAAATTATTCCCCTTTTCCTCAACTAGTAAGAATCTTTTTTTATAATTTGCTGTAACCTAGGTTTTACCTTAATTGGATACTATAATACTTATATATTGTAATGGCTACAACACACAAATAATACATTTTGAAATTTCCAAACAAACTCTCTTGAGCTAAGTGTTTTGCTACTTACTCTTATGCTACTCTTATCTAGCCCATTGAGCATAGACTAGTATTGAGTGACCTTCAACCATACTTGTACATTATATTAAGTGTAATCTGAGCTCGTATGAGGTATTGGTACATCATATTCATCATTGGTGCACGAGGACCCAGACTCAACCTTCAACTACCATTTATCTTTCCGACCATTTTGTGATTCGGACCCACTTCATTGGTTCAAGCATTACCGAACATTATGTGTTTGTCTAGATGGGGGTTTTATGGTCACAACTTTTTGAGATATTTGTACAGCTTAAGGAGTAGATTTTGAAATCTTCTTCATAGGATTTGAAGTCTTGATCTTACCAGGAGGTTTCTTAGGTTCATGATTAGAAGGTTGATCAAGGAGATCTTTCTTAATTCTAGATTTTTCTTCAAATGGTTTTTCTAGAGAACTAGAGTCCTCAAATTCAACGACTTCTTTAGATGAAGAGAATGAACTAAACTTCTACATGTCTTGAGAAGTTTTTTGATTAACTTCTTAGAGTGGTTCAGAACGTTGATTAGAACCATTATATTGATTCACTTCTTAAACAGGTTCTTCTAAGGGTTCATCGTGTAGTTCTAGGGTTTAGGTTTTCTCAAAAGTTTTTTGTTAAGGTTTTGTAGGTGGAATGGATTGTGGTTTTGGAGAGTTGGTGATGTTGGTCTCTTCTTTAATGAGATCAACAGGGTTATCGGGATTGTTTAGAGCTATAGTTTTAGTTCCTTTGGTAGCAATGTGGATTGATTTTCTAAGAGCCATGATTTCTTAAAAGAGAAAAGACGAGTGAGAAGATGAAGGGTCTAAAGATTATGAGAAGAAGAGGAAAGAAGAAAAGCTTTATACTTAAAAAGAAAAACTAACGAATCAAGTGGTCCCTATCTTCGTACTAGTATGGGCTAACTTTTTGGACCCACATCTAAGTCACTTTAGGACCTATTAAGCTTGATTTTCCGGTTTTCTATTTAAAAATTAATTTCTCATTTCTTGATTAATACTAAACCCTAACCCATTTAATATTAATTCTCAACTAAAGAAATCGAGGAATTCCGGTTTTTTTATTGAAAATAATTTTTGGAGTCGCTACCTGACCGAAGTCGGGAAAAGAAGAGAAATCGTAACCAATTGGGTGGATTGGTTACGATTTAGCTACCAGTTTTTTATTTCAATTTTAATTGAAGAACCAGAGGGTTCCAAGTCTGGGGGCTAACCTATTAAACCCTTACGGGTACCACTATTTATTTATCGAAATTATGATTATTCTTCTAATTATAATGTTTAAAAAAAAAATAAATGAATAAATTAAAAGAAAAAAAAAAGAACCTAAGTTTTTACATATTTTATCGTCGCCTCGAAGGTGCCTATGTACCCGTTAGCAAGGATCAGACGATCATAGTTCTTTCTAAAAAAATTTAGTGTGTTGATTGATTTTAATTTTGAAAAATCGACCGAGTTTATGTTATTATCAATTTAGTTTGTCAAAACTCCAAAAGGGTCCTAATTCACTAAGTTCTTTTATTCTATTTTATAAAAATTCTCTAAAAGTCCTAAATTTAAAAAAAAAAAAATAAAATAAAATTAAATTAAATTTTTCACTGTCAATTTAAAAAGAAAGTTTTCCTACGTGAAGAATTCTAAAACAATATTAAAAAACTCTCTTAAGCTAATATATATATAAATATATTTTTACAACTATATTTCATTGTCAACAACTACTTATTTAAATAAACAATGTAACATACTCAATCATATATAAACTAATATTAAAAGTTTCCTAACTATATATATACATATATACTATTAAATAACTAAGTAACTAAAACATAATAACAACTAATCAACAACAATAATAATAATAACTAGTATTCGACTTTGATTTGGGCAGTTAAGTAAAGGATCCGAGGATGCAATTTGGGGGCTGTTCGTCAACGAAGAGGCTGTGGCGTGTGACGGAACTACTGTTGGCGTGATCTGCAGTGGCCTTGTGCTGCTATGGACGTATATTGGCTATAGCGGCATGAGTAAGTATCCTTACAGTGGATGGTGCAGCGATGGACAGCGTGTATTGCTACGTGGAATTCGTGGACTACTGCGTGGAACTCGTGGACTGCTGCGTGGAGTAAAGGAACAATGGAATTATCGTCGCTGCTTCGTGGTCGATCATGGATAGGGACTTCAGAATTTGGAATTCAGATGGCATCATGTTGCTCCTGACGATCGGTGGAATTCAGATGGCGTCTTGCTTTCGGATGAAGCCGATCCTTTTTATTATTATTTTTTTTATGAAGCTGATGGTGTGATTCCCGTTGTGATTTTTCTTTTATAAAGCCCAAATCGAATCTTATTATATCTGATTAAATTAGATTCAAATCTTATTTAGCTAAACCTATATGATTTAATTAGATATGATTCTTTTGCAAAGATAGAAAAATAAAGACATAGGTACCTACTGAGACTTGATCTCGTGACCTCTAACTAAATCCACTCAAGTACTCCGCTGCTTATCCGTTGGGCTATTGGTCTATGTCTTGACATTCATTACAATTAAATTATATTTAAACTATCTGAATCCCTAAAGTAAAATTTTTAACTAAACTAAAATTAAAACTAACACTAAAACTAATTATTCCTAATATAAATTACTTCCTAAAAATCTACGAAATTTTTATAATTTTCCCTTTTCTTATTTTTTTTTTGGTATTTTCATTATTTGTTAATTTTTACTATCTTTTTATCTTTTATTAATTTTTTTATTTTATTATTTTGAATTAGGACCTTTTTTTTGTAAAAATAAAAATTAAGACTATAGAGGGGCAAAAATTAGGTGTCTACAACTGCCCCTCTTTGTGGTGAAGTTTGAGCAAAACTTTGCCACAATGACAAAAGAGATACCGTTTTTGCTTCAGGATGACTCTATCCTAAGGAACGTTAAGATACTTGATGAAGGTTAGAATAGCAATGAGAAGTGCCTTTGTGAATTGGCAAAAGTCTCTAAAAAAGAATGACGAGAATCTTGGTCGTACCCTTGATGAGCTGACTAACCAAGGCGGTCAAAGCGCCCCTTGAGCTGGCTAAGACCTAAAGAATGAAGAAACTTGGATTGTGCCCTTAATGAGCTGACTTACCAAGGCGGTCAAAGCGCCCTATGAGCTGGCTAAGACCTAAAAATTTGAAGAAGACTTGGATTGTGCCCTTAATGAGCTGACTAACCAAGGCGGTCAAAGCGTCCCTTGAGTTGGCTAAGACCTAAAAATTTGAAGAAGACTTGGATTGTACCCTTAATGAGCTGACTCACCAAAGTGGTCAAAGCGCCCTTTGAGTTGGCTAAGACCTAAAAAATAATGAAGAAAACTTGGATCGTGCCCTTAATGAGTTGACTCACCAAGATGGTTAAAGTGCCCCTTGAGCTGGCTAAGACCTAAAAATGAAGAAAACTTAGATCGTCCCCTTAATGAGCTGACTCACCTAGGCAGTCAAAGCGCCCCTTGAGCTGGCTAAGACCTAAAGATAATGAAGAAAAACTTGGATCGTGCCCTTAATGAGCTGACTCTCCAAGGCGGTCAAAGCGCCCCATGAACTGGCTAAGACCTAAAAATGAAGGAAACTTGGATTGTGCCCTTAATGAGCTAACTCACCAAGGTGGTCAAAGCGCCCCTTGAGCTGGCTAAGACCTAAAGATAATGAAGAAAAACTTGGATCGTACCCTTAATGAGCTGACTCTCCAAGGCAGTCAAAGCGCCCCATGAGTTGGCTAAGATCTAAAAATAATGAAGAAAAACTTGGATCGTGCCCTTAATGAGCTGACTCTCCAAGGCGGTCAAAGCGCCTCTTGAGTTGGCTAAGACCTAAAAATTTGAAGAAGACTTGGATCGTACCCTTGATGAGCTGACTCACCAAGGTGGTCAAAGCGCCCCTTGAGCTGGCTAAGACTTAAAAACGAAGGAAACTTGGATCATGCCCTTAATGAGCTGACTCACCAAGACGGTCAAAGCGCCCCTTAAGCTGGCTAAGACCTAAAAATTTGAAGAAGACTTGTTGAGCAACATTTTATGAGTTGGGTGACTGGGAGCTTATGAAACTTCGAATTAGGACTGTTTTTGGAGTCAGCCAGAAACTTAAGAAACTTAAGGTTGGGATTGTGCTCTATGAACTGGCAAAATCCTTAAATGAGAATATGAGTCGAAGTAACGCTCCATAAGTTCATCGAAGCGCTAAATCCCTTGAAGAAATTGTGAGTTGGATGATTGGAAGTTGAAGACAAACTGGGACCATACTTTATGAGCTAACTGTCTGTTTTTTTGGAAAATAAGCTATTATCCTTAAGGGGAAACCAATTGTCAAAGCAATGTTTCATCAGGTTTAGAACCACTTACCTGGTTTCAATGATAGCTCCCAAATCGTCTCTCATCTTATTAAGGAGTCCGATTAGAACCAACAACTCTGACCCTTAGTATTGCTTTTCTTGTTCTAGTTTTTCTTCTTCTTTCTTTTGCCGTCTCCTTCCAAAACCCTTATTTTTCTTTTTTTATTTTTTTTCTTTTCTTTTTATTTTTTTTTAAAACAACTTAAGCTTGAATCGAATGTAAAGCATATTCTTCTCGAACAAGGATGTCCTGTATTGAACTTCCGGTCTAAACATTGGCTTTCCAAGCAAGCATTTGTTCTCAAGCAAGTTTCTACTTACACTCCACATGTTACCCTTTTTGAACATGGCCCTATCTTGAAAAATAGGAAACAAATCTCCCTTTCTTTGGAGGGTTAACCACAATAAAGTATTAAAATAATTTTTATCAATAGTCATCGCTTCAAATTAAATGATTATTTTTCTTGCGGTTCTTTGTGTGTAAGGTTTGTTTGGGTAAATAATAGAACGAGAAGTGGGGTCTTTTAGTGGGATGAGGGAAAGGGAGGCTAAGGATATTTATCAAATGTTAGCGACTACTAGGAATACAACCTTTGCATGTAGAAAATGAAAATGAGACCACAGTAATAGTAAGATTATTTGCAAAATTTCATTGATGTTTAAGGATAGTACATCTTCAATGCATTAGCGTTTACTAGGTCCTCCATATGCAATACTTTCTTTACAATATAAGGCCCTTTATAGTTTTGGGTAAACTTCCCTCTTGAATCAGTTGTGTTAGGCAACACCTTCCTCAACACCATATCACCTTGCTCAAAACTTCGGGATCGTACTTTTTTATTGAAAGCCCTGGCCATTCGTTGCTGATAGCAAATGTTGTGACATAAAGTTGTCAGCCTCTTTTCATCAGTTAGGTTCAACTGCTCAACATGCTTCTTTACCCAATCAATCTCATCTAACTGAGTTTTCGATAATATTCTGAGAGACGGAATCTCAACTTCTACTGGTAGTACAGCCTCCATTCCGTATACCAACGAGTAGGGGCTTGCCCCTGTTGATGTTCTGATAGAAGTTCGATAGGCTATGAGTGCAAATGGTAACATCTCATGCCAATCTCGATACGTAATGGCCATTTTCTCAATAATTCTTTTGATATTCTTATTGGCTGCTTCCACGACTCCATTCATCTAGGGTCGATAAGGAGTAGAATTTCTATGAAAGATTCTAAAGTGTCGGCATAACTCGGACATCAATTTATTATTTAGATTTGTACCATTGTCAGTAATAATCGTTTCTAGAGTACCATACCGAGCCAGTATGTCCCTCTTGATGAACTTGACCACTACTCCTTTCGTTACACTAGAGTAAGATGAGGCTTCAACCCACTTAGTGAAATAATCAATAGCTACCAATATAAATCGATGCCCATTAGATGCTTTTAAAGTGATTAGGTTGATGATATCTATTCCCCACATCGAAAAAGGCCATGGTGCTGATAGTGTATGCAACTCTTGAGGTGGAGCATTTATCTTATTGCATAGATTTGGAACAAATGGCAGTATCTAACATGTGCGATACAATCCACTCCTACAGTCGACCAGTAATATCCCATCCTCATGATTTTCTTGGCAAGCATGTAATCATTCATATGAGGGCCACATACTCCCTTATGCACCTCTTTCATTAGCCTCTCTGCCTCTTTCCCATCTATACAACGTAAAAGCGTACCGTCAAACGATCGTCGGTACAACGTAGAATCACTCATCAAGTACTGAGCTGCCATTCTTCTAATCAATTTTTTATCCTTCTTTTCTGTACCTTCGGGGTACGTACCATGCTATAAAAATATTTTGATATCATGATACGAAGGCTTTTCGTCACATGAACTTTCCATTGCCAAACAAAAAGTAGGCTTTTCTTCAATTTCAATTTTAAGTGGCTGAATCTGCACTCCTTTCGATATTTGAATCATTGATGACAAAGTAGCAAGAGCATCGGTAAATTGGTTTTGAAACCTTGGTACGTACACAAAGGTAATCTTTTTAAACTTGGTTATCAACTTGGCCAAGTGTTGGCAATAAGGCACTAATCTGGGGTCCTTCGTCTTATATTCACCCCGAGCTTAACCTATAATCAACGAAGAATCTCTATACACCTGTCATTCTCGTATCTCCTTAAACAATGCGATTTTGAGCCCTAAAATACACACCTCGTATTCTGCAATGTTATTGGTACATGGGAAAACCAATCTCATAACCATTGGAAATTGTGTACCACCAGGCGATACCAGAATTGCCCCTATTCTACATCCAGACATATTGGATGCTCCGTCAAAGAACATTTTCCACCCTAAAGATTTTTCGACTATTTCACCATCAGAATCATTTCCCGCTACTAGGATGTTTTCATCGAGAAACTCAACTCGTGTTCCTAAAGGGGTATCCTCAGAAGGATTCTCCGCTAATTGATTCGCCAAAGCTTGCCATTTGACTGAACTTTGGCTCACATGCTTAATGTCAAATTCTGTCAGCAACATCTGCCATTTTGAAACTCTACCAATGAGAGCCGGTTTTTCAGCTAAGTATTTTAGAGGAGTGTGTTGTGTTATCAACTCGATCTGATAATACAATGTGTATTGTCTGAGCTGATGCATAACCCAAACCAATGCACAACAGGTTCTTTCAACTTCTGAGTATTTTTGCTCCCCTTCTATGGACTTCTTACTTAGATAGTAAACAACTTACTCTTTCCCTTCTTCATCCTTTTAGCCAAACACGAATCCCATTGATTCCATCATTATGGTCAGGTACAAAAACAACGGTTTTCCAGGTTTAGGAGCTACCAACACTGGAGGTTTCATGAGATATTCTTTGATTTTCGTGAAAGCCTCTTCGCATTCCTCATTCCAATTGATCTTTGCATTCTTTTTTAACAGCTTAAAAAGAGGGCGACATTTGTCCGTTAACTATGCTATGAATCGGGCAATGTAATTTAAACGCCTCAACAAACCTCGCACTTCCTTGAGCGTTTGTAGAGGAGGCATGTCAATTATAGCTTTGGCCTTATCAGGATCGACTTCAATACCTCTTTGGCTAACTATAAACCCCAACAATTTTCCTGACATCACACCAAAGGTACACTTCTCCAGATTCAATTTCAAGGGGTCCTTTCTTAGCCTATCAAAAACCTTTCTCAGGTTTTCTAAGTGATCCTCCTCCTCTTTGGACTTTGCAATCATATCATCAACATATACTTCTATTTCTTTATGCATCATGTCATGAAAGATTGCAACCATGGCCCTCTGATATGTTGCACCTGCATTCTTCAGCCCAAACGGCATCACCTTATAGCAAAATGTTCCTAAAGTCGTTTTCGTCTTATCCTCTTCGAACATCCGAATATGATTATATCCTGAAAAACCATCCATGAAAGAGAATAGATGATTTCCAAAAGTGTTATCCACTAAGACGTCAATGTGAGGCAATGGAAAATTATCCTTAGGCGTTGCCTGGTTGAGATCTTGAAAGTTTACACACACTCTAACTTTCCCATTCTTCTTCATTACTGGAACAATATTAGCTACCCATTCCGGGTAATCCGACACTTTGATGAATCCAACCTCCAGTAGTTTCTTCACTTCTTCTTTAATTTTCAGCAAGACATCAGGTCAAAATCTCCTTAATTTTTGCTTTTTCGGTTTGACGTCCTCCTGTGTAGGTAAGCAGTGGACTACAATCGACGGGTCTAACCCAGGCATATCTTCATACGACTAAGTGAACACGTCTTGATAATCAGCTAACAACGTAATCATTTCTGTTTTTTGTTTCTCTTTTAAATTCTCCCCAATTTTTAAATTCCTAGGATTTTCTTTGTTCCCCACATTAATTGTCTCAATTGGTTCATCAATAGTGATCCTATCCATTTCATGTTTTTGCCATTCCTCTTGTATATTACTGTGGTCATCGACATCGCTCCCGACGACTAACCCAGTAAGGCCGGAACCAATATCGATATTCTCATTTTCTACCTGCGTGAGGTATTCCTGGTTTTCACTTATTTCATTGAATCTGAATGAGAATGTATGAAAAAAAAATGTATGTAAACAAAAGAGAACTGAAGAGCATCATGGGAAAGAAACGAACTAAGATTTTATTGAATAAATGGAGGTATGGTCTCAAATGAGATAAAGGCCTAACTAATAAAAGGTTCAACGATACATTTAAAACGATGACTATTGAAAATAGAAATTCAAAAAATACTAATTATGGGTCACCCCTTTACCCTAGGGAAGACTTGTTGCAATTCGCCGGGATGGAGAACCAGTTGTTCAAATGAAGCTGAAACTTGGGTGGTGAGTGTGTTAATCCTTCTTTGTCAGATTCTCGGGCTTGAGTCTCTTCCCATATAAACGTCTCAGCTAGTGGTGGAAAGGTCATAGAGGCATGGTATAATCTGCTACCTTTCTTGCCCCTTGCTTGCTTCTTTTGGAATTCTTCTATCGGGGTAGGATTGTAACCAAGGCCATAAGTATCAATCTGGCCTTCCTTGAATCCCTTCCTTCTATCACCCTCTCTGTCGGGACTAGTAATCATGTTTACTTCTTCAAACATTTGTAAAGCTAGCTCCTCTTGTCCCTCACTTCCTATGTAGGGTATAGCGGTCTCCTTATAGATTTCGTAATCTTGATCTCCCAGAATTGTAATCACCTGGCCATTGGAGATAAACTTCAATTTTTGATGCAGGCTCAAAGGTATGGCCCCTGCTGCATGAATCTAAGGTCTTCTTAATAGTAGATTGAAAGATCTTGGAATCGAATAGTGAAGTGCTGAGGGCCAATACTCACGGATAAATCAATCTCCCCTATGATTTCTCTTCTAGAACCATCAAAGGCCCTGATTATTATAGAAGAAGGCTTAATTGCGGATGTGTTAATGCCTAGCAAATCCAAAGTGGCGAGTGGGCAGACGTTCAACGACGATCCGTTGTCAATAAGCACCCTGGTAACAATTATGTCATTACTCCTTACCATGATAAAGAGTGGCTTCGTATGTTTGTTCCCTTCCTCGCCCAATTCTTTAGCCGAAAATGAAATTTAATCTATTGCGAGGATCGAATTAGTAACCAGTCCCATCTTCTCAGTTGGAATCTCTTGAGGGACCTTTACCTCATTTGAAGTGCGGAACAAAGCCTCCCTGTATGGTTTCGATGCAATTAGTAAACCCATCAGCGATATTTGTGCAGGAGTCTTACTAAGTTGATCCATGATTTTATACTCACTTGACTTAAGCATTTTGGTAAAAGCCGATAGTCCCTCAATGCATTCGGCCACCGTCTTATCATTTGATTCTCCCGACATGACTTTCCTCCCCTGCTCCTCTCTTAGATGATAAATATTTCTTGATTGGGTAATGCCCCCTATCAAAGCACCGGGTTTCTCCTGATTTACCTGGTGATAGTTAAATGGAGCAGCCTTATAATTTTTTGGTGGCAACGGTACGTGAAATGTGTACCTCTTCACTTATGGAGTCCTGTTGCCAGTATAGAACTCAAAAACCTTAGGCTTCTTATCTGAATCAATGACATTAACAGCACCGTCATAAAAAATCATACCAATCATGGGCCCATGGTTGGGTAAGGGGTTGTTGTTAACATTAGGAACCAAGGCTTCCACAAAATCCAACTGCACCATCCCTTCATCTATCAAGTCCTGAATCTTATTCCTTAATCTCCAGCATGCATCAGTCGAATGCCTCACTTGTGCACAGTGATATTCGCACTTTACTGTAGAGTCAAACAATCTCGGTCGATATCGATCGCTAGGAAGTTCGTACCGTATCAAATTATCCTTTCGCAACTTCTTGAAGACTTGACTCAAAGGAATCGGTATCTTGGTAAATTGCCTATAAGTCCTGTTAAACTGATCTCTGTACTGTTGCTGAGTGGGAGGTGCATTCGCCCTAAAAGCGACTTGAGCATTCGGTTTGGCATTTAAATTTACCATACCAACCGTAGATTCTTTGGGCTTGCCGATAGCTAGACTAGGACCAGATGATGATGCAGGTGGTCTTCTATCTACTAAGTCCTGCAGTTTGCCAGAAGAGACGACACTTTCAATCCTGCACCCGGCTACTACTACCTCAGCAAAACTAGATGAGGCCTGCTCGATGAGATAGGAGAAATAGGGCCTCTCCAAGGTGTTAATGAAAGCCGATGTGAGTTCTTTCTCGGTCATTGGAGTAGAGATTCTTGTAGCTAAGGACCTCCATCTTTGAGCGTATTCTTTGAACGATTCATTATTCTTCTTCCATAGGGCAACCAAGTCCATCATAGTCGAGGCCACTTCCACATTGAATTTATATTGTTCATAAAATGCTCGAGCAAGTTTCTCCCATGTATTTATCTGATTCAAATCAAGTTGGGCATACCAAGTCAGGGCTGGTCCGGTCAGGCTATCCTGAAATGTTTGTACCATGAGTGGGTCATACTAAATGTATTTTCCCATCTTCCTGACATATAACCTGGTGTGAAGCTTAGGGCAACCCGTCCCGTTATACTTTTCGAATTCCGGCACCTTAAACTTCTCAGGGTATGATCCCATGTCATATGCAGAAAATTCTGTGATCCTCGCCTGTTCAAATCCATCACACCCTACAAATGCCTTCATCTTCTCAGTGATTTGTTGTGTCAATTTCTTTTCCAGTTCTTTCAAGTTGTCCGTGTTTGGCCCATGGTCGACAGGTCTCGGGGCCGCATATGTGTCAGGTTCGAAGGTCGAGTTGTCTTTCGGGTAAACTCCTTCCAACTCGAATGGGTCTTTTTGATATTCGTGTTATACTTCAGGAGCTTGTGTATTCTTCCCATAACGGATTTTGGAACCCTCTTCATTAGCTGGCGCTGTAGCTTGTAGCAAAGAAATGCTGTCTACTAGAAAGCTCATTTGTTCTGCCATCTTTTCCATAGCCCTTTCTATGGAATGAAACCTCAACTCAGAAGGATCATTGATCTCAAGGTCTCCATCATTTCCTTGAGTAGTGGCCATCTTGGACTGGGAACGTGTTCTAATCGGACTTCTTTGAAAGACTTGACGTTTGGGAGCTATCTTGAAATTCTACCTGGCTGATTTAACAACTCAACAAAGGGTTAGTATATATTATATTTTGCTAAAAAAAAAAGGGTTGTTAATCCTACAAACACAAAATGCATGTTATACGAGTGTGTTGAAAAATCAAGAAGAAAGGGAGGGGGGGAAACCTTTGATGTGGCAAAACCTAACTAACTTTTATTAATTTTTGCAATTGTGAAGCTTTACACCTCTTATTCTGTTCATAAAAATGAATTATAATGAAAACATAAAAAATCTAAAATTTAATCTCCTAATGACTAGTAAGCTTATCCTGCGTCCTCCTCTTCTTTCGAATCATGGGAACTCGCTCTTCTTTACCCTTGGTCCTCTTCAGTTGCACTTCCAATGCCTTTATCTTCTAATGGTACTCCTTGCATTGGCTTTCTAACTCTTGCTCTCTCTTACTCGTCTTCTCTAGTTCAGCTTGAACTTCCCTCTTCTCTTTGTTGTCTTCCATATCTTTCAGCCCTTTTAGCTGGTGATAAAGAAATCCTTTGGTTGTCTGACTCCTGGCTGTTATCCCTCTGGTGGTAGGGGTGGTCTTTCTCGTGTACCAAAGATCTTAGATGCTTTGAAGCTTGGTTATTTTATCGACCATCGTCATACCAGGGTTAAGGAAGTCTAGCGAGGCAGCTTCTAATGATGGTCTAGGGATCATGTCCTCAATGAGTCCATTGGCTGGAACGTATGCGATGCAGAGGTTGAAGCCGATCAGAGGAACTGCTTTAAAGTCTCCACATCCTCTTATCATTTCCCTGCTTGCAAACCACCTGGGTGTTAACAACAATTCTTCCGCTTTCATACTCTAAAAGTATTGGACCTAGTAGCGGCTAGCTATATTTTCTGGCAGCTCAATTCTTTCTCTAAAAGATTTGATGAGATCATATTGCTGAATAAACTCGGCCCGATTAAAATCGAGCTGGTAACTTCTCATATGGCTAACAAACCAGACGACTAGTAGGACCATGTTAGTTTTCAGATCTCCTCGTTTCTTTTTCTTAAGATGGTTTAGTGATCGGATCTACTCAGCTAGAAGGGCCGGGGATATATGATTTCCCTTCAAGGAATTGGGCTACGAGTTCTGCAATTCTGAAATGGACTCGACGTCTTTCATTAGGGAATAGGATGGTATTGAAGACTACCAGTATAAAAGCGTTGACCTGGTACTGGTGCCACGCTTCTAAATTTGCATAAAAAACCTCGCGTTTTTCTCTATGCTTCAATTCCGTAGAAAACCAGTCCATGATATCCTCTAATCGAATGGTCTTTCCTTGATTTAGAACCCGGTTTATTTCGGTTTTTCTAATTCCTAGCAACTTGCTGAAGATCTTTGGTGCTGTAGCTTCCAAGTCTGGGACATAAATATCATCCGTGATTGTAGGAGCCCACAACAATTGGGAGTATTCTTCTACAGTTGGGCTTAGCTGATGTAGGCCCATATAGAAACCGGTAGATTCGAGCTCCCAGAGGTGGACTAAGGCCCGGACTAGAGTGATGTTCATAGGGATCTTCTGTAGAGAGAGGATGGGCCTAATCTTATTCTTAATAAACTCCTGTTTATCTTGGCTGAAAAGTCGAAACTAGGTTTGAAGCAGCTTCTGTGGCCAATGCTATAGGTGGACATGAATGTCTTTAAAAGGCCCTTGCCTTGGTTTAGCCATGACTAATCAACATTAAAATTACAATTACAATGTATTCTAAACTTTACATAATATTACAAATTATTTACAAGGGAAGATCACAATTACAATCACAACTTCACAACTGCTTCCATCAATGTAGGTTCACCACATCATAGGTCCTTGTAGTTTTATAAAAAGTTTTCATGTAATGTAAAGAGTAGGCTCTAAAGGTCCTCAAGTTCTGCAACCACTATGTTTTTTCAAAGCAATGATTTCGTGATCACATTTGAATTTGAGTGGGGTAGCCTGATCGGCCTCGAAAGGTGGTTACCCCACAACAGTCGAAGCTTACACAGTGGCCCCCCTCCTAAGGTCCTAAGACGGCCTGGTTCTGACCGTGTCTAACATGCATTTATGATGCAAAAAGGAAAATAAAATAAAATAAAAATAACTAAATAAAAGATAAAAGTAAAACCCCCCAAAATTCCCCTTTAAATAAACTGCCACAACAAAAAAAATGTTAGTAAAAAAAAAAAAATAAATAAAATAAACAAATAAATCAAATAACGTACCTAAGTTCTTTTTTTTCTATTTTTTATTATTTCATTTTTTTTTAAAAAATAATCCTATTTTCGGTAACTTTTAGTGGTTAGCCTTCTAGCGGTCTCCAGTGGAGTCGCCAAACTGTCGAGCTTGATTTTTCGATTTTCTATTTAAAAATTAATTTCTCATTTCCTGATTAATACTAAACGCTAACCCATTTAATAATAATCCTCGACTAAAGAAATTGAGGAATTCCGGTTTTTTTTATTGAAAATAATTTTTGGAGTTGCCACCCGACCGAAGTCGGGAAAAGAAAAGAAACCGTAACCAATTGGGTGGATTGGTTACGATTTAGCTATTGGTCTTTGATTTCAATTTTAAATGAAGAACCAGAGGGTTCCAAGTCTAGGGGCTAACCTATTAAACCCTTACGAGTACCACTATTTATTTACCGAAATTAGGATTATTCTTCTAATTATAATGTTTAAAAAAATAAATAAATGAATAAATTAAAAGAAAAAAAAAGAACCTAAGTTTCTACATATTTTATCGTCACCCCAAAGGTGCCTACGATCATAGTTCTTTTTAAAAAAATTTAGTGTGTTGATTGATTTTAATTTTGAATAACCGACCGAGTTTACGTTATTATCAATTTAGTTTGTCAAAACTCCAAAAGGATCCTAATTCACTAAGTCCTTTTATTCTATTTTATAAAAATTCTCTAAAAGTCCTAAATTTTAAAAAAATAAATAAATAAATAAAAATAAAATTAAATTTTTCATTGTTAATTTAAAAAGTTTCACTGTTAATAAAATAAAACTTAAGCTAATATATATATAAATATATTTTTACAACTGTACTTCATTGTCAACAACTACTTATTTAAATAAACGATGTAGCATACTCAATCATATATAAACTAATATTAAAAGTTTCCTAACTATATATATACATATATAATATTAAATAACTAAGTAACTAAAACATAATAACAACTAATCAACAACAATAATAATAATAACTAGTATTCGAACCTGATTTGGGCAGTTAAGTAAAGGATCCGGGGATGTAATTTAGGGGCTGTTCGTCAACGAAGAGGCTGTAGCGTGTGACGGAACTGCTGTTGGCGTGATCTGCAGTAGCCTTGTGCTGCTGTGGACGTATATTAGCTATCGCAACATGAGTAAGTTTCCTTGCAGTAGACGGTGCAGCGATGGACAGCGTGTACTGCTACGTGGAATTCGTAGACTGCTGCGTGGAGTAAAGGAACAATGGAATTTTTGTTGCTGCTTCATGGCCGATCGTGGATGGGGACTTTAGAATTTGGAATTCAGAAGGTGTTACGTTGCTCCTGACGATTGGTGGAATTCAGATGGCGTCTTGCTTTCCTGACGATTGGTGGAATTCAGATGGCGCCTTGCTTTTGGATGAAGCCAATCCTTGTTATTATTATTTTCTTTTATGAAGCTGATGGTATGATTCCCGTTGTGATTTTTCTTTTATAAAGCCCAAATCGAATCTTATTATATCTGATTAAACTAGATTCAAATCTTATTCAAATCTGATTTAGTTAAACCCATATGATTTAATTAGATATGATTCTTCTGCAAAGATAGAAAAATAAAGACATAGGTCCCTGCTGAGACTTGAACCCGTGACCTCCAACTAAATCCACTCAAGTACTCTGCTGCTTATCCGTTAGGCTGTTGGTCTGTATCTTGATATTCATTATAATTAAATTATATTTAAACTATCTGAATCCCTAAAGTAAAATTTTTAACTAAACTAAAATTAAAACTAACACTAAAACTAATTATTCCTAATATAAATTACTTCCTAAAAAACTACAAAATTTTTATAATTTTTCCTTTTCTTATTTTTTTTTTTGGTATTTTCATTATTTGTTATTTTTTACTATCTTTTTATCTTTTATTAATTATTTTATTTTATTTTTTTGAATTAGGACCCTTTTTTTGTAAAAATAAAAATTAAGACTATGGAGGGGCAAAAATTAAGTATCTACAGGACCCATTAGAGATTTTTTAAGACTTACTAAGCACTTTTTTTTATATAGCAAAGACGATAAGAAAAAAAGAAATATTCACATTTAAACCAAAAGGCTAACTGAATGGATGTGTCACTAAAAAAATTTTTTAGCTTAAGGGGAATTAATTAAATATTCTCCATGCTAACAAAAAAGATTATACACACCAATTTCATTAAGAATAAATTCAAACCTTAGTTTATCGAAAGAATTTGTAAATATATCTACAAATTGATATTCAGTCAGTACAAAATTAGCACTCACATCAATACTTGCAACATAATCTCAAATGAAATGATATCTTATTTCTATGTGTTTTGACCTTAAATGATGAATCAAATTTTTTGTCAAAATAATAGCATTAGTATTGTTACATTTTATGGGTATATTTTTGTAATTTATCCCATAATCATTTAACTATTGTTTTAACTAAAGTATTTGAGCATAGCAATTTCTAATAGATTCAAATTCAGCTTCTACAGTTGAAAGAGCAATAGAGTTTTGTTTCTTGGAAGACAAAGAAACTAGCTTATTCCATAAGAATTGACAAGTACTTAAAGTACACTTCCCGTACACTTTGCAACCTGTATAATCAGCATCTGAATATCTTATGAAATCAAAATTTTGACTTTAAGGATGGCAAATTCTTAATTTTATAGTGCTTTTTACATATTTAAAGATTTTTTTAACTGCAGTTAGGTATGTTTCTATTGGTGAACTTTGAAATCTACTATACATACAGGTACTAAACAAGATATCATGTAATGAAGCTGTTAGATATAGCAAAGATCTAATTAGGCTTTGATATAAGTTTTTATTTACCTTTTTATCATTACTTGAGATGTCAAGCTTTGTTGAGATGCTCATGGAAATTGAAGAATCCTTAGTGTTTTCAAAACCAAATTTCTTCATAATCTGTTTAGTGTACTTATCTTGGTGAATAAATATTCTATTCTTTGATTGTTTGATTTGTAAACCCATGAAGAAGTTTAATTCTCCCATGAGTGATATCTCAAATTTGGCATGTATCAAGCTTGAAAACTCTTAACGATATTTTTCATTAGTTGCACCAAGAACAATGTTATCAATATAAATTTGTACTATTAACATATCTTCTCCATGATGTTTCATGAATAGTGTAGTATCTACTTTTCCTCTTTGAAAGTCATTTTCAATTAAGAATTGACTTAATCTCTTATTCCAAGCATGAGGAGCCTATTTGAGTCTATACAATGCCTTTTTCAACTCATATACATGATCTGATTTGAAGGGATCTACAAATCCAAAGGGTTGCTCAACATACACTTCTTCTTTTATAAAGCCAATCAAAAAAGAACTTCTCACATCCATCTGATACAATTTAAAATTTTCCAAGCAAGTAAATGCAAGTAATAATCTTATAGCTTCTAATTTAGCTATAGGAGCATAAGTTTCATCGTAGTCTATTCCTTCTTCCTAAGAACATCCTTTAGCAACTAAATGAGCTTTATTTCTTATTATTTTTCCATTTTCATCCAATTTATTCTTGAAAACCCATTTAATGCCTATGATTGACTTATCCTTAGGTCTTAGAATAAAATTCTACACCTGATTTCTTTAAAATTGACTAAATTCTTCCTGCATGGTTAAGATCCAATTATTATCACTTAAAGCTTCATCAATTGAATGAGCTTGAATTTAGATATTAAAGCAGAATAATTTTCAAAGTTATGTAAGCTTGATCTTATTCTTATTTGAGATCTAACATTACTAATTACAAGTTTAGGAGGATGATCAATTTTAAATTTAAGAGATGATGGTAGAGTATGAAAGCATTCAAAACCTTCTTACTTACCTTCTAGATGTATTTCAACAAACCTGGTATTACTTTCTGAAGAACCTTCTAATCTTGGTTCTGTTTTGGATACATTAAAAATTCTTGAAGTTTCTCATGTTCCATCTAAAGGAGGTTCTAACTTAGCTTCTGAATCAAGTCGAATAGAATTTTATTTGAGGCAATTGGAGATTCATCATCTAATTCTTCATTGCCTGTTTATTCAACAAACTTGACATTATTGACTCCTCTACCACTTTTGTTTCTTTATTGTATAATTGATATGCCTTTGAGTTTAGAGAGTAGCCTAGAAAGATGGCTTCATCAGCTCTCTCTTCAAATTTTCCCAATACCTTTCCTGCTTTTTTTACAAAACACTTGCAACCAAATGTATGAAAATATAAAATAGTAGGTTTTCTATCTTTGTAAATCTCATAAGCAATTTTATTTGTCAAAGCCCTAACATATACTCAATTTATGACGTAGCAAGCTATTGATGCTACTTCTACCAACAAATGATATGTTGTATTACTTTCATTTAGTAGAGTTCTTGTCATTTCTTAAATGATGTTGTTTTTGTGTTCAACTACTCCATTTTGTTATAGAGTATAAGGTGCTAAATAGTTATAAGTAATGCACATTTCTTCATAGAATGAGACAAAATTTGAATTTTCAAATTCCTTTTCATTATCAATTTGTAGACTAATGATGGAGAGGCCTTTTTCATTTTGAACTCTTTTGGAAAATATTTCAAAGTTTTTAAATGCATCACTTCTATGATGCAAGAATAAGATCCAAGTAAATCTAAAGAAATAATCTATTATGACAAGTCCATACTTATTGTTTCCAAGACTTAGAGTACGGTTTGGACCAAATAGATCTAAATGCAATAACTTTAAAGGTCTTTGAGTGGATATAACTTTTTTACTCTAATATGATGATAAATTCATCTTATTCTTAAGATAATCAACATAATAAATATTTTCATGAGCATGCAATTTTAGTAAGCCTTAAATTAAGTTCTTTTTAGATAAATTCTCAAGTTATTGAAAAATTATGTGTCCTAACCTTTTGTGCCAAAGCATAGTGTTATTGTTCATAGATATAAAGCAACTTTCAGATGATACTTCTAATGGTTTAATTAAATAAAAATTCTTCTTTCCAAAACCCTTCAAACAACTTAAGTCCAATCTTATTAAACCTAGTACATTTGTCATGTTCAAATGTTATTCTATATCCTTTGCCACACAACTGACTTGTACTTAACAAGCTATGTTTAAATCCTTTAGCCAATAATATATTTTCAATTGTGTTAGGTACCAAACCAATTGTACCTACTGTAATTATTTTACTTTTACCACTGTCACCAAATTTCACATATTCATCTTCCTTCCATTCCAAGTTTGTGAACAATGAAGCATCACTTATCATGTATCTTGAACATCTACTATCAAGATAATATGTTCCTTTTAACTAAACTTGGTGTTCTTGCACACATCACAATACAATTAAGTCTATTTACGAACCTAGTGAAGCTTAGGTTCATGAAAATTCAAGCTCAACTTTTGAATTGAACCTTCATTATTGATGAGCTTGTATTTTTTGTAAAAGCAATATTTTTATGTATCCTAGTTTATTACATAGAAAACAAGTATAAAATATTTGCTTAGTATACTTGTTACTTACCACTTTCATTTAACTCGAACCCTTTCTAACATACTCTCTATTCAACCTTCTATTGTACCCTCTGAAATGATATTTATTGTTGTTTTAAGAGTATTATCTATTGTACCTTCTGACAAGTTCAACTGTTTTGCCTATGTCTTTTTTGTATTGACTATTTCTTGATTCACCTTTTAATTTAATAAATACTATTTCTCTCTTCATTTTAGATGTTTCTCCAAATTCAAAACTAAATCTGAATTTTGAATTATCCATTCTTTGATAAGACATTAACATTTGTAACTTTATATTGCTTTCATCAAACTTTTGGAGCATATTTTTTATTATCTTAGATAAATCCTCTACATGATTTTTCAAAATTTTAATTTCTCCCTCCAAAATAAGATTTTTACTGACTAAGGCATTGCTAGCAACATGCAATCCTTCAAAATCTTTTTTCAAAAAATTATTTTCATCTGCCAACAATTGATTTGTTCGATTAAGAACTAGTTTTTTATTTTTTAACATCTGATTTTCATTTGCCAACAATTGATTTGTTCGATTAAGAGCTAGTTTTTCATCCTTTAACATCTTTACTTTAGATTCAAGCTCAGAAATCTTATCATTTGACTAAGAAAGAGCTTTAACCAACTTATTGATTTCATCATAGATATCATTAGGTATTTCTATATCATAATCAAAATTGGTTGCAGAATCTACCTCTAAGAGTGCCATAAGACACATATTTGCTTTTTCACATTCTTCTAAACTTTCTAACTTAGTTTCTAAATCCTCCAAATCACTACTTATGGCCATAAGAGATTTGTGTTTCTTCTTAAATTTCTCTATCTTCTTGATTAACACCAGAAATTCATACTTGATATGTCTTGGCTTTTTGCATTCGTAAAATACAATTTCCTTTTTGAAATTTTTTTCTTCCTTCTCCTTGATTGCCTTTCCTGTACCATTAGATTGATTTTTATTAAGAGAAAATCTTTTAACAAAGGTTTTCTTACATTTCTTCTTTATCCATTTATTGAGTTTTCTAGCTAGAATCGTCACATTTTCATCTTCTTCTTCTTTAAAGTCAGCATCTATTTCATTAGCTTTGAAAGCTATGGCCTTTTTCTTTGTATCCTTTGAAGTACTCTATGATTTGAGAAAATTAGTTTTATATGCCATAAGCTTGCTATCAATTGACTTAAGGTAAGTGTCTTCAAATCATAAGCTTGTTTTATGGCAGTTTTCTTAGCATTCCAGATCTTGGGAAGAATCCATAGTATCTTGCACACCATAGCTGCATCTAATTGTTTTGCCAAGAGATGACAATTTGTTAATTATGGCAGTTAATCTATTGAAAGAGTCCTTGATTTCTTCACTAAGAAGGATTTGAAAATTGTGTCTTTCTAAGTTGAACTATTAAACTACCATTTTATTCACCTATGATCTTAAACTTTAGATGATGTTAGAGTGAGGCTCTAATACGAATTGTTGGTCTCAAATAAGATATCTAGGGAAGGTGGAAAGGGGGGGAGGGTTAGCTTGGGGTGGGGTTAGGGTAGGTGAATTGATATCTTTATAAATTTTGAATCTTTTCTATGTAAATAAAATTACCAATCTTAACAAGTTGAATTGGTGAACAATTGATACGGGATCAAACGGCAAATTGCAACAGTTGTCGAAAACCCATAATGGGTTAAATGGGTATGATAGGAAGTAAGTGAAATGGTTAGTTTCGACAATGAATGTCAATGGATATCACACACTAAGACACAAACACTATCGGGGGTTTAAGCTCGAAATAGGGTTCAATACAACTCACGAACACTAAATGTCACTTGGGATTCAAATGAAGGTTAGATGCAACTCACTAATTGATTCAAATGAAGGGGTTCACCACAATCTTAGGGTCAAGATCGATAAGAACGCAGGAGAGATTAAAGAGTTTGATCTACAGTCAATAATCTAGCAAATGCTAACTCAAGAGTAGCCTTGCTCAAAAGGGGAAAGATTCTAAAATGCAGGAATATGCTTTCTGTCTATTTTTGTATATTGATGTTCATCTCCCTTTGATGTTTATAGATGTTGCGATTTATAGCATGTCTTAATCCCTAGTGGCAAAACTGTTAATAATGTACAAGGCCTTAAACCCTAAAGAATTGAGCCTATAAATAAAATAAAGGAAAACATGTTCAAGAATACCAAACTATGCATTTTATAGGAGAAGTCGGTATGTAGTCACTCAGCATGTCCTAGAAGGAGTAGTACTTAAACCAGATGGGGTCGATAGTTGGATGTACAGGTTTAAGAAGGAGTCCCTAAAGTCTTGTAATGTTTGGCTAAGACACTAAAAAGTTCAGCCCATAATTGTTGAGTCCTAGAATCAATTGGCACGAGTCTCTTGGTGATGTGCCAAGTGGTTCTTTGGTCTCGAGTAGTCGGCCTTGTTGTATCTTGGCACCTTGGTTATCAACAAACTTAATGCCAAGTGTTTATCTTCCTTCCTCTCGTCTTTTTAACTATAACTCGGCCTCGGTAAGCATTGATAGACCTTGACTTTGGACAAGTTTGCCTCGGCTTAGATATAGCTAGAGGCTGATTCCCATTATTATCATAAGGCTGAAAGGAAGTCATCCTCAACGTTAAGTGTTGAGTACAGGCTGAGATGCCGAATAAGCTCCTCTTGCCTTTTTGCTTCATCATGGGTACCGTGTGTCTCTAGATTTCATCAATGCTCATAGGGGTTAAGAGATATCTCTTCCCATCCTTCTGAACAGTATAAGTGTTGAGGAATCTGTTATGGATTACGTTCCGGTCAAATTCCCATAGCGGGCCAAGAAGTAGATTCATGACATTCATAGGCACTACATCGAAGTCAATCTCATCCTCATACTACTCTACCTTGAATGCGATCCGTGCTCTTTTATGCATATGGACCATACCCTTATCATTAAAACATTTCAATCCATAAGGTCGAGGATGCGAGTAGGTCAGCAATTTCATCTTTTCCATTAACTCGATAGAAAAGATATTGGTGCAGCTACCTCTATCGAAAACAAAGGAATAGGTCTTCCCATTCACTAGGCACTATATGTGAAATAAATTTTCCCTTTATCTGAGATCTTCCTTCAGGTTAGCTCGTCGGCTTGTCAAGGATAAGAGTTCATTTACATTTTTGACATAGACATCTTCTTTGATCAATCCATCTTCCAATCTGTTATTACTCTAACTCTCCATTTGAAAGTTAGGTCCTTTGCCTTTCAAGACCATAATCCTCTTATTTGGACACTGAGAAGCAATGTGTCTGTAGCCTAAGCACTTGAAGCACTTCACTTCTCGAGTCTTGTTACTGGATGCCTTCTCTTTCTTGGCAATCTTTTTCTTAGTATAGACGAGTTAGTTAAGCTCTCCTTTCTCTTTCTTTTCATGCCTTCTATCGATACACCTCTTAGGCATAAGGCTGCTTTGTTAGGGTCGGCTAGTTGGCCTCTGATGTCTTCTTCTCCTTTGCTTCTCTACTCTTAATGCCAAATTAATTAGCTCATCTAGAGAGTTGAATAGCTACAATTCAACTAGGTCGGCAATATCATCTCGGAGTCCACTTAGGAATCTAGCAATGGTGGAATCCTATGGTTCGACAATCTCACATCTCGTCATCAAGGTCTCAAACTCTTTCAAATACTCTTCAATAGTATTTCGACCTTGTCTTAGGTGCTGGAATGCATGGAGCATCTCTTGCTTGAAGTAGGTCGGCATAAAGCATTGATTCATCAATCGCTTCATAAGCCTCTAAGTTCTGATAGGCTCTTCTCCTTTAGCATCTCACTTGGCAACTAACTTATCCTACCAAAGGCTTACATTTTCAACAAGGGATAACGAAGTTAACTTAGCCTATGTTCGATCATCATACTTGTAGCACTCAAACAACTTCTCAACTCAGGGAACACAGTCAAGGAACTCTTTAGGTCGGCTACTTCTACTGAAGGTCAATAACTTAAGCTTTATATTGTTAAGTCCTTAACTAAGTGCTTGAGGTTCATCCCTTGCATTCCGAGCTGGTTGGTTCACCTCGTATTGGCCACTTCTATTAGAGTTCTGCTTGGCTATGTTCCTTCTTGGCCTTAGATCTGTTCTTCGAGCTCTTGGTTCACCTCGAAGTCAATACTCCTATCATTACTTTTCTTCAGCTCAGGTATATCTTCTTCTCGACTCGGCAGCTTGATAAGTGTAAAAGTACTTTACACTTTTAAGGTATGTTTAGGCATAGAATGGATCATAGATGTCATTTAATCCTTGAGTTTTGGTTACTTAAATGTATAAAATATTAATTTAAGGTAAATCACGAGCAAGGGGAGGAATTATACACAAGAAAAACAACTTTCTAGTTAGTCACAGCTGTGAGGAGAAGAAACTAGTAAAGTAGCATCAATTACGAGCGTGATAGGGAAATAATGAAGAATCTAGACCTGATCACTCCCTCCATCATGGCCGTAATAGAGGAAGTATTGACGATTCCCCTATTAATCATGGGCATGATTAAATAGCAAGAGGATGGTCATGGCTATTGTTACGGGCATGATGATATCTAATAATGTGACAAGGAGTTCACAGCTTCAATAATGATCTTGATTGGTGAAAAATAATTCTTTTCGAGACTATCAAGCCCCGAGTCATGGGCGTGTTAGAAGGAGCACAACTGTTTTTTTCAACCTTTTCATACAAACCAGTATATGGAAAACGCCAAGTGGTTCCTTAAGGGGTAGATTCAAGTCCTTTGATGGGAAGAATATAAAAATATTATAACTTATGTAGAAAGGAGATCATCATCATAACATCATCATCAGCATCATAATCAAATTTAGACATAAAATTTGATTAGAGAGAACATCATCAAGAACAACACATCACCTACCTACAATACATCCATTCATCCATTGTTGTACCCAATTTGTAGTTTTCCATTTGCCTTTTGTATAGTTATCTAAGTGTTATACTATACTTTCCCAGAATTACTCAAGAAAAATGACTGGAATTCGTTGTTCATTTATTCATCAGACTTCTTTAGTGGAATAAAAAGGGGTTTTTACTTTTAACTTATTCCATGTTTTATTTCTATTTAATTATGTTTCTTGTTAGTTTGTATTATTGTTTTATCATATGTGAGTAATCTGTTGGGGCTTACTACATCTCTTAGTATGATCAAGTGCTTGAAAAAGTAATTTCCTGATGTTGGTTAATTTCGATGAATGACATTTAATGAATCTAAGTACAATATAGTACACAACATTGACTTAGGATGGATTTTAATAGAATATGCCGAGAGATAATTCTATTGAATAGATCTAGTTCATTAGAACAATCTACTCTTGATAATAGAGATATTATTAGGAAAGTTGTTTCATCCTTAGGGGAATTGATACATTAACACGACCTTAATGTGACCTTAGTTGGCTATTAATTAAGGAGAGATTCTAATGGACATAATTAGGATTAGAAATAAGTAGTTCTGAGAAGAATGCTTATATATTGTAATTTCCCACGGATAGGATAAAAAGTATTTTGGTAAAATTATGTTAAGTGATGAAACAAGTCTACATGTTAAGTGTATTTTTCATAATTGTTCTTGTAATAATCGTATTAATCACTTTAGGTTGTGGATTAGTGTAGTTAGTTAACAATTAGAGTCTTAATAATTGATTACTTAATAAATTTGACTACTAGATAATAGGAAAATTATTAAGTATTAGTGTATGAGTCATTTTTCCCAATGAAGACAACCCTATACACATCTATGCTAAAAAACGATAGGTACATTTGCTTATTGAACCGAGTTAAGGATAGAATATAAGTTTATAAATTGTAAAACTTGGAAGCTCTAAAAAGAAGTGATCAAGCTTTTGGCGCCGTTGATGGGGAAAATCGGCATCATCATTAGGAACATTAGGATTCCTATTCTTCTAGCATTTGTTTTTTTTTTTTTTTTATAATCGTTAGTAGTTTAGTTGAAATACTTGGGCTCATATTTGATTATTTGCTGAATTGCAGTTAATGACTCGAAGCAAAACTACTGATTTAGATTACTTCAATCTTGAACCCGAGAGATTACTTAGAAGTAACTTGAAAAAAGTTCAAGAGTATTTTGAGAAGCAAGTATTAGCTATTAAGGAAGTAAGAGCACAAGAACTATTGAGATCTAAAATGAATAACCCAGATCAAAATGTTAAGCTGCTAGTAGGAAATTAGTTCTTGAATCCGAAAGATAGTATCTATGGTGATCCACCACTGATTTTAGACCTACATCTTGAGGGAAATCGGAAAGTAGTACAAGCGAGAAACAAGATAGGAGCAAATCCTGCTGTGGCTCTTAGGACAATATTGGATTATTGTAGGCCTAACTTGGATGGGGCTAGTACCAATATAACTTAGCCTAGAGTTTAAGCCAATACATTTGAAATCAAGCCGAGCATCATTCAAATGATCCAACGATGTGTTCAGTTTGATGGGTTTAGTGATGAAGACCCCAACAACCATTTGCAATAGTTCTTGGAGATATGTGACACATTCAAGATAGGTGGAGTTTTTAAGGATGCTATCACACTTAAGCTATTTCTGTTTTCACTAAGGTCTAATGCAAAGCAATGGCTCAACTCTATGCTATGAAATTCCATTAATACTTAGCAAGAAATGGCTGAACTATTTATGAGAAAATACTTCTCACCCTCAAGGACAACTAAGCTAAGGGCCAATATTTCTTCTTTCAGTTAAATGGATTTAAAGACTTTATATGAAGAATAGGAGAGGCATAAGGAGTTGTTAAGAAAGTGTCCTCATCATGGTCTTCTAGATTAGCATCAAGTTCAGACATTCTATAATGGACTAAATTACACCACCAAGCAACTCATTGATGCAATTGTTGGAGGAAGCTTGAACCATAAGTCACCTAAGCAATGCATTCAACTGTTTGAAGACATGGCTAATAATCAATATCAATGGTCATCTATAAGAGGAAGAGAAAGAGAAAGAAATTTAGCAGGAAAACATGAATTGGATGTCACTTGCGCTTTAGCACATAAGGTAGAAGTGTTAGCAAGGAAGTTGGATAGCCTCATAATGGGTCAGAACAAGGCTTTGGCACTTTCAAATTCAAAGTTGGCTGACACTTCAGTAATAGATCATGCAGAAGAGGTCAACTACATAGGAACCCGATCAAACCTAAGAATGATCCTTTTAGCAACACCTACAACCCGAGTTGGAGAAATCATCCAAATTTTTTAAGGGGCAACAACATCGGTTAGAGTTCTAATATGCAACCTCTTGGATTTCAAAGACAAATGCCACCTTCTTAAGGTAACCTCATGTCCATTGAGGAAATGTTAGCTCAATACATCAAGACCTCTGAGAACCGCTACTAAGCCATAGAAGCAACCTTAAGAAATCAAGAAGCCTCAATACATAACTTAGAAAATCAGCTTGGTCAAATTTCTAAGATGTTATTTGAAAGAGCTCTTGGATCGCTTCTAAGGCATCATGGAGTCAAACCCTAAGGAGTATGTTAAGGCCATGACTCTTAGAAGTGGTAAGGAATTACAAAATTCTAAGAGGTTCCAAGACAGTAGAAAAGAAGTTGAGGCCATGAATAGGGATCAACTAGTGAATAATCGATCACTATAAGAGAAAGTCTTACCAATAACACCAAAAGAATATAAGCCACATTTGCCATACCCTTCTAGACCAAGGAAAGATAAGGATGATGAACATTATAAGAAGTTTTTAGAACTCTTCAAGCAATTGCACATCAACCTTCCTGTGGTGGAAGCTTTAGGCTAGATGCCTAAGTATGCAAAATTTTTGAAGGAGCTTCTTTCTAATAAGAAGAAATTGGAGGAACTTTCTACTATTATCCTAGGTAAAGAATGCTCTGTAGTTCTTATGAACAAGTTACTTAAGAAACTCAAGGATCCTGGTAACTTTATTATCCCCTATTTGATAGGAGACCTTCCAGTAGAGAAGGCATTAATAGATCTTGGAGTTAGCATCAATTTGATGCCCTATAGTTTGTTTAAGAGATTGAATTTAGGGGAGCCCAAAAGTACTCAAATGAGCATCCAATTGGTAGACAGATCCATGCGGTCCCCAAGAGGGGTTATGGAAGATGTTTTGGTTAAAGTACATGACTTTATTTTTCCTACATATTTTGTAATGTTGGATAGAGACGAGGATATCGAGGTTCTACTCATATTGGGAAGACCATTCTTGGCAACTGCGGGTGTTGTGATTGATGTTAAGGAGGGAAAGTTGGTCCTTTAGGTCGGAAATGAGGAAATGGTGATCAAAATGCTCGATGTCTTCTAAAAATCAATGAGCGGTGATGATGAATGCTTTGCTATTGATTCATTTAACTTTACTATTTCTGAGTTTTTGCAAGATATCTTGAGTGAGGATCCTTTGGAGTCATGCTTGACAAAAGGAAATGAGATAAATGAAGTCGAAGAAGTGAAAGAGATATTCACTCAATTGTAGGTATGCAGTACACAAGTGAAGAATTTCGAGATTGAAGAGACTGACAGGAGTTTGATTACTCATATAAAGCCTTCTGTTGAGGAACCCTTTGACTTAGAAATGAAACAATTGCCCACTTATTTAGAATATGCTTTTCTATCTAAAGATTCTAAGTTGCCAATGATCATATCATCAAGGCTAGATTGTTACCAAAAAGAAAAACTTTTATCAATTCTTAAAGAACATAAGAGGGCAATTGCATGGAAGATATCAAACATCCAGGGAATTAGTCCCTCATTTTGTACACATAAAATTTTGATGGAGGATGGGTGTAAATCGGTAGTGTAACCTCAAAGGAGGCAGAATCCTAACATGAAGGAAGTCGTTAAGAAAGAGGTAGTGGAGCTAATGGATGCAGGACTCATCTACCCAATATTAGATAGTCCATGGTTGAGTTTGGTTCAGGTAGTTCCAAAGAAAGGCGACATCACAATAGTAGCAAACGAGAAGAATGAGTTGATACTAATACGCACTATGACTAGTTGGAGAGTATGCATTGATTATAGGAAACTCAATGACACTACAAGGAAAGACCACTTTCTATTACCTTTTATTGATCAAATGTTGGAGAGATTAGTGGGTCATGAATACTACCATTTCCTAGATAGGATGTTTGGTTATTTTCATATTCTGATAGCTCCAAAAGACTGAGAGAAGACTACCTTTACATGCCCCTATGGTACTTTTCATACCGTAGAATGCCATTTAGACTATGTAATGTACCTACCACTTTTCAACGTTGTATGATGGCTATTTTTGGAGATTTAGTAGAAGATGTGATGGAAGTCTTTATGGATGATTTTTTCGTGTTTGGTAATACATTTGATGGATGCCTTGCAAATTTAAAAAGGGTTCTACAGAGGAGTGAAGAGACGAACTTAGTTCTCAACTGGGAAAAGTGCCATTTTATGGTACAGCAAGGCATTGTGTTAGGATACAATATATCAAACAAAGGCATTAAGGTAGATAAGGCAAAGATAGAAGTGATAACAAGATTACCACCACCATCTTCTATGAAGGCTATAAGAAGCTTTTTGGGACATGCTGGATTATATTGGCAATTCATTAAGGACTTCTTTAAGATAGCGAAGCCATTGATGAAGCTCCTTGAAAAGGGTGTACCATTTGATTTTAACACCAATTGTTTAGAGGCTTCTAACGTTTTGAAAGAAAAATTGATTAATGCTCCTATCATGGTAGTTCCTAACTAGACCATGCCATTTGAATTAATGTATGATGCAAGTGAATTAGCAATAGGAGCTGTGTTGGGGCAAAGAAAAGATTGACACTTTCAATTGATACATTATGCTAGCAAGACACTCACTTCAGCTTAAGCGAATTATACCATAACTAAGAAAGAATTGTTAGCAATTGTTTTTGCTTTTGACAAATTTTAGCCTTATCTAATCCTCTCGAAGGTGATTGTTTACATTGATCACTCAGCTTTAAAATACCTTTTATCTAAATTTGATGCGAAACCTTAGTTGATATGTTGGGTACTATTGCTATAAGAATTTGATTTAGAAATAAGAGACAAAAAGGGGGTTGAAAATTTGGTTGCAGACCATTTGTCTAGGTTAGATAATCCACATCTAAAAGAATTGGATGAAGATAACATTAAATGATAAATTTCCTAAAGAAAGCTTATTTTTCGTTTGTGTAGTAGCATCCCATAACATTCCATGGTTTACTGACATAGCAAATTATTTGGTTGAAAAGGTTTTATTACGAGATTTGGATCACCACAAGAAAAAGAAGTTTTTCTTGCAGTTAAAACATTACTTTAGGAAGATCCTTTTCTTTTTTAAGTGTAAGATGATAAGATTATTTGACGTTGTGTAACACATAAAGAAGGATAGAAAATTTTGTTCCATTACCATAGTAAATCAACAAGGTGTCACTATAGTGCAAACAAGACAACTTAGAAAGTGTTGGAGGCTGGTTTTTATTGGCCAAGTATATTTCAAGACACTCATGGTTATGTTGCAGCTTATGATAGGTGTCAAAGATATAGGAATGTTTCTAAGAAGGATGAAATGCCACAGATTTATATATTAGAATGTAAAGTTTTCGATGTTTAGGGAATGGGCTTCATGGGACTGTTCTTGAGTTTGTATGGTAATAAGTAAATTCTAGTTGCAATTGATTATGTGTCAAAGTAAGTTGAAGCTCAAGCTTTATCGACAAATGATGCTAGGATGGTAGCAAAATTTTTAAGAAAGTTATTTTCTAGATTTGGAGCACCTCAAGCATTGATTAGTGATAGAGGAACCCACTTTTGCAACAACCAGAATGAACAGGTCCTTAATAGATATGGGGTACACCATAGGATGCCCACTCCTTACCATCTACAAACAAGTGGCCAATGGAGGTATCTAATAGGGACTTGAAAAGGGTTTTTGAGAAGACTGCAGCACATAATAGAAATGATTAGGCTGACAAGCTACATAATGCTTTATGAGCACACCAAACTACTTACAAGACTCCGTTAAGTACTACTCCTTATCGATTAATGTATGTTAAGACTTACCATTTATTAGTAGAGATTGAGCATGAGGCTTATTGGGCTTTGAAGACAACAAATTTGGATTATGAAGTAGCCAATAAACTTAGGCATTTCCAACTTAATGAATTGGATGAGTAGTGTTAGACAACTTATTAAAACAATCAAATGTATAAGAAGCGAGCTAAACATCTTCATGATTCAAGGATTAAGCACCCCAAGCAATTTAAGGAGAGTGATTCAGTATTGTTGTACAATTCTAGACTTGAGTTATTTCCTGGAAAACTTAAGTCTAAGTGGTCAGGTCCATTTTTAGTGAAAAAGGCATTTCCATATGGAGTGGTGGAAGTTGAACACCCAGGAAAGGTGACATTCAAGGTTAATGTGCAATGGTTGAAGATATACCATGTAGAAGTGAATTAAAATGAAGGAAAGGAGGAGTTAAGATTTCTCCAATTCAAGGAGTGAAGCTGTATACTCTAGGAATGTCGAGCTTGAGACATTAAACAAAGAATATTTTTTTTTTTAGGCTTTCAATTTTATTTTGTTTGTTTTGAGTACTTTGAGAATTGTTGAGTATTAGTTTTAATTAATTGTTGTTATTTTTAGTGGTTTGGATTGTTTTAAGTGTTTTAGTTATAGTTTCATGCATAAAGAAAGAGATCATAGAGTGAAAGTCATGGCAATTCAGAGAGAAGAGAAGAATTCCTAAAGTGTGGGAACGTAGATGGAAATTGGAAGCCTAATATGCATCTTAGTCGTGATAAAGGTAAGTATTTGAATTTTTCAAGTAAAACATCCATCACAAGATCAATCATGGCCATGATAAATTAATAGGCCTAATCTACCTATCCATCATGGCCATCATCAATCCCCTATAAGAGTTCATATCTCAATTATGGTCGTGATCTAATGAGATAATTGTGAAATCTAAGGCCACAATATCAGTCATGGATGTGATCATGCCTATGACTATAAAAGGGGGAAGGCCTTGGTGGTTTAAAAATTTTGGGCACCAAGCTTACCACGTGACTCATTACACTCGTGACTAAGCTTATAAAGGAGATCACGACTCGAGTCACGACTATGATCATGTTCCTGTTACTCCGTTATATAAGAAATTTCCCTCTCTCTCTCCTCATCTGTCACTTTTCAAATTTCCACCTCATCACAACACTCTCCATGCCTATCCTTCGCGAAAAATCCTTACTCCAACCCATTCAAACACTTATGCAATCATTCTCATCACGATAACACTCTTCTAAGGCATGATTTCCCTCTTTTTCTTTTGTCTTTCTTTAAGGGTACAGTAATTCCTTTCATGTAACTTTAGGGTTTATCTATATAAGTTTGCTATGATTTGTGAAAGTGTTGTTATAGTAGTTGTAGTATGTTTATATCATTCCTAGACTTTGAATTTGCATGAATTTGTAATGGAAGTTGCTAAATCAAAATGAAACCTTAATTGATACGAACTCGTGGATGAACACACAAACCCGATATCATGCGTAACCAAAGAGGTAGGTCCAAACTGCATCATGGCTTGAAAGGAAAATCATAGTCGAAGGTTGAGTAAGGGCTTCCCATGCATCGATGAAGGATATGATGCACCAATGCCACACATGAGCTTAGGTCATACTTAATATGATGTACAGGTATGTCTAGAGGTCACTCGCTACTAGTCTACGCTCGAATGGGCTAGATAAGAGTAGCTCAAGAGTAAGAAAGACACTTAGCTCAAGAGTGAGAAAAAGTTCAGCCTATTCTTCGTATTTTTATCCTTAACTTTTACAATATAACAGTATTTATATCATCTCATTAAGGTAAATCTTAAGTTACATAAATTATAAAAGACTAATCCTTATTTGCTAAAAACAAAAGAATAATTCATAAGGAAAATATGAAATTGTAGAAAAGAAGGAACATGGATGTCCTTTGTTAGAAAGGATAGTACAAATGTTAATAAAGGACAGTACGCATGCGTTTTTACTGTGATTCTAATATTATTGTGGTCTAGGTAGGGATGGACCTCGATTGAAGCCTATTCGACATTAGAAAGGGCTAGACAGTGGTTGGTTTAAGGGCAGCTCACATTAAGGTTAACTTTAGATGATCGGCTCCTAATAGTTTTGCTTAGCCTTAGCACAATAGAGATTGATGCATTTAGATTTGGTGCTTAGATTACAATTAAGTGGAGGGTTCGGCTCTATATGCTGGTTGATCACTTCAGCAACATCTTAGATAGCATGTAAAGTAAAGTAACTCGACAGATCGGATAAGGGCAAGCACTTCTCCTTAGCACTTAACTCACCTAGAACAACTCAGCGTACCATTTGACATTAGCAATGATAAGAGAGTCTAAGACTCCATATCCTTCAGGTAATTTGATCCTATAAGCATTAGGATTAATCTTTTCAAGCACTTTGAAAGGATTGTCAACTTTAGGAGACAACTTGCTCTTCCTCAAGTTTGGGAATCATTCCTTGCTAAGGTGTATCTAGACCAAATTGCTTAGTCGAAATTCTCTCTTCTTCCGTCTTTGGCTTCATTTCTCAAGCTTAATAGCAGCCTAAACCAATTGCTCTACAACCTTCAAGTGCATGGCCTTGATGGCCTCAACTCTCTCGACAGCTGGTTAGTCTTCATCAAGCATCGATTGGGGTACTTGGTCCAATGGCAGTTTAGGGATGAACCCATAGGCGACTTCAAATGGAGACATGCTTATGATACTATGGGTGGTCTGATTCTAAGAAAATTCGATGATTGGTAGACATATATCCCAATTGGCCATGTTTCGTCCGATAGCGACTCGTAACAAATTTCCTACGGTTTGGTTGACAACTTCGGTTTGCCTATCGGTCTATAGATGGCAGGACGTACTATACAATAAATTGGTTCCCAGTCGCCTCCAAACTATCTTCCAAAAGTGGCTTAATCCAAAACTGTAGTTCTAGGCACATCGTGAAGCTTAATCACCTCCTACAAGAAAAGAAAAGAAATAGCTGAAGCATCGTTAGTCTTAGAATCGGGCACAAAATGTACCGTCTTGCTAAATCGATCCATAACCACCATGATGGAGTCCTTTCCTCAGGATGTCTTCAATAATCCTAACATGAAATCCATAGTCAGCTTAGACCATGGTTTGTTGGGGATCGGCAAAGGTTGGCAATGTCCTTGCTCGGCTCAACTCTTCACTTTTTGGTAAGTTGTACATCTTTCCAGCATGGATCAAACATCTCTCTTCATCCTTAGCCAAAAGAATTTGGAGGATAATACCTCATAAGTTCGATACTGGCTAAAGTATCCTGTCAATCCCCCTCTATGCGCCTCGCGCACTAGTAATTCTCACGTAGAATAGATTGAGATACATTGATGGACTACCGACCAATGGTCCCATTACTTGTGTATGGCTCTGAGGACACCAATCCTTCATCGAACGAATTCTCTCTACACAACCTATTGATGATGAGAAAGTTTACGCCAAAAGAATGTGGCTAAACTCCTTGAGCTCCCTTTTCATATATTGATTTGTACACATGGTAGTGATGATGCTGACCATTCTCTTACCGAGGACCCTATGCCGAGTAATCCAACCAACTACTATTGAGAAGTTCCTGCTGAGTGATGAGAGACTTACTTAAATAGCCAAATAGTTTTCTCTTGGCATACCACCATCCCTCTCATCCTGACCCCTTTATTGTCGCAACATTTTGACCCCTCTCACCTACTGTGCTTAGAGAATATTCATATGGGACCAATGTTACACTACTACCTATCCACTTCGTTTATCATTGTACTATTTTTCCATTTTTGGTCTTTTATCCTTTTTACCCTTTTTAATATGTACTAGGAATCCCCTTTTTCTATATACTTTCTTGTAATTTCATTATTGGTAATATTGCCTTAGAGACTTAATATAAATAGTCCTTTTCCTTTGTAAGTTGGAAGATAACTTACATTTTAATACTGAATATTCTGTTCTTATGAGACAACCTTCTCCAAGTCCACATTTTACACATTCTTATCTAATCTTACTGAATAGCTTAGGATTAGTGGTGGGTAGACCTTGACATCAACTTGTGCGTCATATCAAGTGTGGTGTCAAGTTGTATTATGTTCATTCGTAAGTCACATTCTCTAAGCAATTTCACGTCAGCTACTCTTGTTCGGTTGTAGACCATTTCTCTCTAATTTTCTTCAATATCTCGAAGGATCCATTTCAGTTAAAATCTACCTCGGTTAGTCTTGGTGTGAACTAAGCTCGTAGGTACACCATATATTCCTGGTATCAAAGCTTGAGGTTGAGGTTGAGACTGAGAGCTTTGTATTAATAGTCAGTCTGTTGTTTGAGATACTGTGTATGATTGTAGCCATTTGAATGAAGTGTAGTTACTGAAATTTTATGTTAGGAATGTCGAACCCTAGTATACAGGGAGAGATTCACGATGTCGAAAGTAATGCTCATGGTCATGGTCATGGTCGAGTTACCTAACAAACACCATATACTACTGAGGAGTAGATACAAGATCTTACTACTATTGTGGCCAATTTAGCTATCTTAATAAACAGGGTCTTAAAGAATGGACAACGTGAGAGGGTTACTAAGTAGGGCTAAGAAATGAGAGATAAGCTGAGGAGGTAGATGAACAAGCGAGCTCCAAAAGCCTTTCTAGTGAACTATGTACCACTACGGCATGCCGACAGAGTTGCGAGGAGAAGGTTAGAGTTGGGTGAAGTGGAAGTGTATGAAGAAGAGGAAGACCAGTTTGCTAGGATTGATGAATAAGAGTTCAGAGCGCTAAGAGGTGCCAAACATCTTAAGGTATAGATTCCGATCTTCAATAGGTTTAGTAGTATTGATGACCACCTGGACTGGGAAGTGGAGATTGAAAAGTTATTTGACTTTTATGATTATGAAGATGCTATCTACATTAGAGTGGCCGCGTTAGAATTTTCTACGTATCTGACAATGTGGTGGAAGAAGCAACAGAATGTTCGCTTAAAGACTCAATGCGAGGTTCGAACATGGAACGAGTTGAAGAGACTTCTAAGGAATAGCTTCGTTCCTGAACACTACATATAGGACACTTTTTGATGACTCTAGGACTTGAGGCAAGCTGACAGATCTGTAGATGACTATGTTTGAGAGTTTCATTTGCTCATGATACGAAGTGATGTTGATGACCTTGAGGCCTAAACTATAGTACGGTTCATCTCGGGACTTCAAGCTAAGATTGGTCACGTCGTGGAATTGTAAATCTTCACAACTTTGGATGAAACCATCCATATAGCCTAGATAGTTGAAAGGCAATAGTGGAACTAGGCTAGCCGAATGCTGAGTAATTGAACCATGATGCTGAATAGGACTAGCCTGCCGAGTAGACCAAGGAATGATGCAGCATCAAATAGTTCCGAGGTGGAACACCGAGGTTATGTACCAAGCTGATCAAACGAAGGCCGAAGTAAGAGCAAGACTGAGGAACCTAAGATTTGAAGAGACCTAAGTCATAGTTCAAGGAGGAAAACTCAAGAAATTAAATGTTTTAAATGCCTTAGCTATGGACACGTTGCTAGTCAATGTCCAAACTGCCAAGTCATGACCATAAAGGGAGATAAGCCCCAGTTTGAAGTAGAAAGTACTAGTAAAGGAGAGGAAAAAGTGGCAACCAATCGAATGCTGGAAGAATTTGAAGAAGATTAGGAGGCTAAGATACCCCCCGAGGGCAGAGCCGAGTGTTGCTTTGTTGTTTGGAGATTTCTCAGTACTTTTATAGCTAATGAAAATGAGCAAAGAGAGAACCTCCTTCATACAAATTGCTGGGTGAATGGCAAACTATCCACCATGATCATTGATGGAGGGAGCTCTACTAACATCATTGCATAAGGGGTAGTTAAAGCCATGAAATTGCCAACTATTCCATACCCCAAGCTATATATGATTCACTGGCTGAACGAGAAAGGAGGATTACATGTTTTCAAGCAAGTCAGAGTGCCAATTACTATTGGTGATAGGTACAGGGACGAGGTGATGTGTATTGTCCTTCCCATGTATGCATCTCACATATTACTCGGCCAACCGTGACTATTTGACTTAAGAGTGTTACATGTTGGGTATAGAAACACCTACATGTTTCAAAAGGATGAGAAGAAAGTTATATTGACACCTATGAGTCCTAAGGAAGTGCAAGAAGCCCAGGAAAAGGTTACTAGATCTCTACAGTGGAAGTCGTTAGTGATCTCCCGAGCTTAGTTTGCACGAGAGGTTAAGGTCGAAGACTATTTACTCCTCTTGCTCAAGAGACTCTTAAAGCTTAGAGAGACTAAGAGCTTACCTGCCAAAGTGTAGTAGCTACTTCGGGAATTTGCTGACCTTTTCCCTACTGAGATGCCAAAAGGATTACCTCCCTTGAGAGGAATTAAGCATTGCATCGATCTTTAACCTAGAGCAGCCCTACCAAATTGACCCGCCTATAGACTAAATCCTGAACAGGCAGTTGAGCTAAAAAAGCAAGTTGATGAGTTGGTAGATTGCAGATATATCCAAGAGAGCATGAGCTCATGTGCCGTCCCAACCATGTTAGTACCAAAGAAAGATGGATCATAGAGGATGTGCATTAATAGTCATGCCATCAATAAGATTACTGTTAAGTATCGATACCCAATCCCGCGATTAGATGACATGCTTGATGAGTTGCACAGTGCATGCATTTTCTTGAAGATAGATATAAAGAGTGGCTATCATCAAATACAAATGAGACCAGAAGATGAATGGAAAATAGCCTTTAAGATTTAGGATGGTCTATTTGAGTGGATGGTTATGCCGTTTGGTTTAAATAACACGCCGAGTACATTCATGAGGCTTATGAATCATATGCTTAGAACATTGAGAGGCAAATGCATTGCGGTTTATTTTGATGACATTCTGGTCTACAATGTTGACCTTCTCGTTCATGTTAAACATTTGAGATTAGTATTTAACATATTCTATATCGAGAAATTATTCAGCAACCTAAAGAAATGCATGTTCTATTAAAGTGAGATTGCATTCCTTGAATATGTCGTTTTAGGGATTGGAGTTTAAGTTAATGAGGAAAAGGTCAGGGCTATGTAGTTGCATTGCGGTTTATTAAGTCGACATGGGCCACTCATTAATAGCCCTGACCTTTTCCTCATTAATAGACTAAGATTTATCTAAGATTTATCCGGAACTTCAACTACATAAATGCGCCGTTGACTAAATTGATCAAGAAGAATGTTGAGTTTAAATGGACAGAAAAGGCTCAGAGAAGTTTTGAAGATGTTAAGTGTAAGTTGACGTTTGCTCCAATACTTTCCTTACCAGATTTCGAGAAGGTTTTTGAGGTTAAATGTGATGCGTTTGGTTTCAGCATTAGTGCTGTTCTTATGTAGGAGCGCCGACCTTTTGCTTACTTCAATGAAAAACTCCGAGGTGCTACCTTGAATTACTCAGTGAATGACAAGGAGTTCTATGTCCTTGTCTATACACTTTAGAATTGGTAACATTATCTGTTGTCGAGAGAATTAATCATCTATTCAGATCATGAATCTCTCCTGCATCTTTGCAGACAACAAAAGCTTTCTCGACGTCATACGAAGTGAGTGGAGTTCTTGAAGACCTTTTGCTATGTCATCAGGTATAAGAAGGGAAGCACCAACATGGTAATTGATGCACTCTCTTGCCGTCATACCCTTATTACAACGTTGCAAGCAAAAGTGCTTAGATTTAGCACTATACCTAATCAATATGAGCATGACCCACATTTTAAGCGTTTAGTAGCTAAGTGTAGTGACAGAGGAGTTATAGATGGATTGTACTTGAGTGAAAGGTTTTTGATGAAGGGAAAGCAGATTTGCTTACTAAGTGGTTCTATAAGGGAGCTACTGGTATGAGAAGCTCATGCCGGGGGTTTGGCTGGCCATTTTAGGGAGAAGAGGATAATTAAGATATTGAAAGAGAACTTTTACTAGCTTAGGATGATAAGGGATGTACACCGAATACTTGAGAGGTATAAGGTGTGTAAGTATGCAAAAGGGAGGAGAGGACCTTATGGAGAATATATACCCCTACCAATTCTTGAGCAATCGTGGAAAGATCTAAGCATGGATTTCATGCTCGACTTTCCCCATACATTGAGAAGACACGATTTGATCATGGTGGTAGTCAATTGGTTTAGCAAGATGGGCTACTTCATCCCCTATTATAGAACTAATGATGCTTTATTCATCACTAACCTCTTTTTATAGGAAATTATGCAACTGCATAGAGTATCAAGGAGTATTGTATTCGACCATGATTCCAAATTCACGAGCTTCTTTTAGAAGACCTTATGGAGGAAACTTGGCACTAAACTCCTGTTTAGTACCTCTCTACCTCCAGACGGACGACTAAACTGAAGTAGTTAATAGAACCGTGGGTAATCTCCTACGCGCCACTGTTGGAAAGAACTTTTGTGACTAGGATTTATGTTTGCCTATCATTGAATTTGCCTACAATTGCTCCACTCACAGCTCTACTAGACCATCACCCTTTGAGGTTGTTTATGGTTTTAGCCCCAATCTATCCTTGGACTTAGTTAACAGTCTAACTATGTAAAGGGAGAGTCCATCCGACCTACAGCATATTGAGGAATTTCAGAGGTTGTATTAAAGAATTGTTAAGCAACTAGCCAAAACTATGGCTTGAAAGAAGGAAGTGGGAAGCCACGGGAGAAAACGAATTGTTTATGCCCCTAGAGACCTTGTCTGGATCCATCTTACCAAGGAACGCTTCCCTAGAAATAAGATGAACAAACTATCTCGCAAAGCGGATTGCCCCTATAAGATCCTGAGGCACATTAATGATAATACCTAAGAAATTGAGCTACCAGAAGATCTCGACGTGTCTGCCACATTCAACGTCACCGACTTAACTCCATATGTGCCCAAAGGTGACAAAGACCAAGATTTGAGGGCAAATCTTCAACAACCCCAGGGAACTAGTTAAATACCGACCAACGATCCCATTACTCACGCACGGCTCTGAGGACTCTAATCCCTCACCCAACGAATTCTCTCTCAATAACCTACTAATGACGAGAAAGTTTATGCCATAAGAATGTGGCTGAACTCCTTAAGTTCCCCTAATTTTCATACGTTGATCTGTACACATAGTAGTGATGATGCTAACCATTCCCTTGCTAAGGACCCTATGATGAGTAATCCAATCGACCACTATCAAGAAGTTCCTACTAAGTGATGAGAGGCTCACTTAAATAGCTGAATAGTTTTCTCTCGACATGCTACCATCCCTCTCATCCTGACCCCTTTATTGCCATAATATTTTGACCTCTCTCGCATGCTGTGCTTAGAGAATATTTGTATGAGACCAATGTTGCACTATCGCTTATCCACCTCGTCTGACATTATACTACTTTTCCATTTTTGCACTCAAGCTCCTAAGCACACCATACATAGCCTCCTCTTCCTGAATAAGTATCTGTCATCCCTATGATAGTCATCCAGCGTCTGTCCTTCTTTACATCGAACGTAGATAGGACCAAAGTATGGGTCTTCCGCATACAAATTCTTGATGGTTGAAAATCTAAGTAGCCTTATTTGCAATTCAGTTGATAGGGCATCAACTACTGCATTATTCTTTTCGTTCTTGTATTATGTGACATAAGAAAAACCTTTCATGAACTCAACCCACTTAGTTTGTCTTCGAGATAACTTCGATTGGCTCTTTAGATATCTTAAGGATTCATGATCTGTGTAGATCACAAATTCTTTGGGCAATAGATAGTATTGCCATACCGTTAGGGCTCATAATAAGGAGTAGAACTCCTAGTTGTAGACGGAGTAGCTGAGTGTGGCTCTTCGAAGTTTCTCGTTGAAATAAGTAATAGGTCAGCCTCCCTACATCAGCATAGCACCTTTGCTTAGTTCAGACGTGTTACACTCTACCTCAAATACCTTGTCGAATCTCAGTAGAGCTAAGATAGGGGTTATAGTTAGCTTCTCCTTCACGTCTTCAAAACTCCTCCCCTCTTTTCCCACCCCATTTGAATTCAACATTCTTCTTCAAGAGTTCAGTAAGTGGGGCTACAATTGTACTTAATTCTTTATGAATCGGCAATAGAATGATGCTAGGCCATAGAAACTTCTCACGTTGGTAGAACAGGTCGTCTTGGGCCATTCTATAATCACTCTTACCTTCTCCTCATCAACTAGGATGCCACCTCCAATCACAACAAATCCTAAAAAGATCACCTTGGGTCGGTAAAAATCAAACTTTTTTAGATTGGCGTAGAGCTTTTCATCTCGAAGTTTTACAAGCACTTGTCGAAGATGCTCTCAATGTGTCTCTAAGTCATGACCGTATACTAAAATGTCATCAAATTAAGCCATGACATGTTCTGTATGAATGTGCTCAACGTGTTGGATAACCCAAATGGCATTACAAGCCATTCATACAAAGCATGTCATGTCTTGAAGGTGCTCTTCCACTCATTGCCTTCACGTATTCGAATCTATTGGTATCCAGATTTGAGATCGATCTTGGAGAACATTATTTCTCTACTAAACACATCTAGCATGTCATCAAGCTTAGGTATAGGATACCTATACTTAATGGTGATTCAATTGATGGTCTGGCTATCTATATACATCCTCGAAGACTCATCTTTCTTTAGCACTAATAAAGCTGGTACAGCGTAGGGGCTTAAGGACTCATGCATGTACCCGTTCCTTATGAGGTCGTCTACTTGCCTCTACAACTTGGCAGCCTGTTCAAGTTTAGTTTATAGGTAAGCTTATTCAGCAAGGTAGCCCTTGGTCGCGTGTCAATCGCATGCTCGATGCCTCGGATTGGGGGTAAACCCTCCTATAGCTCCTCCGAAAACAGATTGGCAAAGTCCTCCAATAGGGTTTTTACCTCAGTTGGCAACTCTTCCTCCTCGGGTCACATCTCCAAAAGCCTCCTAACAAGTAGATAGGTCGGTCCCTCCATCTCCATTTCTCTTTTCAGTTTGGCTTGGGTTAATACCAAAGCCTCCTTCTTCAGGGTTTAGTCAAGCTAGGACTACATGATTTTTACCTGCTCAGTAGTCATGGGGCTCAATTTCATCCTTCTTCCTTCATGCTCTACAGAACATGTGTTCCTCCTACCGTCATACATAACTACTCGATCAAACATCCATGGTCGTCTAAGTAGAACGTAGGACATACTCATGGGTAGTACATCATAGAGCACTTCATCTCGATACTTGCCAATGCAAATTAGGATAGACTCTTGCTTATTCACTTATAGGGCTCCCTTATCATTGAGCCAATGAAGCTTGTAAGATTTTGGGTGGGGTTTGGTAGGAAATTTCAGCTGCTGGACTATAAATGCGGAGGCTGCATTGGTATAACTCCCATTATCTACAATCAGTATGCATAGTGATTCATTTACCTTGTACCCAATATGGAAGAGATTTTCTCTCTATTTGTTTTCAGGTATAGGACTGACACTCATCGTCCTCCTTCCTCGCCTCTAATCACCATTGTTCACCTGTTTGGACATTGAGTGGCCATGTGTCTACATCTTTAGCATTTCAAACACTTGATCTCACTCGTCTTCCTGCCTGAACTCTAGCCCTTCCAAACTTCTTTGGGGGTTCCTTCTCTTCTGCTTAGGTAGTTTAAGCAGGTCAGGTCTCAATAACCTTACTCCATTATGTTCTCGCAGGTCTACTTAGAATAGGTCGGCTATTGCTAGTACGGTAAATGCTTGGTCGGAATCTTCCTATTCGATGCCTTTCTATCCTCTAGGCAGTTTGAATTACATCATCGAGTGTCCTAACATCCATGGTTTGCAAGACATCTCCAATTTCATACTTCAATCCTCCAATGAATAAAGACATAGTTCGATCTTCTGGTTCTACAACTTTGCATTGGATCATTAGCATCTGGAACTCTTTAATGTAAGCATCCATACTCAATGCTCCTTGTCTTAGTTCTTGTAATCTCTTGAAGGCATCCTACATATAATAGCTCGGCACAAACCTTCTCTACATAACTCTCTTCATATCATCCCAACTCCTAATCTCTCATTCCCCTTCCCTTCTTCTAGTGTCATGCAAGTTCTTCCACCATAAGAGGGCATAACCAGTGAACTCTAACATAGCAAGTCTAACCTGTGCATTGTTAGGCACTTCGTGGTATTTAAACTACTTTTCAATCTTGTCTAGCTAATCTAGATAGTCTTTGGCATCACCACTTCTAGAAAAACTTAGGATACGCTTCCTAAGTCCTTTGACTCTAGGGGCTCATTCATTTCTTTCCTTAAGCTCATAGTACTCCTCTGCCTCGTCAACTCCTTCTGCTTCCTCCTTAATCTCTTCAAGTGCTAATCTTTGTCTAGCATCCCTACTAACTCCTTTAGCTCAGGGTAGGTAAGTTGGGGTATTAACCCAGCCAAATTGACTGTTGCCTCATTGTTGTTGCTCACGTTCTTTGGTGGGGCTATTTCTAGCTCGTTGCCTATTTTCTTAAATAACATTCTCCAAGTTAGCTACCAAGTTAGTAAGCCTATCCAAGTGGTCACCTACTAATTGAGGTGAACAACTTCCTTCTTGCCTTTGGCCATGTCGAGTACCACTCTCTTGGTTTCCCAAAATCCCTTGTATACTAGAATCTAACATTGATGTTTACTTCACAATGACAATTTTTCACTACTAAAATTCAAAGCTAACAATAGAATCACTATCATACGAGAGTAGTGACAAACTATTAAAAGAACATAGTAGCAAAATCCAGCTTTGAATGTAAGCAAGCTCTAATACCAAGATGACATAGACTCATGGATGAACACATAAACCCGATATCACGCATAACTAAAGAGGTAGGTCCAAGCCACAACATAGCTTGAAAGGTAAATGATAGTCGAAGGTTAAGTAGGGGGTTCTCGTACACCAATGCTTCACACGAGCTTAAGTCATACTTGATATGATGCATAAGTATGACCGGAGGTTACTCGCTACTAGTCCATACTCGAATGGGCTAGATAAGAATAGCTCAAGAGTAAGAGGGACACTTAACTCGAGAGTGAGAAAAAGTTCAGTCTATTCACCGTATTATTATCCTTGACTTTTACAATATGATGGTATTTATATCATCCCGTTAGGGCAAATCCTAAGTTACAGAAATTACAAAAGAATGGCCGTTATTTGCTAAAAACAAAAGAATAATTTACAAGGAAAATATGAAATCATGTAAAAGAAGGAACTGAACGTCCTTTGTCAAAAAGGATAGTATAGATGTTAGTAAAGGATAGTATGCACACGTTTTTACTATAACTCTAACAATATTGTCATTCGGGTAAGGGTAGACCTCGGTTCAGGCCTATTCAGCATTAGAAGGGGCTGGACAATAGTTGATTCAAGGATGGCTCACATTGGGGTTGACCTTGGATGGTCGGCTCTTGATAGTTCTGTTCGACTTCTGCATAGTAAAGATTGCTACATTTAGATTTAGCACTTGGACTACGGTTAAGTAGAGGGTTCAACTTTGCATGCTATTTGATCACCTCGACAACATCTTATATGGCATGTCGAGCAAAGTAGCTTAGCAAATCAAACTAGGGCAAGCAATGCTCCTTGGTACTTAACTCACCTCAGATAGCTCAACGGACCATCTAGAGAGCCATCGGGCTCGAGAGCGTATAATCGGTCCTTAATACCTATCATTAATTCCTTTAGATAATGGTAAAATTAGGGATTACTGCAAATTGAGCCTAAGATTGATGAATTTGTATATGTAAAAATGTAACATTAGGTGTTGTTTAGTTGAGGGAAGACCTTCATCCTTAGTTGATGTTATGGCTCCAAGTTGAGTCATGTTAAATTCATTTGTAGTGGATGCATGGAAGTTGGATAAGGTCTATCTTGATTAGTCAATAGGTGCAATATGTTCTCACATAGCAAGAAGTCGAATTAGGTTTGCTTAGTTTGATGTGTGCTTGAATTATATATGAGTTTCAACTAACAACCAATATTTACATATGATACCAAAACAGTCAACTACTTCTTAGCATAAGCGACCAAGGGTTGATAGTCCTCCTCCTCATCCCCAACGTTCCAACATAGCAAGTTCCAGTCAATCAGTTACTCCATTAGTTAGTATGACTGATGAGAAAACAAAAAGATTTGAGGAATTCACCATAAAGAAGCTTATTAAGAGACATTGTGTGGTGGATTGGGACGTACTAGGGGAGTATGGCTTAAAGATAGCCATACAACAGTTGTTAGGAAATGGACCGTAGCTAAAGTTGTTTGCAGTTTAAGAGAAGACGGATCAGCAAACAACTCTGGCTTTTCTCTCATCCTTCAAGATTAAGTACGAATATATTAGCTCTAAGATTGACAATGAGGTGGAGTTCTTTGCATTTAGAAGGACTCATACCTTTGACATGCTGACATTCATACGGGTAATGGGGTTGTATACCCGAGCTAAACTTCAAGATGAGGAGTTTATTGATTTACCCATGAGCCTACCCTATAGAACTTCAGTAACCGAGAGAAATCTTAAATGAAAGTAGCTTTAGAGCAAGTAAATCAAAAGCTTCTACTTTAAAGAGAACTAGTGCTTGAGTCTTCTATTATATTCTTATCATGACGATCTATGGGAAGCATAAGAGCTCTAAAGCAGTTGGGGAGCATGATTTATTACCTTTATATAGTGTGTTGAAGGGGTTTCTAGTGAATGTAAGTATCTTAACCGCATTTAGACTTCGGTAGGGTACGCTAATCACGAAGATTTTAAGGAATCTGAGGTTGTGGCCTACAAGTAATAAGTCAAGTGACTCTTGTGCTAAATCTAAACCACTTCCAAGAACCCCTTTTAATCAATGGGGTATTGCAAGAGTCTCAAATCCTAATTTGGATATCGAGGACCTTAGAGCTCTTGATTTTGTACCTTCAACTTCTAGCTTCTCAATTGAGAATTTAAAGAGATTAGAAACCGAGGTGGCTAAGATTAAAGAAACTCAGAAGGGGATTATTGAGCTTTTGAAGAATATAGCCACCAAAGTGGGACTGACTATACCTTCCTATTTCTCTCGTCCCCAAACTTAGGAGGACACAGGTCCTAGTTAACCTTTAATTCCCCTACCAATACTAACTCCCCAAGAAGAAGAAGAAGAAGGAGATGAAGAGTCTGAAGAGGAAGACTCTGGTGATGATGAGAATGAGTTTGACAAGGCCAATAGTGATGATGAAGAAGCCACTGAAGAAGCTCAGCAAGCACCAATTAGACAAGATGCTATGAATGGAAGTGAGGAGGAGTCCTCTAAGGAGGATGAAGACGAGTCGGAAGAGGAGTGAGCAGCCAATGATGACTGACTTGTTTCTTTCTTGTTGTTTTCTTTAGTTTTCTTTGCTTTCTTTTGATGTGTTTGGTTGGTTTAAGATCACTAGTTCGTTGAGAGCTTGCCTTTACTGATGTATATTGGTATGGAGACTCTCGTATCACGAGCTTGTCATCTTTTATCTTGTTTTGTTGTTTTATCTTGATGGTCAAGTGTCTTTCATTGTTTAAGTTGTTATGGTATTGGAAGATATTCTCTCTGATTGTTTAGGAATCAATGAATTGCTCAAACTTCACGTTTTAGGGAAGGTCAATTCTTGTTGTTTCTTCAATTTCATCTCTTTAGTTATTCCAATCATATGCCTATTCCACATTTACTTCCTTCTAACATTGAGTACAATTTCTCTCATTAAGTGTAGGGAAGAGTAAATTATGTTCATAAAAAACCTTCCACTTAAGTTTGTCTGTTTCAAAGTATGACTTGAATTAATGGATTGTGGATTTGATAAAATAGCAATCAATTTGGTGAGTTAATTTTGTGCCTCATTCAATTCTTGTGGACTTAGCTTACATGATCAAGATTATGGGATAGAATCTCAGTTAATCACACTTGCTTGCTATTTAATGAATGAGTTTAGGGTTGGGAAGTAAACCATAGTATTTAGTTCAAAGTTAATTGATTGTGCTTCTAAATTTTCTAAGTTGTATATCTACTTTTTGATTACTTTTGGGAGATCATTTAATCTTGAATGAAAAGAGCAAATGAAGTAGTTCACTCGTTGATATTTCTTGAGAATCTCTTCAAATTAGAATAAATTGAAGTGTTTAAGTACTGAATTAGTAAGGGTAGGCTTTAGTCCCTTAGAAGAACGAAGTCTGACCCCATTACTAATTTTTTTCTTTATAACTTTGTAATAAGAATTTATAAGGATCAAGTTAGTAAGAGTAAGCTTTGGTCCCTCAGAAGAGCGAAGTCTGACTTTGCTGCTAAACTTTGACCTTATAACCAAGTTAGTAAGGGTGGGCTTCGGTCCCTCAGAAGTGCGGAGTCTGACTCCACTACTGATCTTTAGTATTCTTATGAGTTAAGAATAAAAAATCAAAAAAAAAAAAAGAAAGCAAATGCAATGTGTAAGTCATTTTAGAGAGATTTAATAAAAAGAAGTAGAAATACAAGGGAAAGATAGATACAATATACTTTTCTTCTAGATTAGTGTTCTTAAGAATTAATTGAAGGTTTCTTATATACTTAGGGAAGTAGATGAAGTATAACCAATTTTCATTAATCTATTTGACTTTATGTTAACTTTGGACTTTAAGGGGAATTAATTTTGACTTAATTTTGAAAGATTCCGTTAAATAGTAAGGGGAAAGTGTGTTTTACTTATACTTAATAGGAAGGAATTTAATGTTTTTAAGAAAATAATGAAAAGTACTTGGTGCACTTTGTAATAGACTAAAAGAATAAATTACTTACTTTTTTCGTTATAGCAAATATTAATTAAAATTTTATGATTGGTATATAAAGAAATTAAACTAATATAAAAACTTATGTAAATTTTGGTAACAGCCAAATTTTGACACAAAATTTTTGAAAGAGTAAATTACAATAAAAAAGAGCAACATGAATGAATACAAGTATTCTTCCAATTTTTTTAAAAAACTTCTTTACAGCATTATATCATTAGTAATGTTAAAAAAAATTGTCAACTTCAATATAAGTGATAGATTATTGATTATCCAATAATCCACATTTATTCTCAAAGTAATAGTTGTAAGAAAAGTACATAAAATAATATATTGTTATTATTTAGCAATATTTTATGCAATAAGGCCAAATTTTTTTTAACTTCAATAGTGTAATTATTATTATGGTATAAAACTATTGTGCATATAGTAACTTAATTTAGTTATTTTTGTAAATAATGAAAAATTACAGTGGATAAATTACCCCCTCTTACATCTATTAGAGTAATAAGTAGTTCCTAAGCCATACTAGGTTTTATAGAAGGTTTATAAAAGATTTTTCAAAAATTGCTAGACCTTTGACCCAATTATTAATCCATAATGAACCTCCTATAAAATCTGGCATGTCTTAAGAAGCTACACATAGCCTTAACCAATGATGGTGGCAGTAGCTTTAGGATCACTTCAACCCTAGCCATGCCAACTTCAATCCCCTTGTTTGACACCTTATGTCCCAAAGCAATGCCTTATTATACCATAAAATGGCACTTCTCCCAATTAAGAATTAAACTTGTCACCTCACACCACTAAATTACCTTCTTCAAATTAGCAAGACATCCCTCAAATGTGTCCTAAATACTGAAAAATCATCTATGAAGACTTCCATCACATCCTTTACCAATTTACGAAAGATAGCCAACATGCAATGCTAGAAAGTAGCAAGGGCATTACAAAGCCCAAATGGCATCCTCCGATATGCAAAAGTCCTATAAGGACAAGCAAAAGTGGTTTTCTCTTGATCCTTAGGTACAATTGGAATTTAAAAATACCCGCGCATCCCATCTAGAAAGCAATAGTACTCATGACCGGCTAACCTTTTCATCATTTGATAATAAAAGGTAATGAAAAGTGGTCCTTCCTAGTAGCATCATTGAGTCTCCTATAATCAATGCACACTTTTTAACCAATAACTATACACATTAGGATCAATTCGTTCTTTTCATTCAATACTACAATCATTCCACCCTTCTTAGGAACTACTTAGGATAGACTCACTTATGAGCTATATGAAACTGGATAGATAAGTCTTGCATTTAGTAGTTTCACTACTTCTTTCTTCACTACCTCCTTCATGTTTAGGTTAAGTCTCCATTGTGGTTGAACTATTGACTTATAATCTTCCTCCATCAAAATCTTATGAGTACAAAAAGATAGGCTTATCCCCTTAATATCTAATATCTTCCATGCTATTACCCTTTTATGCTCCTTCAAAATTGATAGAAGCTTCTCCTTTTGTGATGAATTAAGTTCTTATGAAATGATGACTGAGTCTTGAATTATCAACTAAAAAAGCATACTCTAAGTAAGAAGGTAATTATTTCAACTCTAACAAAGGTGGTTCCTCCATTGAAGGCTTCAAGCAAACTATGTTGCTCCTATTGATCTTCTCTACCCCCATATCTTTCTTCTATGCAACTTAGGTTTCCAAGTGGGTAACTACCTCATGTATCTCTCCTATTTCATCTAAATGTTCCCTTTTTGTCAAACATAACTCAAAGGGGTCCTTGCTTAGAAAATCCTACACAAAATAAAAAACAATGAAATCAAAATAGTCAATAGCAAAACACTCATCATCAGTTTTCATGGATTGTCTAAAAACATCTAGCATCCTGATCACCATCTCATCTCCTCTAACTCTGAGGACAAGTCTACCATCCTTAGCATAAATCACTACTCCTGTTATAGCCAAAAACGGTTTACCTAGTATGAGTGGAACATCTACATCCTCATCCATACCAAGGACTACGAAATCTATTAGGAAGATGAAATCTTGAACTTTCACCAGCACTTCCTCCACTACCCCTCTTTGAAACCTCATAGACCTATTAGCCAATTATAGACTCATCCTTGTAGCCTTAGGTTTATCTAAATTCAATCGTTTGAATAGGCTTTATGGCATGAGATTAATGCTTGCCCCAAGATTTACCAAAGCCCTTTTAACCGGTAGATCACCAATTAAGCATGGTATGGTTAAACTACATAGATCCTTGAGCTTAGTAGGTAACTTATCTAAAATCATAGCAAAATACTCTCCTTCAAGGGTGACCGTAGATAGCCCTTTCAACTTTCTCTTATTAGATAACAGTTCCTTAAGAAATTTGGCATATTTAAGCATTTATGCCAATGCCTTTACTAAAGGTAGATTGATGTGCAGTTGCTATAATTCTAAGAACTTGTTGTATTGTTCATCATCTCTTGTCTTTCTCATTCTTGTTAGATATGGTAATGGTGGCTTGTATTCCTTAATAGGGAAAAGAAGCTCCTTTTTTACTTGTTGGTCAATTTGCTCAAGTTGCTTTTCCATTTCAACATCTTCACTCTCTTTCCTCTTCTTAACTCTCTTAGCATCTTGCAACTCTTTTCCATTCCTCAAAGTCATAGCCTTGACTTGTTCTTTCAAGTTTGCCATAGTATTTCCTAGTAAAGATCCTAGAGCCCTTTCAAAAAGAGTTTTTGCATTCTATCTAACTTGGTTTTCCAAGTTATGAATGGATGCCCCTTGATTTCTCAAAGAAATTTTAGTAGCCTTATGACATGCTTCAGAAGACTTGATAAACTGAACTAATATTTCTTCTAATGATCCTAGTTTAGCTTGAGGGGGAGGAACTTGTCTTTGAAATCTTGGAGGTTACATGTTTGAACTCTGTCCATTATTACTACTCCACTAAAAATTTGGATAGTTCCTCCAACCTGGGTTATAAGTATTATTGAATGGATCAATGCAAGGTCGGATAGGATTTCCCATATAGTGAACCTACTCCACTTGATTTGATTCATATGAACTTAGGAAGTTAAAATTTGCCACTACTAAAGTCTTGTTCTAACCTATAATTAGGCTATCAAGCTTCCTTGCTAACATTTCTACCTTATGAGCTAAGGAAGAAGTAGCATCTAGCTCATACTTTCCTAGTGGTCTTTTCTCTTTAGCTTTTGCAAATAACCACTAATAGTAGTTATTGGCTATATCTTCAAATAGTTTGATGCATTTCTCTAGTGACTTATGATTTAAGCTTCCATTAGCACCCGCATCAATGAGTTACTTAGTTGTGTAATTTAACTCGTTATAGAAGGTCTGGACCTAGTTTCATTCCAAAAGCCCATGATGGGGGCATTTCTTGAGTAGATCCTTCCATCTCTCTCATGCCTTATATAAAGTCTCCATACCAACTATCCAAATGAGGAGAAATCCACCCTTAGCTTAGTTGTTCTTGATGGTGGGAAATATTTCCTCATGAATAGCTCTGCCATTTCTTGCCAATTATTGATAGAGTTCCTTAGCATAGAGTTTAGCCATTACATAGCATTATTCCTCAATGAGAACAAGAATAACCTTAAGTAGATAGCATCCTCCAATACACCACTTATCTCAAATGTATCACAAATATCTAGAAATTGCTACAAGTGATTGTTAGGGTCGTCCTCACTGAACCCATGAAACTAAACGCATTATTGAATCATCTGAATAATGCTTGATTTTATCTCAAAGGTGTTTTCTTAAACACAAGGCTGAGAGATGCTACTACTAGCCCCATCTAAGTTAAGCCTATAATAATCTAGCATTGTCTTGGGAGCCATAGGCGAATTAACTCCTGGCTCATTCCTTAGGTGCACTTCATTTCCATTCCTATCAAGAGGTAGATTCACATTCAACGGGTGAACTCTTTGAATGCTGTATTTAAAATTCAAAAACTGGTTCTTATAATGGTGGATTGACATTCTCGATTTGGTCATTCATTCTAGATGATTTTGATATCTCTTTTCAAATTCTCAATGATTCATGTACTCTCACTTTCTTACTACCTCATGCTTGGTTCCCAAAATATTCATGGACTTTCTTCAAATTGCTTCTGAGTGTTCTTTTAAGTTTAGGATTGAAGTTAGTAAGTTCAGTTGTGTTGCTCTAGGTCATAAACTACAAAAACCAACAAATTGAAATCAACTTAAGCACAAAAATTTTTTGAAATAATAAAACAATAAAAACAAAACACAAGCTAGATGCACAAGAATTTTAAATTTCCTAATGATGCCATTTGCCAACAACAACACCAAAAACTTGATCACCTCTAATTATAGCTACCTAATTTTAAAATTTATAAACCTATATTCTATCTTTAACTTAATTCGATAAGCAAGTGTATCTATTGATTATTAGCACAGATGAGTATAGGGTTGTCTCCAATAAGAACAGATATGAGCACTAGTACTAATTAATCTTCCTTTTATCTAATAACCTAATTTATCAAGTGATTAAGTATTAAAACATCTAATTTACTAACTAAACTACACTAATTCCCAAACAACATTCAACTAACAAAATGACTACAAAAACGATTAACAATACTACACTTAACATGTAAACTTGCTTCACCATATAGTATTGTTAATGGGTTTTGGATTTGAGATTTATCCTACAAACAAAGGAAAAACTTTCGGTATCAGGGCCAATCCGATATGGCCACTTCAATACCTAAGTTAGTAAATGAATGTAGGAAAAGTTGAGTGAGTAGTCAAGAAGTATCAAATATCTCTTAGAGTATTTCTTTCCCGTATTTATAGGTGAATGTCATGTCTAAAGCAGTAGTTATCAAAATGATTATCGAAATATGTAAAGGCCTCTTGATTAGACACATTCCTGAAATATAGGGAGAGTAAGTAGTTTTGTAATATAACCATACTAAGTGATAACTGTTCGTACTACTTCCCTTAAATTCAAATTAGACACGGATCTATATTTCTCGGCATTAGTCAAGATCGTAGACAACTCGACCTGTCGACAACTAAATGGACAAGTGAATGAGACTCGACTATCAACATTTGCCCCCTAACTCCCGTGTTTGAGGATTCGATTAAGGGAGTAAATATTTAATGCTTTGGAAGCCGAGTGGGGAATTACTCCTTAAACACTGAATAGGGTAGGAAGATGGATTGCATCTTATTTAAAAGGTCGCAATTTTCGATTTCCCTACTTGTGAAAGACTACTATGGAAAGTTTGATAGTTATCACTTCAGTTATCATTACACTGTAGGCCTAATAACTATTAGAGACTCAACAACTGTTGGATTTCTATCTCGAAATACGTATAAACAATCCATGCCATTATCTAAACAGCACATCATTTCCATTAGAGATCTATTACAATTACAAAGATAAATTATCCGTATTTAAGGGATTGCTCAAAATCAAAGCAGATTTCTTCAATCGCATCCATAAGCTTTTATTTGCTTTCGACATCTTGTCTTCTCTCTTAAATTCTTCAAATTCTATGATAATCTTTATGGTTAATTAGGTATGGTTTGCAACGTAATTCATTGACTTATTCCTTCAAATTCTAAAGCAACTGAATTCAAGGCTACTTCTCCCAATTAGAAGAGGAGTAAGACATCTTGTTCCTCAAGTAGCTAGGCCAACAGTGTTATAGAGCAGTAAGATAAACTCGCTTGGATCAATTCTCTTACAGCACACAATTACCTAGAAGACAAAGAAGGAAGATCCCTGGCTAGGTATCCATACAATAATATAGTTCACTTCTACGATTCACTGGACAAAGCAGCTAGTGTTGCCGATAGGGTCTTTGTTTCAAAGTATAATAAGTATTGGCAAGACCTTCCTAAAGTGTAGTAACTTAGGAGGCTAAGAGAGGAGCAAATGGTATGTTTTCCAAGGGAATGCAAGTTCCACATATATTTGAAATACCTCAACTTTGGGTTATGTTTCCCTTTCTCGACATTTGTCAAGCAATTCTTCAATTACTTCCGAGTTACGCCAAGTATGTTTTCACCAAATAAATATCGACTTCTAGTGGTTTTTAAGATAATTTGCAAAGAGGTAGAAATTAAGGCTACGCCTCAATTGTTTCAGTACTTCTTTATGATTAGGAGGCAACCCGATGGCTAGTACTTTGCAGTTACTAGGCATAAGCAGAAGTTCATGGATGGGTTAGAGTCTAAAATCCATAAATGGTACAACAAATTCATGTCTATCGTTTCAGATAAGGAGTTGGATTTTTAGACCTAATAGACTGAGCCAATCCATACTAAGGATATAGAGTCGATGTCGAATACTGCCATAGTGGCAAAGAAGATCCAAGAAGGGAAGAAGAACAAAATATTCTTCAGGAAGCCGAGAGAATAATAAGGCATTATGAGAGTAGGAGCCAACCTTTTTCGAGAAGGAAGGTATACTAATGAGTAATCACCGTGCTAAGTATAGCTACAAGGGGAAAGCCGTTCTCGTGATTTAAGGGAGGAATTGTTTCCTTTAAGCCTTACTCGACATGGCGAATGTAAGTTCTTTCTTATTCCTTACATTAATATTAATTTGTCTCCTTCATATTGTAGATATGGGTGTTGGTGAGGTAAATCCTACTAGGATATTAGCCTAAGCAAAGGCTAAGAAGTCAAAGGCTGATAAGTGTAGGCCACCACTACCACTACCACTCGGCTAGCTGCTATTAAGAAAGCAGCAAAGGAGGGTGCAGTGAAGCAAGCGATAGCCTAAAAGAAGGCCTCCTAACTGATTAAGAAGCAAAAAGGGAGTGAGAAGTCTAGGTTAGCCAAAGCTATTGCGAATCATAACTAAGAATAGACAAGGTCGGTCGCTGGATAGGTCCAAGTTTACAGAAATCTCGAAAACAGGGAAGGTGCAAAAATGGAAAAATGAAGAATGAAACAGTAAGCAAAACCCACAAATAGCTCTAGAGGATATGACGTACCAATGGAATTTTTGAGGACTCATGGCTTAATTTCATATGACATATGAATTGATAAGACAAAAAGGGTATTTCCTAAGGAAGTAAAGTACAAGATACAAAAAGGTAAAAATGAATATATAAAAAAAACAATCATTAGTGCAATGGATTTTGCACATGATACTGTACACGTGGCGATGCTACATTAGCGAGGTCGTTAGAAGATATGGATAAAATATATAAATAGATGAGCTTATTCGAGCAAGGATAGCTTAGTAAGTTTAGACTCTCTCTCGACTTCTCGGTAAGGAAGATGCTGTATAATTGGTTAGCTTAATGCTAAAGAGAAATCATCAACTCGACATACCATAGAAGAATGGGCAGTTATACGGTACGGCATGAAAGGTGACTTAGCAAAGAAGTGCTCGGCCTCGGTAGGGGTTGGTTAGAATAGAAGGATTCATCATGCTAGCCCCTCTAGTCTTTGGGCCCGCTTATAGGTTAGAAGTCTAGCAGCTTGATTCCCACTCCCTCTAGGTTGTTTTAGATTTGGGATCAAATCCGAATGGTGTTCGCTTAGTTCTCCATTAGGGTGATATGGACTGAGGTCAGCAATGTTGAAGGCAATAAAAACCTCATAATCCTCAGGCAGTTCCTACCTGTAGGCATTGTCATTGATTTTCTTAGGGATTTTGAAAGCTCCTTTTACACTTGTAAATAATTTGTTCCTCCTCTTGTTCGGGAACCGCTCCTTACTGAGGTATAACCACACCAAGTCTCTTGGCTGAAATTGTTTAGATGTTCTACCCTTGGTCTTTTCTCGCATTCTTCTGGCAGCTTGGTCAATGTGTCGAGTGATCCTATCATAGATGTGCTGAAGGGATTGTACTCTGGCCATTGCATTAGGCTCCTCTTGTGTGGGTATTGGTATAGGGGCATGGTCGAGGGATAACTTGGGATTGCATCCATAGACTACCTTAAAGGGAGTCTACTTAGTGGTGTCATTTACTATTCGGTTATAAGCAAACTCAACCACTAGCAAGCAAACATCCTAATCAACCAAGTTCTTACCTACTATAGCTTAGAGTAGTGATCCCAAAGTGCAATTAACCACCTCTATTTGGCCATTAATTTAGGGGTGACATGAGGTACTAAAGAGTAATTTGGTTCCCAACTGATGCTACAGGGTTCTCTAGAAATGGCTCAAGAACTTTGGGTCTCTGTCAAAGACTACACTTTTCGGTACACTGAATATCCACACAATCTCCTACAAGAAAAGAGAAGCAATAGCCAAAGCGTCATTAGTCTTGGCGTAGGGCATGAATTGTGCCATCTTACTGAACCGATCAATGATGACTATTACAGAATCTTTGCTTCGAGCGATTCGCAATAGTTCGAGAACAAAATCCATGCTTAATTCAATCCATGGCCTCATTGGGATAGGTAAGGTCATTGCTTTCCCCTACTTAACTTGGCATTTGGCCTTTTTGCATACAGCATAACTTTTGACAACTCGATGGGCATCTTTCCTCATTCTTAGTCAAAAGAATTGGCTATTTATCAGTTTACAAGTCCTCCTTTCCCCAAAATGTCTAGAGAGACCTCCACTATGAGCTTCCTTAACTAGTAGCTCCCTTAGTGAATAGATCGATATGCATAATTTTCCACCTCAAAACAAGTAAACATCCTCCATATGATACTCGTCCACTGTCCTCTCGTCGATGTATTGCAAAATTATGGGTCTAAAGTATAGATCCTCAAAGTACTATTCTTTGATATTTACAAACCCAAATGGCTTAGTTTATAGTTGTGATAAAAGCGCATATCTCCTCGAAAGAGTATCAACAACTACGTTGCTCTTTCCCTACTTGTATTTGATTACAAAATTGAATCCTTCAAGGAATTCAACCCATCTCACCTATCACTTCGACAACCTAGTCTGACTTCAGAGGTGCCTTAATGATTCATAGTTAGTATATATGACAAATTCTCTCGGCAGTAAATAATGTTGCCATACTTGCATTACTCAAATTAGTGCCAAAAGTTCCTTATCATACACAGAATAATTCAATTAGGGTCCTCGAAGCTTCTCATTATGGAAGGCAATTGGTTGGCCTTCTTTGATCAAGAAAGGGCCTATTCCAATGCCCGATGTATCGCATTCCAGCTCAAAATTTTTTATCAAAGTTAGGTAGTACTAACACCGAGGTGGAGGTCAACCTTTCATTTACCTCGGCAAAACTCCTCTCCTCTCTTTCTCCCCATCGGAAGTCGGTGTTTTTCTTCGTTAGTGCAATAAGCAACACAACGAGGGTATTGAAATTCTTGATGAATCTTCTATAAAATGAAGCCAATAAGATAACTAAACTTTGTAGTGATGTCTCATCGTTCACTTAGTATAACAAGTAGATAATTTATGATGCTTGGGAGCATTTTAAGCAATTGCTTAGAAAGTTCCCTAATCACACTCTATCACTTTGGATGCAAGTACAAACTTTTTATAAGGGATTGAATTTTTCTACAAAACAATTTATTGATGCATCTGCAAGTAGTACATTAAATTTAAAGATGCCTAATGAAGCTTATGCCTTACTCAAAAGCCTAGCTATAAATAGCTACCATTGGGAAGGTGATAAATTTTGAAGAAAGAAACCAAGATGGAAGGAGGCAAAATCTACCACAACTTTAGTGGCAATGGTGGATGCACTAAATAAAAGGTTAGATTCTTATCCCATGCTAGCACAACCTTCCATGATACCTAATGTAGTTAACTCAGGAGGATATAAATCACTTTCTTATTGGAGACCGTTTAATCATATCATGAATCAACGAGGTTTTCAATGTTACCCTTATAACAATCATGACGAACTGGGTAGGGAGTGTTTTTCTTATGTAGGTGATTATTTTTATGTAAGTCAACCAATGAATGTTAATGTTCCTTGTAGATTTCAAGCTCACCCTCTAAAAGAGGAGAACTCGAAACTAGACGAGATGTTGACTAGGTATATATAGACTAGCGATGCTAGATTACTAAGCATGGAAAAGCAAATAGAGAAACTTGCAAAGATTTCAGTTAAGAAGCAACTAGAGTCTTTGCCATAAGCTAAAACTAAAGTTATAACCTTGAGAAGTGGTAAGGAGTTGCAAGTTGCTAAGCAACTTGAAAAAACACTAGTTAACCATGAACCAGTGATGGAGGAGTTGAAGGATAAAGTTATGGAAGCTTCTGAATTGCCTAAGGAAGAAACAAAGCTATAGAAAATCAAAGATTATAAATCACCCATTTCATATCTTCAGAGGTTAAGGAAGGAACCTTCATATGTGCAATAAGATAAGTTCTTGGTCTTATCTAAATAATTACACATTAATTTACTTTTTATGGAAGCTTTATCATAGATGTGCAAATATGTGAATTTTTTAAAAGAGTTATTCTCCAATAAGAAGAAATTAGAGAAACTATCTATAGTCATACTCATTGAGGAGTATTCAGCCATCTATAAAACAAGCTTCCCCCAATGATAAAGGATCCAGGGAGTTTCGCTATCCCTTGTCTTATTGAAAATTTATATATTAAGCAAGCATTAATGCCTTATAAATCATTTAATTAGCTAAGCCTAGGTAAACCTAATCTAACCAAAAATAGTTTACAATTGGTTAATAGATTAGTAACATACCCTGAGGATACAATTGAAGATGTGCTTGTTAAAATAGATAAATTCATTTTTCTTGTTGATTTTGTAATTTTAAACATTAACGAGGATATTGAGATACCACTCATCTTAAGTAGACACCTTTTAGCTTTAGCTAGAGCTATAATAGATATTAGCAATGGTAAGCTTACATTAAAGTAGGAGAAGAAGAGGTGGTAATTAAAATGGGAGAAGCAATGAGAAAATGTGTTGAACAAGATGATACATATTTTAGTCTTAATTCCACTGATTTTGTTGTTGCTGATACATTGTAGGAATTACTATCTAAAGACACTTTGGAATTATGTTTGACATAAGGAATTCCAAATGAAGCATCTAATGATCTAAACATAACCGAAGCAGAAGCTTAACTTGAAATTAATCCTTGGAATTTTACGAGATCATTGAGTTTGATGAATTCAAGGATGTGGTGAAGTCATCTATTTGTGCTAAAGAAATATCTATTTGTAAAAAAGATTTGGTAGAATGTTTTGGTATAAAAGATGTATAAGACAATGAGTGTTTGGAAGCATTCTCGAAAGATAACGTGTTTGAGAAAATTAATGATGGAATCAAGGAAGATTATGGAAGAGTTTCTTGGATATTTCATTTTAAATTGATAGTAAGAGTTATTCATGAAGCTACTCTTAGCTATTTCCTTCCTCAAAAAGGTATGTTTATTGGTGTAACAGTTGTGGATGCTATGATTATTTTAGTTATTAAAAAAAAAAAAAGGGAATTTGGACATGTCGTCTAGAATTTTAGAGCACATGTGGAAAAGTAAGAATAGTATGCCCTATGGGAATCTTATCATGAAGTTAGTAGAATTTAAACAACTTGAAACTGAAGGGAGTAGTTCATCTTTTGTGTTGAAAGGGATTGATGAGTGACATTCAAACATATAGGCATATGTGTTCAAGACAACATTTTGTCCGATAAATGATGGAGTACATTATGTTCATCTATAGAAAAAAAGGAGTCTTAATATTAAGTGAATGAAGGCTCAAGTTCAGGGGGAGGATTAGTCTACTAAAAACTAAAGGAAGAGCTATTGACTATTCAGAAGGAGTCTAAACAAGTGAATACTAGTTTTAAAAGTGATCTAGTTGTAAAACCTCTAGTAGAACTTATTTCAAACCGAGTTGTAGGACCTACGAAGGAAGTTCCTGTAGAACCTATTGTTGAAGGTTCTAATAAAACCAGATCATTCGATAATCAACCAATTTAGGAAAAGGATGCTATGATAGGGAACCAAGTTTTTGCTGCTTCTAACCAACAATCTCATCTAAATCAAGATGATTTCAAAAAGTTGTCTAAAGCTCTTAAATTTGTTACTAAGCTTTTTCTATCTAACCAATTCAAGGATTTTTAAAATAAGCACAAATAACTTCTAATTGAGAATTTCAATGAAACAAATGTAGTTTTGTCTAGTGTATATGATTAGAAAATGTATCAAATGCTTAGGTCCATCATTAATCAATTGAACGATGTTAGATAAGATGTCAAAAGACATATGGATTCAATTGCAAAGGCTAGGGATATTATGAAAAAAATCAAGATAATGGAACTTCGATTCACTAATGTACATCTTAAGCTACAACAACTCATTACAAAGTTACATAAGTCTATCCTTTAGTAGTGCTATGACAAATATACAACAGACAAGTTGCTTAAAGGAATGAAAAAAGAACTGTAGGACTTCATCAAGTTACCCATTATGTTTTTCCATCAAATGATGGAGATTTTGTTGTCTTAGAGTCTAAAGCCTACGTACCTTCTAATTATTCTAGGAAATCTTATGTTAAATTTGCTAGAAAAGGATCTATTTATTCCAATGAATTTCTTTAGTTTTCTTAATCCTTTGTATTTCAATTTTTCTTCCTTCAACTTTATTTTGCCAACTTATTTGTCCTTCTTGATTATAACAAAAAGGAGGATAAGTGATATCAAAGATATCTATTTGATTGTGATGTTGTGCTTTCATTATAAGTTCAAAATATCTGTACTTTTAACGGGTTTTGTTATCATAAAAACGAGGAGAATGTTACGATCCCTCTTAATTAGGTTTTGATGATAAGAAAAAGATAGATTGTTGTTACAACATTTGAATCAAGTGAGTACAAGAAAAAGTTTTTATAGAAATATTATTGTAGGTAAAAAGTTTATAGAAGTTGCTATAAAAATTTCTAAGGAAAAATGTAAGATTGTAAGTCATGTAGATGCTTTTGTAGAAGGTGGTTCAAAAGAGAATAAATATGTTTAACAACATTTCACTAAGGAGAATAAATATGCCACGAGGACTTGAAAAATAGATGTTTATTCTAAGATAAAAAAAATAAGATGACTAAACATTATTTGAGGAAAAAAAATAGAAGAGAAGTCGTTACAATGGATAAGTTTGAATAACATACAATAGAATTTTCAGCAGTAAGGTTTATAGAATAATCGTATAGCAAGATTTTAGGAGAAAAATCAACTTTGTGCAATCAAAGATTGTGTTAATCAAACTAATGATAGCTCATTCAAATTACAACGGCAAGTTTTATAGATAAGTAACAAAAAACAAGGAATACAACTGTTACATATCATCTATGAAATATTAACAAATTAAATAAAAAAGCAGAGACGACGTGAACTACAGTAAGATAAAAAAGAATTCATTTAACTACAACAAAATTTTTTATCTACTATATTTTGTTCTTTAGCTAATTAGAGAGAACAATGCTTGTTTCCTCATTCTTGAACTTATATATCAATATAATTAAGAGTTATATAACTATAGCATGTCACTAGTTTATGTGGAAGCTTATGAGACATAGGAGCTTAACTAGATTTGTATTGAAAATTTATTTAATTGGTATAGTGGAACAACTAGTGAAGATGACTAGATCCCTAATAGTGGAGTTGGAAGAGTAAATGCAAGCACAAGGTCGAATTACTATAAAATTCTCGTGTCTTGCTTCTTTTTTCCTTTATCTCCTTTTACTTTTAGAATCCACTCATATTGCTTTCATCCATTGCATAACAACATGAGGGGTTTTTAGTTTTTGCAATTCTTGACAATTTTGTTCTTTAAACTTTAAATTTTTAATAATCAATTCACCCTCCTCTTGATTGTTGAGTGGGACAAATAAGTAGTGTGGTGCACCTATTCCCTTAGTTGCTAACATGTCTTGTCGAGATTGGGTAGCAACTCAAGTAGTCCTTCCATTATTGGAGGAAACTTCATGCTTAGATGAATATGTTACATTGTCTCCTTTCATGATACCACTAAAGGGCCTCTTAGTTATAGAAATCATTTGAGCATGTGCAAGTAATTGTGTACTTAGGGGTAATGCCTTCACTTAGCAGCAATAATGGAAGTTATTTTGATTGGCATTCTTATAGGTCATTGAGCTTATAACATTGAGACTACATAGACTCTATGATCTAAGGAGCTACTTAGAGGGTTGTTATGAATATAAGGCTATTAGATTTTTGTGATGCAAGGAACTTATAGAATCGTCTCGTATGTTACAGCAAAAGCTCTCACTTGTACCAATAATATTTAGGCAATACCTTTTGAAAAGCTATTCGATCGTATTAAAGTAACAATAATGGCATTCAATGTTAAGGGATAGAGATTTGCTTTTATTAGTTGATAGGGAATTCCCACTATTCGACTGTTTAGAATTGATTACCTAAGGGCTTCATATTAGAATTATTCCATCATAGGGGTTGATTATCAAGCTTAAGTAAATTATTTTATCTTACTTAGCTGTAATGGCATATGGTGTGCCTAGGAGTCAATGCTCTTACCAATCAGCAACAATGCTTAACTAAGTGCTGCTCAATTGGAGCGTTCACTTTATAAAGAACTTTAGTAGAACAAGCAAGTTTTACTCTTAATTGAATGCATCCTAACCTTTAAAGTAGCAATGATATAAGTTTCTAGCAAGGGAGTACCTTGAGTTAAGGCATGTAAGCTAAGATTCTAAGACATTGCTTGGGCATGAGGGCTAAGATGCCATGTCATTACCTTGACTTAAGGCATGGAGGCCAAGATGATAGGATATTACTTGAACTTAAGGCATAGAAGCCAAGATACTAAGGCAATGCCTAGCTTAGGGCATGTAAGCTAATGTTAGGATGTTGCCTAGGCATAAGGTATAGAAGCTAAGTTGTCAAGGTATTGGCTAGACTTAATAAATGCTTGGTGACAGGAAGGCTTCTTAGTCTTAAATTCTTTGGACGAAGCTTTGTAAGAAAATATGTTGAAGATGTGAAAGATTTAGATAACACTCTACATATAACTTAGTTTGTTTTTATCTCAATTACATATGCAAGTCTTCCCTTATAATAAAGGAAGTTCTTAAAGAAGACATCACAGGTTCAACTGATGGAATAGAAGCAAGGTTTACTCACTTCTTCCTTGAGGATGTCTTCAGTTGTAGGAAGATAGTTCGGTTAAATAGAGAGGGAGCAATACCTTACTCAGCTATAGTAATAGGGCTTTGCGAAGTTGTATCTTGTTACACAATAGCAATAGTAGCTAACTCTAACATGAACTAAGAACATGACTAAGAACTGATTTATAACTTTAGTGGTCTCCCACATAGTTTGCATTTATTGCGACTTCATTTTTGGCACTGGTTAAGATAGTCTTTAGAGAATTAGTAAGATATAGTAAACAACCTTCCTTAGTAATTGGCAAAGTACCTTTTACTTATTTTGTCTTCGAACTTATTAGGAGGACTTGCTTGAGTTGAATCGTCCTAGTTATTATTCTCTTGGTATAGATCCATCAAGCATAATATGAAGGGGGATTACTCACCTCCTCATTGAAGAGTACCCTCCTTAGTAGCTAGAAGCTTGATTAATTGAGCTGAGATGATTGCAACATTTTTATACTGAAGTACTAGGGCCTGGCAAAGCTGTATCCTATTGCGTTTCAATAGTGGTAGCAAGCCCTAGCAGGAGTTAAGTAAACATAGCCCAGAGCTAATTCATGACCTTCATGGTCCCCTATGTTGTTTACTTCCTTAATGCAACTTCATGAGGACCTTAGTTGTTGAATTGTCCCAGCTACTATTCTCAAGTGATGGGAGCAAATTCTACTAAGCAAATCTAATATTAATATCTTGTTCTTAAAAGGTTACACTAGATGTATCGATCATCTACTTCTTAGGAGAAGTCATATCTTTGCTTCACCTTATATCGATCCCAGTAAAATTGCTAAAATGTAGATGTTGGGATCTTGAATAAGAAGGTCACATGCATACTGTGTGAATGATGTGCTATACGTGACTTTAGAGAAGCGAAGCAAAGCAAAGCAAGAATGATACCTAAAGAGATGATTAAAAGAAAGTAAGATAAGGAGGAGGAATTGGTAGTATCTGTGTCTTAAATACATAAGTGGTAAATAAGGCAACCTTAGGCAACTTGGTGTATTCACCTTATAGCATGAGCAAATGAAATCATTTCTTAGCTTGAACTTTCTCTCCAAGAGTCTCAAATGAGGGGAAAAGGTTAAATATTTATAGATGATCAATGAATGAGATAGACCTTGCTCAGTTTATACTTATCTTGAATAAACTTGCTAATAAGTTTAAGGCCAATAACCTTCCTCGTAAGTGTGCATGAGTATGCTTGAGAAAAGTTAGAGATAGAAAGATCGGGCCTATGACCCTATTCTAAGTCTAACAAGAAATCTTCTATGGCAAAGTAGTCGAAACAAATTTTGTTTTTATTTCTAATAAGACGATAAATTTCTATAGTGATTATATATATATATATATATATATATTATGTTTAAACTTATATTTTCAATGATTGTAACAATTTCTAAAATATGCATTTTTTCAGGAAAACCATATTGCAATCGTAATTGTAATATATGACCATTATATATACATAGAGCGGGGTCTCAGGCAAACATATAATTTTACTTTGATGTTTTTGATATACCCTTTTCATGCTTCTAAAATATCTGTAAGAAATTACGAAAAAAGGCCACCCATTGGACATATACATGTACGTGGCATGTGTTTATTCGGTAAAATAATATACATACATATATATATATATATGCATATGTATACATACACACTATAATATTCGTCCCTCGTTGATATTATTTCTTTTCAATGAATGTACGCTCAATATGAGAAACGATGATGGGTGTATAGGATTTAACTTAGACGTCTTTTCCTTGTGTTTCGTTATTACGTTCTCTCTCCTTTTTTTTCACGTTTCCACTTAGGAGGGAAAGCTGGAATAATCATTGTTTTAATATATAAATGGATTAGACTCATTTAAATACTATTAATATCATGTTCGGATTTGGCTCATGCTTCTAGATGAACTTCGAAATGGAATACGAAACACGCTGTATATTCTTCCATTTTTGTATTTTGTTATACTAATCATTTTTTTCTCAAGTTAGAGGTATCAATTAAAAATATGAGATATTTCTTAGCTATATATTATTCTTACTGTATCATACTTTAAATAAGTAAAAAATTACAAACTCATATATAGATTTTTTTATAATTTTCCTTAAAAACTCAATAGATGATATGATAAATTTTAAAATTAACACTAGTAGTAATATTGATATTCATTTAAGTTATAGTTTTACTTAATTCAATAATGTTATGTAACTTAAATTTAGTAATATTATAATATTTCTTGCTTTATCGTAGTTTAAATAAAAAATTACAAACTCATGTATAGATTCTTTAGCTATCTACCTTAAAAATTTAACAAATAATGTGATAAATTTGAAAATCAATACTGGTAACAATATTAATATTTATTTAATCCATGATTCAACTTAATTTAGTGGTGTTATATAACTTAAATTTTCATATTTTCTATATTTGATAAGATTTTGCTTTATTACAAACTTTTATTTAGGTTGTAGTTTTATATTAATAATGAAGATACTGTGTTATTTACTTTTATAAGATTTAAATATTATTTTCATTCTTTACTCTTTATATCTATAAATATTTTATATATTTAATTATAACTTTTTAATCAATAAATAATATTAAACTTATGATAAATGAGATAAAATATAGTAGTATAAATTGTTAGCTTTAATATAAACAAATCTAATCCAGACATGAGATTAGCTAGGTCATAAGCTTAGATTTTCATATATTATTAATAAATGAGTGATGTCACGAGTTTAAATTTTTTTGGTACAAACTTATTTAGACATGGGAACTAGACACAATATAATAACATAAATTCCCAACTCTAATCTA